>CM064490.1:37601297-38123987 GCA_032716605.1 Paralithodes platypus
GGTATACCGGTATACAGTATATACCAGTATATACTGTATAGCGGTATATTTTGTATTTATATTTTTCGGTAGAAAACTGTACCGGCCAAAGGCCGGTTCCTTCCATAATTACTGGCTCGCTATCGCTCGCCAGGAAAAAATCGACACCTAAGTGGCACGGAAGGTCTTAATATTGACAAAGAAATGGGGTAAAAGGTCTAAAAATCGCCAAACTAATGGAACGACACGCCTTAATCTTTTAAAACTAATATGCTAAACATGAGGGAGAAGGGGATCCCAAAAAAGCGACTACCCCCCCCCCCCCTTAATAAGGCTCAATATAACTTCTCTCGTGTTATGCAAATTATGGAAGGTGGTTGATGTCCTGGGTGAGTTATGGTTGATGGTGGTGGTGGTGGTTGGTTGAATTGGTTGTGGTGACTGGTGGTGTGTTGGTGGTTGTGGTTAAAGTGCTAGTGTTTGTAGCTGTGGTGGTGGAAATATGGGTGGTGATATGTTGGTGGTGGTGATTGTGACTAGGGTGCTGGTGTTTGTACTTGTAGTGGTGAAGATAGGATGATGTGTTGATGGTGGTGGTGATAAACTGATAGTGATGATTTAGGTGATGTTGATGATGGTGGTGGTTGAGGTGGTTGTGGTTAAGATGGTGGTGTTTGTAGTAATTGTAGTAGAACCGTGGGGGTGATAATGGTGGTGAGAGTAATAGGTTAGGTGTAAGTGGTGGTGGTGGTGGTGGTGGTGGTGATGATGGTGTTGTTATTGTTGGGGTGAATTGATTGTAGTGTCGGTGATGGTTGACGTGATTGTGGTAGTGGCTAAGGTGCAGGTGTTTATGGTAGTAATGGTGGTAGTGGTGGTGATGGGGGGGGCGATAGTTGTCGTGTAGATGGTGGTGGTGGAGGTGGCGATGATGGTGGTGGTGATGGTCTTAGTGATTGTTTAGGTGGTGTTGGTGATTGTATAGATGGTGTTGATGATACTGCTGGTGTTGATGATACTGCTGGTGTTGGTGATAGTTTAAGTGGTGTTGGTGATGGTGGTGGTATAGATGGAGAGTTGGTGGTGGTGTGATATGAAGGTGATTGTGGTGGTGATGGTGGCTGTGGTGTATTGTTAACCCCCTCAGCACGATGACGTAATTGTCATAATGTTCTGGTTACCATAGACGATTTTATTGAGTATATAACATACCTTCAGGACTCAAAGGGTTACATACGATCTCAATCAACCCTCCGAATAACATAGGGCCTTCTTAAACTGCATAACATCGTTTAATACCGTATTCAGTTTCATGTAGCTAAGTTGTGTAATAATTTCCAGTTTACTTGTAAAAATGTATTAAAATTGATAAATGTAGGTAGATACTGTTTGACTAGTGATTACTCCTACTAACTCTCCTTTGTTGTTTAACAGGTAAGTGTTGGTGGACTGTGGAGACCTGAAGAGTGTGGCTGGGGCTGGAATAGTGAGTAAGATGTAATATTTTGAAGCACTTTGACACAATATACCTTAAAGTTAGTAGAATTTTACTTATGTTCCTTTTAGCACGTTCTTCTTCGCGACATTCCGTCTTCGTTTTGTCCTATTAATGAAATAACTTGTAATTGGAGTTTTTGGCTAATCAAATTTGAGTTTTTAGTTAATCAAATTGAGGTACCAGTACTTGCGGTAACAATAGGAAGATGGAGCTAGAGGAAGGGGTAAACAGGGAACCAGATGGAGGGATGAGATCCGAAAGTTTGTCGAGGTTACTTCAAAATTTACTTGTTATCCTAGTGGCCGACTTTGTATTCGGCTGACTTCTCTTGTATTCCATTAACAGATATTGAAGGATTAGTGTAAGAGAGGGTGAGAGGTGTAGGGATTTGAAGGATTGGTGTGAGAGGTGTAGGAATTAGAAGGATTGGTGTGAGATGTGTAGGGATTTGAAGGGTTGGTGCAAGAGGTGGTGAGAGGTGTAGGGATTTGATGGAGAGGTGTAGGAATTTGAGGGAGTGGTGTGAGAGGTGTAGGAATTTGAGGGAGTGGTGTGAGAGGTGTAGGGATTTGAAGGATTGGTGTAAGAGGTGGAGAGAGGTGTAGGGATTTGAAGGTGTGGTATGAGGTGTAGGGATTTGAAGGATTGGTGTGAGAGCCGGTGAGAGGTGTAGGGATTTGAAGGATTGGTGTAAGAGATGGTGGGAGGTGTAGGGATTATAGCAGATAGTGAAGGATTGGTGTAAGAGCCGGTGGGATGGGAGGTGTAGGGATTTGAAGGATTGGTTCAAGAGGTGGTGAGAGGAGTAGGGAGTAGGGATTATAGCATATACTGAGGGATTGGTGTGAGAGGTGTAGGGATTGGAAGGATTGGTGTAAGAGGTAACCCAGCTGAACTTCCTTTTGAAACTGAAACTGAAACTGAATTTATTTTATTTGGTCTGCAAAGATTACAGTTTTTACATAATTACAATTTATATATATATTATGACCAGGTTCTTTGATGAACATTTTCATCTTAAAGAACCTTCATATCCAATGTACAATGTTTATACAATTTGTTTTACAAGATTATCAATTATCTGTAACATGGACCACAGCCATGATTACAACAAATACATGGCCATTGAACACATACAGCAGCAGTAATCACATATTTTGTATATTGAATATAGATACAACAATGCAAGGAAGTATACTTTAAAATTCCTTCAAATGTTTATGTTATGGAATAAAACGAAAGTAAATATTTGTTTAAACTGGATTTATAGTTCTCAATACTGTTTTTTGTTTTAATTTCATCGGGCAAACTGTTATATATTTTGACACCATGGTACCGAATGTTACTTTGGGACTGTGTCGAGACCATTAGGGGTATGTGGAGACTATTCTGATATCTTAGAGAATATCTGTCATTAATATTAAGTTTAAAAAAGTCATCATTATCAATCAAGTTATTCAAGCATTTATATACAAACGTGGCACTTTGTACTTTATTTATATCATAATATTTAAGTATTTTCATGTTTTGGAAAGATTCATCAGTTATGGTCTCGCCTTCTCAATCCCGCCATAGTTCGTACGGCCCTTTTTGTGAAGGTTAACGATTGGGAATAAGCGCTGCCGGGTAGTGCCTCCCCACACAGTGTTAAAATATAGTATATATTGCTATATATTAGGGAGCTGGAGTAGATTAAAAATAAGGGCATTTTGATCAAGATGAGAATCGCGTGTTAGATACAAAAATCCACATATTTTAGCGATCTTGCCTCTAAAACTGCGTTAATGTGGTTCATGCAAGTTTATATGTTGTTGCATTGTTTACACCCAGTATGTTGTTGTGTGAACTTCGGTTTTTAGAACAGTGTTATTTAATTTCAGTGGAGATAAGGGATATATTATTCCTTTGTGGCCGATGGAAAATATTATATAATTTGTTTTTTTTATGTTTAGGGTTAGCTGATATGCTGATATCCAATCACTGACACAGATTCAGTTATGTGTTCACTGTATGAATTATTAAGATATTAATATTCGAGTGACTAAGGATAAAGAGTTTACTATCATCAGCGAAATATACTATATTTTAAGATTTTACCGGAGTTGATTTATGTTTCATTAAGGGTAGATTAAAAATAGAAGGGGGCCGAGAATTGAGGGGGGGGGACTTGGGGCACACCACAATTGATAAATAATGTATTTGAACATTCATCTTTAACTTTAACATATTGTTGGCGACCTGATAAGTAACTAGTGAACCACCTATGTCCTATAGGTGATGGTGGCTTTCCAGTATACCAAAACACTCACGCCCTACACAGAACCCTTTTTATTTCATATGCAAACAACCTCCCTTGATAGTATACCAACACTGGGAGGGAGTTGGACATCATCAAATATAAATGGTCGCCCCAGATCCAGCTCATATCTCACCTTTAGCTCTATAGCGCATCTGCTTTAAGGGGACATTATGTTATATATTTATCGATTTTTGTTATTGTTATACATTTATTTTACTTTTTTTCACTAGACCTCTATCAAACTTAAAAAATGAAACAACCCCAAGGCCCCCACCCCCCCCCCCCCCCCCCCCCCCCCACCCCCCCCACCCCCCCCCCCCCCCCCCCCCCCCCCCCCCCCCCCAACCCCCCACCTTCGAGACAAATTTGTAAATTTTTCGGTAGAAGAATATCCCTGCCGACCAAAGCCATTTGCTACTAAGGTTCTTATTATTAAGAACAAATGGAGCGAAAGGTCTTAAAATCGTCAAGCTAATGAGATGAACGTCTTAAAATCTCACAACTAATGGGGCTAATCATGAGGGAGAAGTGGGTCCAGAAAAGCTAATACCTCCCCTTTACGAGACGGAAATAAGAAACGACCACTTGTGAAGACTCTATAGAAATGTTGTGATGTGGTGCACCCAAGCTTGTCAGGCCTTGGTTATGCTCTCAGTAAATTAATAGGATAATTAAGGGAAAAAAAAAGTAATCATCCCGCATTTCAATAAATGTTTATCATTATTAATATGTTCAGTGGCACATTTGTATTTTTTCTTGGTCGAGTAAATGCAAATGTTGTTATTAGGAAGATTAATAGTAATTGATCTCTCTCTCTCTCTCTCTCTCTTTCTCTTTCTCTTTCTCTTTCTCTTTCTCTTTCTCTCTCTCTCTCTCTCTATCTCTCTCTCTCTCTCCTCTCTCTACATATCTATCTTATCTCTCTCTCTCTCTCTCTCTCTCTCTCTCTCTCTCATTCTCTCTCTCTCGCACTCTTATTCTCTCCCTCACTCTCGCAGACTCACACTCACTCTCACTTGAACAAATTGCCGGGGAAAGTGGTGCAATGCAATACAATTGATGCATTCAAAGGGAATCTAGACATTAATTTTGAAGAGGTTGGGGTAATATACATTTAAAAATAAAGAATATATTTTTTTATTGGATTTTTTGATTTTAGGGATTGGAGTTTAGAAGATAGTAAAATACAAAAAGTACCGGTATCAGTAGTAATTTATTTTCCAAATTCGATTTGTACTATAAATGTCCTGGTACAATTTTTTTCATTCTGCTGGGGGGCCTTTGATCCCAGCTATATTTCATGCCGACCCTTGATTGGAGGGAGAGGTGGGTGGGGAGAGAGCCTTCTGCTTTGCTATCCTCATCTTCCACTTAGTAGCAAATTTTGTTAGAATTAAATCCGGACTGCGTAGTAGGGACCGCAAAGCCTACAGTATGTGTCTATCTATCTATTGCCTGACGCCGTGATCCCCAAAGGGGTGGCCACGAACGAACCGCCCCCAAGCACCTCTGTCCCCAGTCAGTCGACGCCCCTCCTCCCAACCAGCATCGCCTTCATTCATATACTTCCTCACTCCATCCTTCCACCTCTCCTTATTGCATGTGGTATCTACAGTACAAAGAGAGAGTTACAAAAGGAAAATTAAGCAACAACAGGTCTCGTGACCTTCTAGGCTGCTTGTCCTCCAAAACACTGAGGATCAAGTGTCCAAACAGTGGTTTTTAGAGTGGGTACGGGAACATTGGAAAGGGAACATACTGCCCTGGAAACTAATGTCCGTGGCAGGATTAGGAAGTTAGTAGGGGACAATATGAGGGGTTAGTCACTGATGGGAGGATAACTAAAATAAAGTTATTCATTACAAAACTCATGTCAGTCGCGGGTTTGATGAGAGATATCTTGTTCCTAGGCGGAGTTGTTAAATGAATCAACGGTGCTGCAGTCTTAAAACATATCGGGGAAGCCCCATTCCATAAGTTGACAACTCGCACGTTTGAAGAAAGAAAGAAATCTTAGCTTCGTGTTGAGTAAAAGATTTACCAATAATTTTGGCAACGTTTCCTCCCCGCGTGTAATTAGATTGGTCGATAGTGAAGTACTTACTACAGTTCATATTGTCGATGCCTTTGATGATTTTGAACACTTGAATTAAGTCGCCTCTTAATCTGCGCTGGGTTAAAGGAAATAGATTTAATTCTCTAAGACGCTCCTCGTATGGTTTGTTCTTTAGGCTAGTATCATTTTGGTAACTCTACGTTGAACTCGTTCTAGCTTGTTTATGTCTTTTTGGTAATAAGGGCACCAGGATTGAACGCAGTATTCCAGAAGAGGGCGGACTAAGGAATTGTAAAGGGTTAGGATAACGTCTTTGGATTTATGCTCAAATGACCTGCCTATAAAGCCAATTATTTTGTTTGCCTTCTTAACAACTTCTGAACATTGTTGACTCGGTTTTAGGTTCACTTGATATGTTACTCCCAGATCGGTTTCTCTGTTTACATTCTTAAGCTGAGTGTCATTCATCGATAGTTTGCTTCTCATTTAGGTATCCGATATGTAGTACTTACATTGATCCGCATTGAAACTCATTTGCCAAATTTGGGCCAATATGACAACTTATCTAGATTGTGTTGCATATCGTCAACTTGATTATTTGAGAGTACGCTATTTGCAATTTTTGTATCGTCAGCAAATTTTGAGATTGTAAAGGTGAGACCCTCATCTATGTCGTTGATGTAAATTAGAAAGAGAATTGTCCTAGTACCGATCCCTGGGGTACCCGCTACTTACATTGGTCCATTTAGATGCCTTACCGTTTATGACTACTCTTTGCTTTCTGTCGCTGAGCCAATTTTCTATCCATTTCAACACACCATCTTGTATTCCATGCGCTTTTAGTTTTAGCA
Source organism: Paralithodes platypus (assembly GCA_032716605.1). NCBI lineage: Eukaryota > Metazoa > Arthropoda > Malacostraca > Decapoda > Lithodidae > Paralithodes > Paralithodes platypus. The sequence continues at coordinate 37,607,981 of CM064490.1, forward strand.
GTAAACGTTTGTGGGGAACTTTGTCAAAGGCCTTTTGAAAATCAAGGTATATAATATCTACAGCTTTACTCTCATCGTAGAGGTTGAGGATATCGTGGAAGAAGTCTAAGAGGTTTGTTAAACAGGAACGTTTTTACGAAAGCCGTGTTGAGTATCTTTAAGTATGTTATTTTCCTCTAAGTGATTTACGAGTCTGTCTCTTATGACCGTTTCTAGCATTTTACATACAACTGAGGTTAAGCTAATTGGACGATAGTTACTGGGTAGGGATTTGCTGCCTTTTTGAATATCGGTGTTACGTTGGCTATCTTCCACTGATCAGGCATAGTTCCAGACTGCAAGGATTTATTGAATAGTAATGTCAGTGGTTTGGAGAGCTCATCCTTAGCTTCCTTTAGAACTCTAGGCGAGATTGTATCAGGTCCAGGCGTTGTATTTACCTTGAGTTTATCTAAACAATTCAATACTTCTCTCTCTGTAACGGTGATATTGCTTAGAAACATCTTCTCTGAATCGGCGATGGTGTAGGGATATCACTGAGGTCTTCTGTTGTAAAAACTGATGCAAAGAAGGTATTGAGGGCATTACTCATTTGTACTTCGTCTTTGGTGTATTCTCCATTTTCATCGACTAACAGTCCAACAGTTGAAGTAACTACTTTTTTCTTTCCGATATAAGTATAGAATTCTTTCGGGTTTGTTTTACTTTGATTCGCAACATGTAACTCCAGGGTCGTTTTACTTTGCTTAATTAACTTTTTGGCTTTGCTTCGTAGCTCTACAAATTTCACCCGTTCTTCGTCATTTTGTGAGGATTTGAATCTATCATTAGTAAACTTTTTTAGCAAGCAGACAGTTTGAAACATCTTTATTTCACCATTTGGGCTTATTATTATGGCCTGTACGCCGTATTTTCGATGGTATGCAGTCTTGCACTGCTTTTAGGTAAGTGGTTTCGAATAACTTCCAAGATGTATTTATGTCGTTATTGTTAATTAAAAAGCTCCAGTCAGTTTCTTTAAACATAGCTCTAAGTTTATGAAAGTTTGCTTTCTTGAAATTAGGGACTTTTTCGATGCTACTATTTGGTTCGTTACTAGTAAACGTTAAAGTGAAAGTTATCGTACGATGGTCGCTGTTACTGAATTCATCACCAACATTCAAATTCTCTATTAATTCTTCTTTTGTTGCAAGTACAATGTCAAGAACGTTATTACCGCGGGTCGGTGTTCGAACAAATTGATAAAGCGAACTCTCTTGCAAGTTCGCATACAAGTCATGTCCGGAGTGTGAAGTGAGAGTATCGCCCCACTTGGTCACAGGTAAATTAAAGTCGCAAAAAAATACGTGAGTTACTTACATCTGCAATTTGTTCATAATTTTCTCGGTCAGTTTGCACTGATTGAGCTGGAGGTCTGTATATTAATGCAAGTATTATTTTTGTACCTTTATTATTCTTTATTAGCACAAAAGATGTGTCGACGTTCACAATTTGAGGTTTTGACAAGAGGGTCGGGTTAAGACTTTCTTTGATATCAAATAAAACGCCACCTCCATTTTTATTTATTCGGCTTTTCTCAAACATCACATAACCGGGAAGTGAATACTCTGCTAAAAAGTCTCTATCTTCTGTATTGAGCCAAGATTCTGTTATACCAATCACATCATAATTTTCAGTAAACACTAGTTCCTCTAAATTTGAAAATGTATTGCGTATATTACGAGCGTTTGCATAGAAAACCTTTTAAGTTGTGGTGTGAGAGAGACTCACAGAACGTGCTATAATCAAATTTTTGGTTCTGGTCGGATCTACATAACATTAATGGATGTCACATATCCCTATCCAAATTCGGGGTTCTTGCCTTCCTGGTTGTCCTGCTCTCTCTCTCTCACACACATTACTGTGTCTGTCTGTCTGTCTCTCTCTTTCTCTCTCTCTCTCTCTCACACACACACACACTATGTCTGTCTGTCTGTCTGTCTCTCTCTCTCTCTCTCTCTCTCTCTCTGAGTCAAAGATTTTTTAGCTAACGTCTTGCCCATAATCAGCAGCAATGAGCGCGCTCACGCTGTCCTGTTAAAAAAATCGAGTTGTCAATTATTTTTCCACGACATCTTTCACCCACAAAAATTTAGGAGAGAAGAGAACAAAAACAACTTCTAATGCAAAATTCCGGAAACGCTTGTCCTATTTCTGCCAATTTCGCCCTGAAAACTAAGCACTATACGGCACACTGCCGTAGTGAGAGAGTATGCCTAAATAGTGCCTTTCTAACTTAAATTTCCCTAGACTTCCTTGTGTAATATTTTTTTTGCTGAACTCATAAGACTAACCACCATTATCAGTCATACAAACTTCGGACTCGTATCTGGGCAGCACTTTCTTAACTTTAGGATCAAGTGACCTAAAATTAATGGGAGTAACTGGTATTGTGGTAGACTTCGACGCCATGGTCGATAACGATGATCTGATGGGAGGGAATTGAGAGGTGCTTAGTCGGCTGTTGACAAAGATACCCAGAGAGACACTACCTGGCCGGGCTGCTCCACCCAGAGAGAGGCTACCTGGCCGGGCTGCTCCACCCAGAGAGAGAGACTACCTGGCCGGGTTGCTCTACCCAGAGAGAGAGACTACCTGGCCGGGCTGCTCCACCTACAGAGAGACTACCTGGCCGGGCTGCTGCGGCGTTGCCGCTGTATGGGTCCGTGTCGTGATTTTAACACACAAATCTTTAGGCGAACTTCTGCTGTCCAACACGAGTTGGTGGAATTGGGAGCGATCGAAAATACTTCAATCCGAGAGCTACGACCACCCCAGTCAGACGACTCACCAAAAATAAATTCTGCTATACGACTTGTGTTGGCGGTTAACCCTTTTTCTTCTGGAGGGTCTAAATTTGTGTGTGTGAAAAATTTAAAGAAATCGAGTTGTCAATTATTTTTCCACGACATCTTTCACCCACAAAAATTTAGGAGAGAAAAGAAAAGTGTCTGTCTCTCTCTCTCTCTCTCTCTGAGTCAACATTTTTTTAGCTAACGTCTTGTCCATAATCAGCAGCAATGAGCGCGCTCACGCTGTCCTGTTAAAGAAATCGAGTTGTCAATTATTTTGCCACGACATCTTTCACCCACAAAAATTTAGGAGATAATTTTTTTAGGAGAGACTACCTGGCCGAGCTGCTCCACCCAGAGAGATTTTTGTGGGATTATTTTTGGTGAGTCGTCTGACTGGGGGTACGACACATTATACGAAGCATGCCCTAGGACAGTATACAACGCATTAAACGAAGCATGACCTAGCTATGCGACGCATTATATGAAGCGTGACAGCGAGAGGGAGAGTGTGTAACTCTCTCTCTCTCTCACACAATGTGTCTGTCTCTCTCTCTCTGAGTCAAAGATTTTTTAGCTAATGCCTTGCCATAATCAGCAGCAATGAGCGCGCTCACGCTGTCCTGTTAAAGAAATCGAGTTGTCAAGTATTTTTCCACGACATCTTTCACCCACAAAAATTTAGGAGAGAAGATATTTTTGGTGAGTCGTCTGACTGGGGTACGACACATTATACGAAGCATGACCTAGGACAGTATACGACGCATTAAACGAAGCATGACCTAGCTATACAACGCATTATACGAAGCGTGACAGCGAGAGAGAGAGTGTGTACGTCGTCGGAGCACAGCCACCGCCGCCGTATTATATGTGCTTGCTGTGCCGTGTTGCCTGTGTTGGTGCACCTGTGCCAGCGCTACCACATACGAGACCGTATTCGGCCCCTCGATTGGGTTATGAAACGATCTTTCACCCACAAAAATTTAGGAGAGAAGAAATTGTAAAAACTAGGACAAATAAAAGAAAAACATGAAAAATTCCATTTTATTTTCCGATTTACATTATATGAAGCATGACCTAGCTATACGACGAATTTTTAGTACGAAGCACCACAGTACCAGTTACTCCCATTAATTTTAGGTCACTTGATCCTAAAGTTAAGAAAGTGGAGGATCTGATGGGAGGGGATTGAGAGGTGCTTAGTCGGCTGTTGTCAAAGATACCCAGAGAGAGAATACCTGGCCGGGCTGCTCCACCCTGAGAGAGACTACCTGGCAAGGCTGCTGCGGCGTCGCCGCTGTACAGGTCCCTGTCGTGATTTTAACACACAAATCTTTAGGCGATCTGCTGTCCAACGTGAGTTGGTGGAATTGGGAGTGATCGGAAATACTTCGATCCAAGAGCTACGACCACCCGTCAGACGACTCACCAAAAATAAATTCTGCTATACGACTTGAGTTGGCGGTGAACCTTTTTTCTTCAGAAGGGTCTAAATTTGTGTGTGTGAACAATTAAAAGAAATCGAGTTGTCAATTATTTTTCCACGACATCTTTCACCCACAAAAATTTAGGAGAGAAAAGAAGATGTGTCTGTCTCTCTCTCTCTCTCTCTCTCTGAGTCAAAGATATTTTAGCTAACGTCTTGCCCATAATCAGCAGCAATGAGCGCGCTCACGCTGCCCTGTTAAAGAAATCGAGTTGTCAATTATTTTGCCACGACCTCTTTCACCCATAAAAATTTAGGAGAGAAAACATTTAGGAGAAATTTTGTTTAGGAGAGACTACCTGGCTGGGCAGCTCCACCCAGAGAGATTTTTGTGGGATTATTTTGGGTGAGTCGTCTGACTGGGGGTACGACACATTATATGAAGCATGCCCTAGGGCAGTATACGACGCATTAAACGAAGCATGACCTAGATATACGACCCATTATACGAAGCGTGACAGCGAGAGGGAGAGTGTGTAACTCTCTCTCTCACACACTGTGTCTGTCTCTCTCTCTCTCTCTCTCTGAGTCAAAGATTTTTTAGCTAACGTCTTGTCCATAATCAGCAGCAATGAGCGCACTCACGCTGTCCTGGTAAAGAAATTGAGTTGTCAATTATTTGTCCACGACATTTCACCCACAAAAATTTAGGAGAGAAGATATTTTTGGTGAGTCGTCTGACTGGGGTACCGTATTCTGTGTGCTTGCTGCGCCGTGTTGCCGGGGTCGGTGCACTTGTGTCAGCGCTACCACATACAAAACCGTATTCGGCCCCTCGATTGGGTTATGAAACGATCTTTCACCCACAAAAATTTAGGAGAAAAGAAATTGTAAAATCTAGGACAGATAAAAGAAAAAAGTGAAAAATTCCATTTTATTTTCCGATTTACATTATACGAAGCATGACCTAGCTATACGACGAATTATAAGTACGAAGCACCACAGTACCAGTTACTCCCATTAATTTTAGGTCACTTGATCCTAAAGTTTAAGAAAGAGGAGGATCTGATGGGAGGGGATTGAGAGGTGCTTAGTCGGCTGTTATCAAAGATACCCAGAGAGAGACTACCTGGCCGGGCTGCTCCACCCAGAGAGGCGACTACCTGGCCAGGCTGCTCCACCTAGAGAGAGACTACCTGGCCGGGCTGCTGCGGCGTCGCCGCACTACGGGTCCCTGTCGTGATTTTAACACATAAATCTTTAGGCGATCTTCTGCTGTCCAACGTGAGTTGGTGGAATTGGGAGCGATCGGAAATACTTCAATCCGAGAGCTACGACCACCCCAGTCAGACGACTCTCCAAAAATGAATTCTGCTATACGACTTGAGTTGGCGGTGAACCTTTTTTCTTCGGGAGGGTCTAAATTTGTGTGTGTGAAAAATTTAAAGAAATTGAGTTGTCAATTATTTGTCCACGACATCTTTCACCCACAAAAATTTAGGAGAGAAAAGAAGATGTGTCTGTCTCTCTATCTCTCTCTCTCAGTCAAATATTTTTTAGCTAACGTCTTGCCCATAATCAGCAGCAATGAGCGCGCTCACGCTGTCCTGTTAAAGAAATCGAGTTGTCAATTATTTTGCCAGGACATCTTTCACCCACAAAAATTTAGGAGATAATTTTTTAGGAGAGACTACCTGGCCGGGCTGCTCCACCCAGAGAGATTTTTGTGGGATTATTTTTGGTGAGTCGTCTGACAGGGGGTACGACACATTATACGAAGCATGCCCTAGGACAGTATACGACGCATTAAACGAAGCATGACCTAGCTATGCGATGCATTATACGAAGCGTGTCAGCGAGAGGGAGAGTGTGTAACTCTCTCTCTTTCTCAGACACTGTTTCTGTCTCTCTCTCTCTCTCTCTCTGAGTCAAAGATTTGTTATGCAACGCCTTGCCATAATCAGCAGCAATGAGCGCGCTCACGCTGTCCTTTTAAAGAAATCGAGTTGTCAATTATTTTTCCACGACATTCTTTCACCCACAAAAATTTAGGAGAGAAGATATTTTTGGTGAGTCGTCTGACTGGGGTCGACACATTATACGAAGCATGACCTAGGACAATATACGACACATTAAACAAAGCATGACCTAGCTATACGACGCGTGACAGCGAGAGAGAGAGTGTGTACATCGTCGGAGCACAGCCACCGCCGCCGTATTCTGTGTGCTTGCTGCGCCGTGTTGCCTGTGTTGGTGCACCTGTGCCAGCGCTACCACATATGAGACCGTATTCGGCCCCTCGATTGGGTTATGAAACGATCTTTCACCCACAAAATTTTAGGAGAGAAGAAATTGTAAAAACTAGGACAAATAAAAGGAAAACATGAAAAATTCCATTTTATATTCCGATTTACATTATACGAAGCATGACCTAGCTATACAACGAATTATAAGTACGAACCACCACAGTACCAGTTACTCCCATTAATTTTAGGTCACTTGATCCTAAAGTTAAGAAAGTGGAGGGTCTGATGGGAGGGGATTGAGAGGTGCTTAGTCGGCTGTTGTCAAAGATACCCAGAGAGAGACTACCTTGCCAGGCTGCTCCACCCAGAGAGGCGACTACCTGGCCGGGCTGCTCCACCTAGAGAGAGACTACCTGGCCGGGCTGCTGCGGCGTCGCCACTATATGGGTCCCTGTCGTGATTTTAACACACAAATCTTTAGGCGATCTTCTGCTGTCCAACGTGAGTTGGTGGATTTGGGAGCGATCGGAAATACTTCGATCCAAGAGCTACGACCACCCGTCAGACGACTCACCAAAAATAAATTCTGCTATACACTTGAGTTGGCGGTGAACCTTTTTTCTTCGGGAGTGTCTAAATTTGTGTGTGTGAACAATTAAAAGAAATCGAGTTGTCAATTATTTTTCCACGACATCTTTCACCCACAAAAATTTAGGAGAGAAAAGAAGATGTGTCTGTCTCTCTCTCTCTCTCTCTCTGAGTCAAAGATTTTTTAGCTAACGTCTTGCCCATAATCAGCAGCAATGAGCGCGCTCACGCTACCCTGTTAAAGAAATCGAGTTGTCAATTATTTTGCCACGACATCTTTCATCCATAATAATTTAGGAGAGAACAAATTTAGGAGATAATTTTTTTAGGAGAGACTACCTGGCCGGGCAGCTCCACCCAGAGAGATTTTTGTGGGATTATTTTTGGTGAGTCGTCTGACTGGGGGTACGACACATTATACGAAGCATGCCCTAGGACAGTATACGATGCATTAAACGAAGCCTGACCTAGCTATACGACGCATTATACGAAGCGTGACAGCGAGAGAGAGAGTGTGAATGTCGTCGGAGCACAGCCACCGCCGCCGTATTCTGTGTGCTTGCTGCGCCGTGTTGCCTGTGTTGGTGCACCTGTGCCAGCGCTACCACATACGAGACCGTATTCGGCCCGTCGATTGGGTTATGAAACGATCTTTCACCCACAAAAATTTAGGAGAGAAGAAATTGTAAAAACTAGGACAAATAAAAGAAAAACATGATTTTTTTTTTCTTTTTTCCGATTTACATTATACGAAGCATGACCTAGCTATACGACGAATTATAAGTACGAAGCACCACAGTACCAGTTACTCCCATTAATTTTAGGTCACTTGAGCCTAAAGTTAAGAAAGTGGAGGATCATCTGATGGGAGGGGATTGAGAGGCGCTTAGTCGGCTGTTGTCAAAGATACCCAGAGAGAGACTACCTGGCCGGGCTGCTGCGGCGTCGCCGCTGTACGGGTCCCTGTCGTGATTTTAACACACAAATCTTTAGGCGATCTGCTGTACATCGTGCGTTGGTGGAATTGGGAGCGATCGGAAATACTACGATCCGAGATCTACGACCACCGCAGTCAGACGACTCACCAAAAATAAATTCTGCTATACGACTTGGCGATGAACCTTTTTTCTTAGCGAGGGTCTAAATTTGTGTGTGCGAAAAATTTAAAGAAATAGAGTTGTCAATTATTTTTCCACGACATCTGTCACCCACAAAAATTTAGGAGAGAAAAGAAAATGTGTCTGTCTCTCTCTCTCTCTCTTTGAGTCAAAGATTTTTTAGCTAACGTCTTGCCCATAATCAGCAGCAATGAGCGCGCTCACGCTGTCCTGTTAACCCTTCCAGCCCGGGTGTCATTTTAAAATGACAAAAAAAAAAAAGGGCCGGAACCCGGGTGTCATTTTAAAATCCTTGTGCTTGAAAGCGTGCTTCAAAATTCACGCGGCCAATTTTTGCATGGTAGGTCCGACCGCAGCGCCACCAAGCCTCAACTACTAGTGTTATCAGTTCGTACGTGGCCGCCATAGCGAGTAATACTGAAGAAAAAAAAATCTGACGTGTCCAATTCGCTGCAACCTCCCGCGGGCCCCAGTGCTACTCGCTCGCAATTTCAACGCCTGTTGCAACCTAGAAGAGAGCTCAACAAAAGAAAGTTAAGCGTTTGTTGAGTGATAGCGCTATACAGCGACAACATTTTGATAGTGATGAAGAGAGCAGTGGCGAAAGCTTGGTGGACAAGGAACAATTAATAAGTGAAAGTGAAGAAGACGATTTCGTGGGCTTTGGAGACGACGATAATGTCGATTTATTTGAGGGGGGAGACAGTAGTGATGATCCTGATGTGGAAGTGTTTCAGGAAGGTGCCATTGAGCTTCCCAGTGTGCTAGAACCTAGGCCTACCCCCTCGCCATCTTTGCTAGGTCAGCCTAGGCCTAGCCCTACCCCTAGCTCAGGACCTTCCCCTTTGCCTGCCCGTACGCCCTTGAAAGTGGGCAAATATTTCTACAAACAATCATTGGTCAAAAGTGCAGCTAAAAAAGCACGCAGGGCAGCCGCAGAAAAGCATAGGGAAGCTGAAGATAGCGATAATGACGCCGACCCTGGCCTAGCAACCACCCGCATTCCATTGTCCCGACGCCTTGACACGGGATGCCGCGTGGGTCACCCACAGCCCTCGCCTTCATCTCTCGTTCAGGATGACCAAAGGGCCTCTTCAAGCGGTATTGGTGATGTGCCACAGGCCTCAACACACCGCAGAGCATTATTTGCTGCTGAAAAGCCCTCGGCTCGCCGCAAAAGGAGCCCAACTCCCTAGGCCTCGGCTCCCATTCTTGAAGCTCCCGCAGCCTCCCGCGCCCCACACCGCCGACACCCGGTCACTTCTTCACCAGAATTGTCTCCTGAAGAGGATGCTGACGACCCCAACGTTGCCCCAGATGACCTGACGTCGCCTGAGGGAGGAAGAGGAAGAGGAACAGGAAGAGGAAGAGGAAGAGGAAGTGCCGACAAAACGAGCGAGAGGGCGAGGTCGTGGACGTGGTCAGCCTGCCGACGCCGCTGCCCCTGGGCCTGGGCCTGGGCGTGGGCGTGCAGGGCGTCCGCTTGGGCGTCCGCGTGGCCAAGGGCGTGTGCCAGGGCGTCCAGGGCGTGTGCCTGCTGCAGCACGACCTCGAGCATCAGCATCCGACCTGTTTGTGTGGACAGATGGAGCTGATTTTGAGCCAGATTGTCCTGCCTTTGACGAGGTACAGATGGGTTCTGGGGTGTCACCATCATATCCCTGTGGCCCAGATGCTACCCCCAGTGAACTTTTCTGTGGCTTCTATGACAATGAAGTCATGGAATACCTCGTCAAAGAGACAAATCACCACCATGCTATCTGTGCCAACTTTCTTGGGAGGAAGACCAGTGCCAAGATGGTGGCATGGAGAGCTCTCACTGTGGCAGAACTATATGTGTTCTTGGCACTCACAATGCTGATGACACATATAAGGAAGCACGTTCTGGCTGACTACTGGATCACTGGCGACATCATAATGACTCCTTCATTTGGCAAATACATGTCCAGGGACAGGTACTTCGACATCCTCTCCTATCTCCACCTGACAAACAACATGGCAGTCCACCTTCCCGACTCATTATGGAAGATCAGGAAGCTGTATGACATGATACATCATCGGTTCACCACATACCTGATTCCTTTCCAGAAGATGTGCCTCGACGAGTGTTACGTCCTGGGATATATAAACACTGGGCTCTTTCTATTGGACTAGGTATGCGGCAACAAGCAACAACGGAAAACGCTAGATCCAACCCTTATCTATAAACCCAGGCAACAAACCACCCTAAACCGTCAAGAGTCCTGCCTGGACAACGAGGTATCCTATGACTCGGTTACAGGGTGCACGCACTATAGACTGCTGATAGTCAAGCAGGCTATATAAAAGATCACACAATTAAGTTGACTTAAAGCTTCAAGGAAAAGATAGATAACGGAATTAAATTGTAGAAACAATTTAATAACAAACTAGAAGAAAGTACATTTAACGTTACGTTAATTAATACAACTAATCACCCCTGCGTGAAAGAAGGTGAAAGCAAACAGTCCTCAAAACATCGTACCGGTAGACAAGATGCAGGTTTCTAAACTGCATGCGGCTACTGTAGGATCTGATGCTTAGCAAAGAAAGTAAGTTACGGATTTAGAGAACTCTTAACTCATAAGCAGGAATAAATACTAGTGATAGGCCATACAGTGTATAATGGCATAGGTATAATTAACTAAAGGCAGCAACTCGCAACATAACCACATACAGGTGTGCTTCTCACTCTTAGTCAGGCAAGCCTGCTCGGACAGAGTCTCTAAGCCACACCCTGACTCACAATGCTCACAAAAACGGTAAACTGTGGCACAATAACAAGCATACAGAAATAATAAACCCCTAGCTGTTAATCTGCCAGGTGGCAGTGGTCTAGCCGGAAGGATATAGGCTTCGGATACCCGGGCTGAGCCACCTGCTCTAGCCTAGGGACGTTCCCAAGTCTGCGCGCCAAATTACTCTAATTGAAAGGGTGCTCTCTTGAGAGACTCAGATCGCAAGTATCTGACTCTCTCCTGGCGACCCTAAAACAAAAGCAAGACGTGCTAGCGCAGTGCTGAGTGGACTAGGCAAGGGCCCTCACACAACACAACACTAGACACACAGGGACACAGACAAGAAAATGCCCCCAGACTCCCACGGGTATCCTAGCAAAGTCGTGCGGGTCCACAGGACTCGCACCAGCAGACTTTACTTAAAGGATCGCAAAAAAGCCTCCCCTCCGGTCTAGCCCCTGCTAACCTGACACAAGAACACACTAGCAAGCATGAAACCACCAAATATGAGACAACAAAAAAGCTTCCTAGGTCTCATTAACAATTACATCTCTGCATAAGGCCCAAAATCCTATCTAGTTATCTGAGAGCTCGTCGTTAATACAATAATAGATATTATAAGGTCTATCAAGGGGATGGGATAATTAAATAGATTGGTGAAGTAGTGGAAGGAAGGTATACAAAGTAAGAGAGAAAGTTTCTAAGTGGGGTTGAGAGGGATAGATATCAAGGGGGTCCGAAGGGTACGACAGTGAGGTGAGCTCTGAGTCTTGAATCTGTCTGGACCCCACCCTAGGCATGCAAAATACATCCCATGCTTGTCAACACTCAACACAGTTGCCGGGTCAAAATCCTCTACCCCTTGCGTGAGTCGAAACTAAGCCTAACGTTGCTATCACATGCACGTGGCAACATCAGGCTCGTCCCAAGCTGGACTCTCAGCGTGAAGCAACGTCCCCCAGCCGGTCTCTCTCTCCCGCTCGTCTCCTCCCACTCTCACTAGACTTACATCTTATATATGGAACAACATAAGAATATCCCAGACATTAGTTACATTGTCGTAGGATATATACTAAGGAAAAGCCGGCCGGCCGGCTGCCGCCAGCCGGTTTCTAAATGGCTGGGCAGCCGACGCGCGCGCATGCTCGCACGTGGCTACTATGCAGGAGCGTCACACCTCCCCCAAGATATAAGACCCTTGACTAAGTTCTTCATATCTAACAGAAAGCTTCTCATAGTACCACACACTGTTGCGACACAAGGCACTATATATACAAAAAATAAAGACTGTTGCGCTCCACCGAGCAAGTTCAACTAACTTAGTGACAATAAGCGAAAACATTCAACTTAGATACTGCTACAACATCTTATACACAATTCTACACGTTATAAAAATAAAGAGTTTTTATAAGGTTTTTGTTTTTTGTTTTTGTTTTTCGGCTGAACTACAGTGACAGCCTATTTTCCTCCACACTCAACCCTCAATCCTGTGGCAGTCTAACCAACATCATCCACCCTTGATAGACAATCCGCTATCACGTTATCAGAACCGGCAATATGGCGTATGTCCAGATTATACTCCTGAAGCATGAGTGACCACCTGGTCAGCCTCATATTCCGGTTATGAAACTGATTCAAGAATTTCAGAGGGTGATGATCGGTATAAACCACTATGACTGGTCCGAAAGCAGGAACATATAAATCGAAGTGCCTGAGCGCCAGTACTATCGCCAGGAGTTCTTTTTCAATTACAGAGTAATTCTTTTGTGCACTATTGAATTTTTTACTGTAAAAACTCACTGGATGTTCGATACCTTCATCATCTGTCTGTAACAAGACAGCCCCAGCCCCTACGCCACTGGCATCAGTCGCCAGCTGAAAAGGTCTGCTGAAGTCCGGGGCCCTGAGTATGGGGTGGGTACATAACAGGTGTTTCACCAAGGAAAACGCCTCTGCACACTCAGGAGACCACCGGAACTTCTTGTCCTTAGATAATAAGTCAGTTAAAGGTGCAAGTACAGTCGAATAGCCTTTGATGAAGCGACGATAATAGCCTATCATACCTAGAAACCGCATGATTTGTTTCTTAGTCGTAGGCTGGGGAAACTGATCGATGGCTTTGATCTTTGTCTGTGGAGGGCACACCTGACCCATCCCCACCTCGAACCCCAGGTACAAAACTGTGGCTTTGACAAAATCGCACTTACCCAGGTTTACCACCAAACCTGCTTCATTCAGTTTATTAAAAAGCTGTCCGATGTGAGCACAGTGACTGTTAAAAACATCGTCGTATATTATGACATCATCTAGGTACACCGTACAGTTGGGAATGTCGGCTACAATGTCGTTCATTAATTTTTGAAACGTTGCAGGGGCATTTTTCAGCCCGTACGGCATAACATGGCAACGATTTGTGGCACCGTCCACCCACACACCTCTCGCGCTCGCTCAGACAAGGGCACTTGCCAATAACCCTTAACAAGGTCTATCTTAGTGAGGAACTTGGCTTTTCCTATCTTATCCACACTGTCGTCCACGCGAGGGAGAGGGTAGGCATTTGTGGGGGTTAAACCATTCAACCTGCGGAAATCTATACAAAACCGCACCTTGCCATCTGGTTTGGGCTGCAGTGTGATGGGGGAAGTCCACCTTACTGCGCCCTCAGAAATCAGCCCATGTTTCAGCATATAATCCAGCTCTTCCCTAAGTGCTGGTAATTTAATAGGGGGAACACGGTATGGCACTGATTTAAAGGGCGGGTGGTCCCCAACATCGACATCGTGCACCGCTTGAGTAGTGAGGCCAGGATGCTCCGCGAAAACAGCTGGGTTTGAATCAAACAAGTGCTGCACAGCTACACGCTGTTGCTCAGGCAGGTGCAATATCAACTCGTGAGCCACTTGTCTAGAATACCCCGCCCACTGATCCGCGGAAACATGACAATCCCAATTATCCTCCCCCGCAGCTTGACTGTCCCTTCCTCCTTCTCCACCACGATCGCTGCAGATCAACACCGGGACAGTGAGAGGCTCAGAGGGGCGCCTCACATACTCTTTCATCAGATTTACATGGCAAAGTAGGTTCTTTTTCTTACGATCAGGAGTAGCTACTAATAGTCGAGATCAGAAAACCTTCCTTACAACCCGATACGGACCAGAATACTTGGCAGACAAGGGGTGTCCTACCAGAGGCAGTAGTATCAGTACCTCCTGATCTACTTCAAACTCCCTCAGCTTCACCTTCTGGTCGTATCTGTCCTTCATCTGAGCTTGTGAACTCTTAAGGTTCCGACCTGCTACCTCCAAGCTCTTTAGCATTCTCTCACGGCTTTCAACTACATACTTTAGAAGCGAGCATGGCTTTGTGACTCCCTCCCAGATCTCCTTGACTATGTGGAGGGGCCCCCTGACCCTGTGTCCAAAAACCAACTCGTTCGGGCTAAATCCCAAGCTCTCCCCAGGTATTTCTCTCGCAGCAAATAAAACGTATGGGAGACCTAGATCCCAGTCCTTCCCATTTTCCATGCAATAACACCGCAACATACTCTTGAGAGTCGAGTGCCACCTTTCCAAAACTCCCTGACTCTCGGGATGGTAGGCAGATGACACCACAGACACTATCCCATGTTGCTGCATGGTCTGCTTAAACAGAGTAGAAGTAAAATTGGATCCCTGATCAGACTGGATCTCCTGAGGGTAGCCATAATGAGAGAAATAGACAAGTAGTTTTTGACAACAGTCTTAGCCATCCCGTTGCGCATGGGGTAAGCATCTGGATACCGTGTTGCTACATCCATTACAGTTAGTAAACATTTATTGCCGGCACTAGTGGGGGGCAATGGGCCAACCATATCGATAACTACTTTGCTGAAGGGCGGCCCAATGACGGGGATGGGTTGTAACGGGGCTCTCGGGATGACCTGATTGGGTTTCCCAACAACTTGACAAGTGTGACACTGTGACACCCATGACACGACACTCTCCTTTAACCCTTAAAAAGCGGCTCACCACTTAAGTCGAGTTAAATAAAGCTGGACTATGTGGCGGCGCTCGACATAGGTCGAGTGGCAATTTCAGCACGTAATGTGGCTGAGAGAGAGAGACAAGTGGTGGCAGGAGACTAGCGAGCGTATGACTGCTCCAGACCACCGCGGCGAACCTACTGACACAAATCTCAGCTCCCTCCTCCCTCTCTCACTCGCTACATACTCAATTATGTACCGAAAGTACCGAATTACCTGCTTTTTGCACTCGCGTTGCACGGTTATTGCAAGAAAACTATCCATCATACAAGGATCGTTATGGTGTCATTCGAAAGCTCTGTTTATGCCCTTTCAGGGATAGATACTTGTTTTACGTTCTGGGTCTTATTTAGGCATGAAAATGATCACGTAAACAGACCTATTTTGGCTAATAACACCCCGCTGGGCGGTACACATAAATAAACCGCATAGGCCGCTCGTAAGGTGTTAACCCAGGCCACCAGAAAAGCTTGCTCAGAGCTGCCTCCGTCTTACGTGCCCCCAGGTGCCCTGCCAAAGGCACATCATGAGCTAATCTCAATAAGCTCTCACGGCATACCCTCGGTACTACTAACTGGTCCACTAATCCTGACCCGCCATCCCACTTTTTCTTGGGATCCTGATGTCTCCGATACAAGATCCCCTCGGACAAGAAAAAATCACCAGGCTGCGCATCCCCATCACTCTCCAGTTCGACAGCACCATTACCACACGCCCTGACTTCAGGATCTTCCAGCTGCAAGGAACATATATCAGCAGGTGCGAGATTATCCAAGTTCATCTTAAATAATTTGTTTCCACCTCCAATGTCCCGCTGAGCCATCCTTTCCTCACGCTGTGCATAACGATGCTGTCGCAGAGTCTCTTCCTGCCCTGCACCTGCACTAGCGGTTACAGGCCCCGGAGCCTCTCCAGACTCTAACATAGGTGCCAATAATGAGTCACCAAGAAACACTGCCGGCTCAAAACTCTCCAATTGACCAACACTTCCCGTTTTCTTGTGACGTTTCCTCCGCGGTTTGATAGACTGAGGTGGTGGCTGCAAGGCTCCGGATGTCTGAGAACGCGTTACAACACACGCCATGGTTTGTACGCTACACTTCTCAACCCACTCCTGTTCCTCCCTACTAACGTCGGCCGCCTTCTCGGCAACGACCAAGGCTGAAACCTTAGAAGCAGGCACCGCAAAGTCGTTGCCGAGGAGGAGGTCGACGCCCCCAACAGGCAAGTTCTCTACAATTCCAACATCCAGCTCCTTCGCCACACCACCCACCTCCAGCTCCATCCGCACCAGCGGGTAGGACTTCGTAGCATTGATCCCCTGAACTACCACCACCCGAGCAGCGTTAATCGGCCTACCAGTAAAGTTCTTTAACAAGGTCTGAGAAGCCCCAGTATCACGCAATAGCTTAACTCCTCGCCTCTCGCCAGCCCACCTCACAAAACCATGCGCTCTATGACCCCCAAAGACGTCGCGGACAGGGTTCGAGCCTTCCGGACTCTTGAACACAGACTGTGTCCCAACCTCTGACGAACTACCCTTGGCAAACTCAGAAGATATAGGCGACACCCCTATGCTGCGGGCCAATGACACAACCTTGTTCGGTGGCTTGTTCGGACAAGCATTTGCAAAGTGACCCTCCTTGTGACATGCAAAGCACTCTTTACTCTTTGGTTTCCCTTGGGAGTGGGAGGTACCATTAGACTTCTTATACGGGACGGTATTTCGTTTATGTTCAGTTTTATTGTCAGTGCTACATGGTTTTGTGTATTTATGTGTATCAAAATTCTTGGGAGGGGGAGGGGTACGATCCTTTGCACCCGACTCACTCCTAGCTGCTGCTTCGCACCCTCGAATTAATGACAGTCGGAGGTCAGCCATTTCTGCTGCTTCCTGGAGAGTTCTAGGATTTTTTTCCTTTATATTTAATGTTAAGTCCCCGCCTGTGCACTTAAAGAACTGCTCCAAGAGAACCAGCTCACTCAACTCCTCAAAAGTAGCTGCCCTCTCAGAACGCAGCCAATGTCGTAGTGCATCAGACAAGTCCCGGGCGTGTTCTAGGAAGGTACTATCCTTGCCCTTAGTAACACCCCGAACTTCAAGCGGTAAGTTTCTGGTTGTAACTCATAGGCCCGTAGCACAGCCTTCTTTAGCTCATCATAAACTACACAGGACTCTATAGGTAGTGCATCATATGCTTTTAGACCCCTTTCCTAGGAGTCTTGATGAAACTAATGCTGCCCACTTTTCCTGAGGCCACTGGTGTTCCTGACACTTCTTCTCAAATCGCATAAAAAACTCAGTCACACATGATTCATCGAACACAGGAACTAGTTTAAGCAGGTGCGACAATGATTGGTCCCGATGTCTGTTACCTCCCCCAATATTTCGCCCTGTTACCTCCACTCTCAGGCACCCTGTCAGCCCGATACCTAGTAGACTCTGCCTGCAGTTCAGCCTCTCGTATAGCTGTTCTCTCTGAGGCCTCAGCCTGAGCTCTAGCAACCTCAGCCTGCACACTAGCCTGTCTCTCGGCAGCCTCAACCTGAGCTCTAGCCTGTCTTTCGGTAGCCTCAACCTGAGCTCTAGCAACCTCAACCTTGGCCATCTCAAGCCGAAACAACAAATCTGGAGTCAACCCTTGAGGAGGGGAAGATGCATTTAATGGGGAGGGTCCCTGTGATTGAATTCCACGCTGCCATTGACCATCAACTTGGGGGTATGTACTAAATTCAGGCACCCTGACGTTTGATATGGGGGTAGAGTGGAGGGGGGGCTGGGGACCGGGGCCCCCAGTCGCCTCTCCACCCAGGTCTCTCCCTTCTAAACCCAATATCAAAGTCCTCAGCTGATCTTTCCTCATGCCACTTAAACCCTGTTGACCCTGAAGACCTGCCACACACTTTAAGCCATACTTATTCAGCTTCAACACCCTGGCAGCGGTAAGGGGCACCTCTAAAAATCTTCTAGCACCCTCCTCGCTATCGACTAGCCATTCCACAGGTCTTTCTCCCTCCGACCCCGTATCGTGACCTGACCCATCACTGTGTTCCGATGTATTAGACATGTTTGTGTACTGCAGTAATTATCACGGTTATAGAATGTGCCTTATCTCCTATGCAAGTATGTATATACTAATGTTATTTAAAGTCTTTAATGTGTTATATTGGTTGCTCCAAAAAAAAAACTCTATGTCCACTGTATTCCTCTAATCATAAGGAATCTCAAAACAAATGACCACTATATTCCTCTGTTCAGTAAATCCTATGCAAGGTCGCCATTTGTTACGTCCTGGGATATATAAACACTGGGCTCTTTCTATTGGACTAGGTATGTGGCAACAAGCAACAACGGAAAACGCTAGATCCAACCCTTATCTATAAACCCAGGCAACAAACCGTCCTAAACCGTCAAGAGTCCTGCCCGGACAACGAGGTATCCTATGACTCGGTTACAGGGTGCACACACTATAGACTGCTGATAGTCAAGCAGGCTATAGAAAAGATCACACAATTAAGTTGACTTAAAGCTTCAAGGAAAAGATAGATAACGGAATTAAATTGCAGAAACAATTTAATAACAAACTAGAAGAAAGTACATTTAACGTTACGTTAATTAATACAACTAATCACCCCTGCGTGAAAGAAGGTGAAAGCAAACAGTCCTCAAAACATCGTACCGGTAGACAAGATGCAGGTTTCTAAACTGCATGCGGCTACTGTAGGATCTGATGCTTAGCAAAGAAAGTAAGTTACGGATTTAGAGAACTCTTAACTCATAAGCAGGAATAAATACTAGTGATAGGCCATACAGTGTATAATGGCATAGGTATAATTAAATAAAGGCAGCAACTCGCAACATAACCACATACAGGTGTGCTTCTCACTCTTAGTCAGGCAAGCCTGCTCGGACAGAGTCTCTAAGCCACACCCTGACTCACAATGCTCACAAAAACGGTAAACTGTGGCACAATAACAAGCATACAGAAATAATAAACCCCTAGCTGTTAATCTGCCAGGTGGCAGAGGTCTAGCCGGAAGGATATAGGCTTCGGATACCCGGGCTGAGCCACCTGCTCTAGCCTAGGGACGTTCCCAAGTCTGTGCGCCAAATTACTCTAATTGAAAGGGTGCTCTCTTGAGAGACTCAGATCGCAAGTATCTGACTCTCTCCTGGCGACCCTAAAACAAAAGCAAGACGTGCTAGCACAGTGCTGAGTGGACTAGGCAAGGCCCCTCACACAACACAACACTAGACACACAGGGACTCAGACAAGAAAATGCCCCCAGACTCCCACGGGTATCCTAGTAAAGTTGTGCGGGTCCACAGGACTCGCACCAGCAGACTTTACTTAAAGGATCGCAAAAAGCCTCCCCTCCGGTCTAGCCCCTGCTAACCTGACACAAGAACACACTAGCAAGCATGAAACCACCAAATATGAGACAACAAAAAAGCTTCCTAGGTCTCATTAACAATTACATCTCTGCATAAGGCCCAAAATCCTATCTAGTTATCTGAGAGCTCGTCGTTAATACAATAATAGATATAAGGTCTATCAAGGGGATGGGATAATTAAATAGATTGGTGAAGTAGTGGAAGGAAGGTATACAAAGTAAGAGAGAGAGTTTCTAAGTGGGGTTGAGAGGGATAGATATCAAGGGGGTCCGAAGGGTATGACAGTGAGGTGAGCTCTGAGTCTTGAATCTGTCTGGACCCCACCCTAGGCATGCGAAATACATCCCATGCTTGGCAACACTCAACACAGTTGCCGGGTCAAAATCCTCTACCCCTTGCGTGAGTCGAAACTAAGCCTAACGTTGCTATCACATTCACGTGGAAACATCAGGCTCGTCCCAAGCTGGACTCTCCGCGCGAAGCAAAGTCCCCCAGCCGGTCTCTCTCTCCCGCTCGTCTCCTCCCACTCTCACTAGACTTACATCTTATATATTATAATGAAACAATCAACTATCGAGAATAAAATATACTAAGATGCGTTGGTTAAGAATAAGGGCAGCTTCAAGCTGTGAAACAACATAAGAATATCCCAGACATTAGTTACAGTGTCGTAGGATATATACTAAGGAAAAGCCAGCCGGTTTCTAAACGGCTGCGCAGCCGACGCGCGCGCATGCCCGCACGTGGCTACTATGCAGGAGCGTCACACGAGTCTCTGGTCCTGTTCCGTGGTAGGCTGCACTTCCGACAGTATATCCCCTCCAAGAGACACCGCTTTGGCATCAAGCTCTTCGTCCTCTGCGACTGCTTGACGGGGTATGTGCTGGACTTTATAGTCTACAGAGGCAAGGCTGGAGAAGTTGTGACTGACCCTCTCATTGGTTTTGGTGGCGCTGTAGTGAAGAAGATGATGGAGAGGCACTTCAATAAAAACCACATCCTCTACACAGATAATTATTACACGTCGCCTCTCCTGACCAAGTACCTCCATGACCGCAAGACCGGAACTGTCGGCACAGTCAAGGGCAAAAGGAAGGGCATGCCAGGCTACCCAACCAAGACGAAGAAGGCGGACATCTTCCACAAGAAGAGTGGCCCTATCCTCTCCATCCACTGGCATGACCAGCGCAAGGTCAACCTCCTCACCACATGCCACAAAGCCCAGATGGTCGCCACAGGGAAGGTGGACCGAACAACCAAGAACCCCGTCCAAAAACCAGCTGCTGTCCTGGATTATTATATCAATATGCGCCTCGTCGACAAGTCCGACATGCAGATGGGCTTCATCGACTGCCTGCGAACATCTTGCAGGTGGTACAAGAAGTTTATCCTGCATACGGTAGATATGTCGGTCCTCAATGCCTACAACATCTACCGTCTGAGGACTCCAGTAGCCAAGAAGTACAAGTCCCTGCGGAAGTTCCACAAGCAGGTGCTACTTGAGCTCCTGGCTAAACATGCGGGTACACCAGGCAGGCCAATACAAGGACCAGGCCAGCTTGACAGAACAGGGTGTGCTGAATTCTTCAGGAAGCACCAGCTCAACGCCCTTCCTTTCAAAGCACCAGGTAGTAACGCTAGGAGTCAGAAGAGGTGCCATGTGTGCAGCCACACAACTCGCAGAACCCGCAAACTCACAAAAACCACTTGGGAATGCCTCGAGTGTCAAGTTGGACTGTGTGCTGGCACCTGCTTCAACGACTTCCACACTCTAACAAACTTTTGAAGTGGAAGTGACAACAGTGAAAGTGACACTCGAATGTAGGCTAAGAATAATAATATAACTAAGTATAAGTGAAAAGGACACATAAGTAATAATAAGTGCCTTCAATAACAATATGAACAAGTGAAAGTGACACTAAAATATATATTTCTAACAATAAATAAGTGAAAATGACACTCAATAAGCCTAGGCCAGTCAAAGTGACAGTATAATAATAATAAAACTAAGTATAAGTGAAAGAGACACACACAAGTAATAATAAGTGCCTTCATAACAATATGAACAAGTGAAAGTGACACTAAAATATATATTTCTAACTATAAATAAGTGAAAATGACACTCAAAAAGCCTAGGCCAGTCAAAGTGACAGTATAATAATAATAAAACTAAGTATAAGTGAAAGAGACACACACAAGTAATAATAAGTGACGTTATAACAATATGAACAAGTGACAGTGACACTATATATATTATTAGCTTACCTAACAATACATAAAAGGGGAAATGACACTACCAATTATCAAAGTCCAGTGAAAGTGACACTAATAATCATAATAATAATAATAATAAAACGAAGTAATAAGTGACAGAGACACAAATAAGTTCATATAAATAACTTTATTGAGTGAAAATAACATAATAACTATAATAAATGACAGAATAACCAATAAAACACTATCAAATCGCTTCCCGGCATAATTGCTGGTGGAGCGACGAGTGCAACTGGGCGTCGTAGCCGCGGCCGCGGTTGAGTGTTCGGACGCGCCGAGGTAAATACGCTGCAAAAGTTACCTCCACTTCCATCACCATCACTCCGGAACCAGTTGAGCTAGAGAGCTCTACTCAATGCCATTATACGCAGGAAGATAAGGCGCTCATTTCTATATCTGTTTGATTAATGTAGGTAATATATTAAGCGAGATTAGCCTTAGTTTACTTTTGTTGATATTCGACCAGATCGCCCGGATACGAGCTCCGTCATTAGGAGAGCCTGCCCGGGCCAGGAGGGTTAAAGAAATCGAGTTGTCAATTATTTTGCCACGACATCTTTCACCCACAAAAATTTAGGAGAGAAAAAATTTAGGAGATAATTTTTTTAGGAGAGACTACCTGGCCGGGCTGCTCCACCCAGAGAGATAATTGTGGGATTATTTTTGGTGAGTCGTCTGACTGGGGGTACGACACATTATACGAAGCATGCCCTAGGACAGTATACGACGCATTAAACGAAGCATGACCTAGCTATACGACGCATTATATGAAGCGTGACAGCGAGAGGGAGAGTGTGTAACTCTCTCTCTCTCTCTCTCTCACACACTGTGTCTGTCTCTCTCTCTCTCTCTGAGTCAAATATTTTTTAGCTAACGTCTTGCCCATAATCAGCAGTAATGAACGCGCTCACGCTGTCCTGTTAAAGAAATCGAGTTGTCAATTATTTGTCCACGAAATCTTTCACCCACCAATATTTAGGAGAGAAGATATTTTTGGTGAGTCGTCTGACTGGGGTACCGTATTCTGTGTGCTTGCTGCGCCGTGTTGCCTGTGTTGGTGCACCTGTGCCAGCGCTACCACATACGAGACTGTATTCGGCCCCTCGATTGGGTTATGAAACGATCTTTCACCCACAAAAATTTAGGAGAGAAGAAATTGTAAAAACTAGGACAAATAAAAGAAAAACATGAAAAATTCTATCGTATAAATACGATAGAATATGACTCTTTTGTGATCTCGTATGTCTCTGTGACGTAACGATCGCTCCTACAGCACGACGTAGAATGAGTAGATCGTATATTATAAGATTGTAAATAAGTTAAGTTATAAAAGGCCTAATATGCTATTAAGCAATATTGCCATGGTCTTATGTAGTATATATGAATTTATCGTATATATTAATATAATTTATCGTATAGAACAACCTAGATGCGGTACGATAATTTGGGCTCCTGGCAGTTTGCCAAGGCAGCAAGGTGTGCTTTCGAGGAACGCCAGAGCCTTCACGAACACCAACCAGTTAACATCTAATTTTCCGCCCTTAGTTGATCGTGCTTTTGTGCCTCTAATCACAATACACATACAGCAATACACTCAGCTACATCATCACGATGCTCTCATCGACACCATGACTGACTGATAGATAAGCATAATAATCATGTCCATTCCCATGTAATCATTTATTCTTTCTTTAACTTGACTCGAGTCTTGGGACCGAAGTCTCGTTCCCCATTGTCCACCGTCATATTGGGTAAACGTTCTCCCTTGCCTCATTGCCACGTGGAACTATTGGTGAGTTAATTCCTGGCTAATATTAACCCTTATAACCTTACCCTATATATACATTTATTATGTGAGACCTTTGGATATAAATTAGCTTGTTTCAGATTGAATTCAATTTAGATATAGAGTAGTTTTCATTTAGATTGATTTTATTTTGATTCATTATAGCTTAGTAATATTTAACTTCCATTGATAGTTTACCACATTGGTGCCCAGACCCGGGAATTAGCTACCAGTAGGGGATTTTTCTTAGGCAATGAGCAAGGGATTAGCCCAGGGATGCAGGAGCAAGGACCCCGGAGGGGTGGGGCTTGGCTATCTTCCTGTACCTCAGGCGCCGGTACCTCAGCGAATAGCCATAGTAGGGCATTCATATGCAAATAGGCTATGGGCAGCTGACGGAGGAACTGAGTGGTATCGGGCGTCGGAGGGGGAAAAGACTTTCAAGCTGACCTACTTCGGGGTACCGGGAGCAACCGTTGACACCCTGAGGGCCTCCCCAGAGTGGGGGCAGGTGGTTCGGTTTAGGCCTCATATGATTTTTTTTTTTATTGGCGGCAATGATATACGCCCCGGTACAGTACCCCGCGAGTTAGCTGACGCTATCAAAGAGGTGGCGCTGGATCTGGAGCGTGAGTCCGGGGGGAGTTGTAAGATCGTGGCAATTGAGAGCCGGACGAGAGTCCGAGGGTTGTCAGCGGCGGACTATCAAGCCATAAAAAATTCTGTTAACCGCGCCCTGAGGTGTCGGTTAGTAGAAACGAGGCACCGCTTTGTATCTCTCACTCTCAGCATCCGGGACCTCGACCAGGATGGTGTCCACCTCGATTTAGACACCAATCAAGTCCTGTATGACAAGATTGTAGGGCTAACGAAGCGTTGGCTAGAGAGGGACGCCGGGGTTGTATCATTGCGCCTGCCTAAGTCCTGCATCCCACCCATCATCTTTCCCCAATAATTTTCTTTTCCGTTTCAGACTTCTTGTGACATATGACCTGACCTAACATTTGTTCTTGTTCAATATGATCCATTAGTAGGTATTGCTATTTAGTGTACTATTTTTTCTCCATAACATAGAAGTCCGCCGGTTGGCGTCTCTTAAATAGACTATTATTTGGCCGTTGTTTTTGTAACGTATCATTTAGGTACATAGCCTATAGGCTCACATGCAAAATGAATAAAGACAATAAAGAGACACCGTCTGGTGGGGTGCTGATCAAAGCCCCTAAAAATCAAAGGGCGGGACTTCGGGGAGTATTAAATAGGCTAATTGTGGACGTCAACACTTTCATCACTACTGCTGAACTAGAGGAATTGGAGGCTAGATTAGAAAACGTCCAGGCTACCCACGGTCGTATTACGGCTCTGAGTGAGGTAATTGTGGCTGACATGATAGAGGAGGAAGAGATAGTTACAGAGTGTGATAATCATGCCCTCTATGACGAACCTGTCTTTAGAGCGAAGTACCTATTACAGCGTGCTGTCGCAAGTAAGAAGGGAGGCGATAAGAGGCCCATAGAAGGGCTGACCCATAACATACTGTACACCTCCCAAAGCTCAATCTTCCTACATTTGGGGGCAAGTTAACCGAGTGGTTAGCTTTCTGGGACGTATTTCGATCTACGGTTCATGAATCCTCTTTGGATAATGTCCGCAAGTTTCACTATATGAAGGGACAAATGGAAGGAGAGGCCTTACATTTAATAGAGGGTTTTGCAGTAGTGGGTGGTAGTTATCTTGAAGCGGTACACTTATTAGAGTCCACATACGGGGATAGAGAGCAGTTGAAAATGGCCCATGGCGTTGCCTTGTTGGGGCTCGCAGAACCACAGTATAAGGTTGAGGAGTTGACAAACTTCAGGGCAATATGGAGTGCCATACTTGATCGCTAGATACCCTTGGGCTTATCACGCAGGAAATGATAGTCATTATCTTGCGTCAGAAGCTTCCTATGGCAATACTTGATAAGGTAAGATCATTTGAGCTGGGAGAGTTCAAAACTCAGTTCAGCAAGGAGATCAATAATCTACAGTTGAACAAAGGGAGAATGTATGTGTCGGGAGGGAGTGAGAATGTGGAGAAGAGGGGAACAATAAGCATGACAGTGGGGACTAAAGTAAAGAAAGAGGGTGTGTATAAGAAACCTGCTCAGATTCTATGTAAGCTATGTAACAACAAACATAAATGGAGTTTCTGCGTAAAATACCCGACAAATGAGACAAAACTAGCACAGGCGAAAAGATTGAAGCTATGTGTAGGTTGTCTAAGTAAAGAACATGGTAAGCAGGGACAATGTACTGCTACATACTTAACACCTTACGAGCGGCCTATGCGGTTTATTTATGTGTACCGCCCAGCGGGGTGTTTTTAGCCAAAATAGGGCTGTTTACGTGATCATTTTCATGCCTAAATAAGACCCAGAACCTAAAACAAGTACCTATCCCTGAAAGGGCATAAACAGAGCTTTCGAATGACACCATAACGATCCTTGTATGATGGATAGTTTTCTTGCAATAACCGTGCAACGCGAGTGCAAAAAGCAGGTAATTCGGTACTTTCGGTACATAATTGAGTATGTAGCGAGTGAGAGAGGGAGGAGGGAGCTGAGATTTGTGTCAGTAGGTTCGCCGCGGTGGTCTGGAGCAGTCATAAGCTCGCTAGTCTCCTGCCACCACTTGTCTCTCTCTCTCAGCCACATTACGTGCTGAAATTGCCACTCGAGTTATGTCGAGCGCCGCCACATAGTCCAGCTTTATTTAACTCGACTTATGTTGCTCGCCGCTAATTAAGGGTTAAGGCCCTGTCGCCACTGCAAGGGCCATCACTTTGATAAGTTGTGTCCTACTGCAGATAAAGTCAAAGACGTCAAAACAGAGGGTACTACAACTGTGACACTAGGTAGCACGCAAGACACCACTATATTGCCCACAATACAGATTTCCATGGAAGGTCATGACAGTAACAAAGTTTGTCGGGTACTTCTAGATCAAGGGTCTCAACGTTCCTTTATAAAGAGGTCCGTACTAGTGGGACTGAAGCACCGAATCGTAGGGGCTGAAACTCTTCGATTACAGGGCTTCACAGGGGTTACTGATAAACAAGACTACGCGATAGCGGAGATTTCATATTTCTATCGTAAAAACCGGTACTTTATGACTTGTATCGTAGTAGACACCCTACCAGAATATGTATCTGTGGGTGTGAAGAAGGTGGAACACGCATTACGTAGCAAAGGGGTTAACTTGTCAGATCCCATGGGAAATCAGAGTGAGGTGCATGTTCTACTTGGTGTGGATCATTATTATGAAGCAGTATACCCTGGATTTAAAAAGATGTGTGGTGTAATTTTAATCCCCACTAAATTCGGATATTGCATGAGCGGAATGGTGCATACTACACAGTCTAAGGTCCTGGTCGACACGGTCTCGATATATAGAGTCAATGTAACCGCGGCAGAAGAGTTGGGAAGGGAGGATTCCCAACCTAGTGACCGTAAGATGGCTGCCGAGTTCGACTTGGAACGACTGTGGAGATTGGATCACATAGGCATTAATCCTATGGAGACTGATTATGCTCGGAAGTTGCGCTACAAAGGTTTGACGAGTCTGTGTGCTACTGTGCCTCAAACAAGCAATATAAAGTTAGTTTACCATGGAAGAACAGTGAGATAAGCCTGCCTACCAACTATGGTTTGGCATTAGGTCGCTTACGCGCATTACAGCGTAAATTATCCAACGAACCGAGCACGCGCCAGGCATATGACGATGTATTTCGGAGTTATGAAGATAGGGGCTTTATAGAAAGAGTCGATGTCAAGGAACCGTTTTCGGGTTGTACTCTTTGGGGCCACGTGCTCACAGTTTTTGTTAAATGCCACAATCAGAAAACACCTAGCTGACACTCATGAGGACACAAGTAAACTATCTCGCGGATTATACATTGACAATTTGCAGGGTACTAGCGATAGTCAGGATGATTTGTTATATGCATACTGGCAAGTACGCAGATTATTTGCGGATGCACATCTATTTCTCCGCGAGTGGGTTACTAATAGTGAAGATCTTCAGAGTTTAATACAGGTGGACGGTACGGTATCTCTTAACCAGGAAATGTCCAGAAATTTGGGGATGATCTGGCAACCTAAACATGACATACTAACTTTTCAAACAAGGTCTTTTGCTCAGCAGACATGAGCGTACACCAAAAGAAGTCTGTTGAGCAAAGTTGCGCAATTTTGTTTATCCTTTGGGTCTAGCATTACCCGTTACCATAAGAGCTAGGATTCTAATGCAGGAAGTTTGGAGACGTAAAATAGGATGGGATGACAGTTTGGCCGAGGACCTGAATGACCAAGGGACATTGTTGTTGAATGAATATGCCATCCTATGTACTAAACCTATACCTCGTAAAGTGGCGGCGTTCGGTGACGTTACGTTACACACGTTTTGCGATGCTAGCGCCACGGCATACGGGGTAGCCATATATGTTGTTACTTCATTTGGGGCACATTTAGTTACAGCCCGGGCCAAAGTAGCCCCGGTTAAAAAGGTAACTATCCCTAAAATGGAATTGACTGCCATGCTGCTATTAGCACGTCTGGTGCAACATGTACGCGCAGCATACGAGAGCGAATTAAATATTGAAATCGTTCACGTTTGGTTCGATAGTCAGGTCGCACTCAACTGGATACATACCAAGAAGTCTCTGCCAGTTTATGTGCGGAATAGGGTAGATGAGATTAGGGCCCTATTGCCAGACGTTGCTTATCATTATGTAAATACAAAAGAAAACCCTAGTGATCTCATAACTAGGGGTATAACGGCTAGCCAGTTAATGAAGTCCGAATTGTGGTGGCATGGTCCAAAGTGGCTGCTCCATGAAAGTGAATGGACGATATGGCATGCTGTTGGTGAGGGACTTCTCCCACTGGAAACAGTGGCAGTTACAGCCCAACCAAATGAGCCACCGGGTCCTATCATAAAGTGGGCAAGATTCGGTGACTATAATAAACTAGTCAGAGTTGTAGCTTGGGTGTTGCGATATGTATCCAATCTCAAGCTTACAGTAACGGGCCAACTCTGCAACAGGGGTCACAACATTGATGCTCGTGAATTTAAAGCAGCTGAAGTAACTTTGATCAAATGGGTTCAAGTAGAAACCTTTTCCAATGAATTAGAATCCTTGAAAAGCTCGAATAAGACATTAATGCCTAATATAGTGAGTCAACTAAGGTTGCACCTAGACAATGGCCTCATCAGGTGTGAGGGTCGCCTGAAGTGGTCGGGTGTACCAGACGGCACAAACCGCCCTATACTTATGCCAACAAGACATCAGGTTACTGATCTATTGATCATACGTGCACATAGGGAAGTAAAACACTACGGGGTATGTCACATTATATCAAATTTACGTCTCACATGGTGGATACCCAGAGTTCGACAAGTAGCTCGACGCGTAGTAAGAAAGTGTGTAATATGCCAGAGACTAAAGGGTAAACCATATGCAACTGGACCAGCTCCACCTCTACCTGAATGCCGTGTAAAGCACGTAGAACCTTTCCAAGCGGTAGGATTAGATTACACAGGGGCATTGAAGACGAGGGAGCATGAGAAGGTTTATATATTTTTGTTTACATGTGCAACATCTCGAGCGGTACACCTAGAACTATGTGATAATATGTCTAGCGAAGAATTTATGCTGGCATTTAGACGGTTTTGTGCCCGTTGTTCATTCCCTCAACTCATTGTTAGCGACAATGCTCCCACTTATGTCCAAGCATCAAAATATCTAAAGGATATGAGTAGTGATCCTACTATCATCACTTTTTTGGGAGAGAAGAAGTGCGAATGGAGGTTCATTCCAGTTAAGGCACCTTGGTTTGGTGGAATGTGGGAACGATGTGTCGGTATAGTTAAGTCAGGACTCAGAGCGGTTGTAGGACGTGCTCTATTAAAGAAGAGTGAGTTGACGACAGTCCTCACAGAGATAGAGGCAGTCGTGAATGATCGCCCGCTTACATATGTGTACACCGACCTGCAAGAACCACTACCATTAACGCCAGCTCTCTTGCTATATGGGAAACCATTGACTGCGTTTCCATCTGATTTCCAATCCATAGTAGAGTTCGAGGATCCCTCGTTGTACTCTGAGGTAGCGGTGTCTAAGAGATACCAGTATATATCCAGGATAATCGAGGATTTTAGGAAACGGTGGATTAGTGAATATCTGCTAGCATTGAGGGAAAGGAGTGTTACTCCCTCTGGTAGACCAACGGCACCTACAGTTGGCGAAGTGGTTTTAATTAAAGAAGATAGTCCTCGTTTATACTGGAAATTAGGCCGCGTATTGGAGGTATACAAGGGGGCAGACTCTGTAGAGCGGATGGCGCTATTGAAGACAGCCACTGGAACTACTGTTCGTCCTATCGCACGTTTGTACGCTTTGGAGCTCGATTCCGCAATGCAATCTGATGCTCCACCTGTTATTGCTGGGTCCGAGGATTCTCAATGGAACGACTCACCTCTTACTGATGGTGATCATTCTCGGATCGGGACGCGTCCCAGACGCGCTGCTGCTGGCGCCGTCGACTTGTGGCGTCAGAAGATAGCCACTGGGCAACTTTAGGTTTAAGGTGGGGTTCAGGTCTTTTTTTGTGGGGGGAGTGTATCGTATAAATACGATAGAATATGACTCTTTTGTGATCTCGTATGTCTCTGTGATGTCACGATCGCTCCTACAGCACGACGTAGAACGAGTAGATCGTATATTATAAGATTGTAAATAAGTTAAGTTATAAAAGGCCTAATATGCTATTAAGCAATATTGCCATGGTCTTATGTAGTATATATGAATTTATCGTATATATTAATATAATTTATCGTATAGAACAACCTAGATGCGGTACGATAATTTGGGCTCCTGGCGGTTTGCCAAGGCAGCAAGGTGTGCTTTCGAGGAACGTCAGAGCCTTCACGAACACCAACCAGTTAACATCTAATTTTCCGCCCTCAGTTGATCGTGCTTTTGTGCCTCTAATCACAATACACATACAGCAATACACTCAGCTACACCATCACGACGCTCTCATCGACACCATGACTGACTGATAGATAAGCATAATAATCATGTCCATTCCCTTGTAATCATTTATTCTTTCTTTAACTTGACTCGAGTCTTGGGACCGAAGTCTCGTTCCCCATTGTCCACCGCCATATTGGGTAAACGTTCTCCCTTGCCTCATTGCCATGTGGAACTATTGGTGAGTTAATTCCTGGCTAATATTAACCCTTATAACCTTACCCTATATATACATTTATTATGTGAGACCTTTGGATATAAATTAGCTTGTTTCAGATTGAATTCAATTCAGATATAGAGTAGTTTTCATTTAGATTGATTTTATTTTGATTCATTATAGCTTAGTAATATTTAACTTCCATTGATAGTTTACCACAAATTCCATTTTATTTTCCGATTTACATTATACGAAGCATGACTTAGCTATACGACGAATTATAAGTACGAAGCACCACAGTACCAGTTACTCCCATTAATTTTAGGTCACTTGATCCTAAAGTTAAGAAAGTGGAGGATCTGATGGGAGGGGATTGAGAGGTGCTGTTGTCAAAGATACCCAGAGAGAGACTACCTGGCCGGGCTGCTCCACCCAGAGAGGCGACTACCTGGCTGGGCTTCTCCACCTAGAGAGAGACTACCTGGCCGGGCTGCTGCGGCGGCGCCGCTGTACGAGTCCCTGTCGTGATTTTAACACACAAATCTTTAGGCGATCTTCTGCTGTCCAACGTGAGTTGGTGGAATTGGGAGCGATCGGAAATACTTCGATCCGAGAGCTACGACCACCCCAGTCAGACGACTCACCAAAAATAAATTCTGCTATATGACTTGAGTTGGCGGTGAACCTTCTTTTCTTAGGGAGGATCTAAATTTGTGTGTGAAAAACGTAAAGAAATCGAGTTGTCAATTATCTTTACACGACATCTTTCACCCACAAAATTTAGGAGAGAAAAAGAAGATGTGTCTGTCTCTCTCTCTCTCTCTGAGTCAAAAACATTTTAGCTAACGTCTTGCCCATAATCAGCAGCAATGAGCGCGGTCATGCTGTCCTGTTAAAGAAATCGAGTTGTCAATTATTTTTCCACGACATCTTTCTCCCACAAATATTTAGGAGAGAAAAAATTTAGGAGATAATTTTTTTAGGAGAGACTACCTGGCCGGACTGCTCCAACCAGAGGGATTTTTGTGGGATTATTTTTGGTGAGTCGTCTGACTGGGGGTACGACACATTATACGAAGCATGCCCTAAGACAGTATACGACGCATTAAACGAAGCAAGACCTAGGTATACGACGCATTATATGAAGCGTGACAGCGAGAGGGAGAGTGTGTAACTCTCTCTCTCTCTCACACACAGTGTCTCTCTCTCTCTCTCTCTCTCTGAGTCAAAGATTTTTTAGCTAACGTCTTGCCCATAATCAGCAGTAATGAGCGCGCTCACGCTGTCCTGTTAAAGAAATCGAGTTGTCAATTATTTGTCCACGACATCTTTCACCCACAAAAATTTAGGAGAGAAGATATTTTTGGTGAGTCGTCTGACTGGGGTACCGTATTCTGTGTGCTTGCTGCGCCGTGTTGCCTGTGTTGGTGCACCTGTGCCAGTGCTACCACATACGAGACCGTATTCGGCCCCTCGATTGGGTTATGAAACGATCTTTCACCCACAAAAATTTAGGAGAGAAGAAATTGTAAAAACTAGGACAAATAAAAGAAAAACATGAAAAATTCCATTTTATTATCCGATTTACATTATACGAAGCATGACCTAGCTATACGACGAATTATAAGTACGAAGCACCACAGTACCAGTTACTCCCATTAATTTTAGGTCACTTGATCCTAAAGTTAAGAAAGTGGAGGATCTGATGGGAGGGGATAGAGAGGTGCTTAGTCGGCTGTTGTCAAAGATACCCAGAGAGACTACCTGGCCGGGCTGCTCCACCCAGAGAGGCGACTATCTGGCCGGGCTGCTCCACCTAGAGAGAGACTACCTGGCCGGGCTGCTGCGGCGTCGCTGCTGTACGGGTCCCTGTCGTGATTTTAACACACAAATCTTTAGGCGATCTTCTGCTGTCCAACATGAGTTGGTGGAATTGGGAGCGATCGGAAATACTTCGATCCGAGAGCTACGACCACCCCAGTCAGACGACTCTCCAAAAATGAATTCTGCTATACGACTTGAGTTGGCGGTGAAACTTTTTTCTTCGGGAGGGTCTAAATTTGTGTGTGTGAAAAATTTAAAGAAATTGAGTTGTCAATTATTTTTCCACTACATCTTTCACCCACAAAAATTTAGGAGAGAAAAGAAGATGTGTCTGTCTCTCTCTCTCTCTCTCTGAGTCAAAGATTTCTTAGCTAACGTCTTGCCCATAATCAGCAGCAATGAGCGCGCTCACGCTGTCCTGTTAACGAAATCGAGTTGTCAATTATTTTGCCAGGACATCTTTCACCCACAAAAATTTAGGAGAGACTACCTGGCCGGGCTGCTCCACCCAGAGAGATTTTTGTGGGATTATATTTGGTGAGTCGTCTGACTGGGGGTACGACACATTATACGAAGCATGCCCTAGGACAGTATACGACGCATTAAACGAAGCATGACCTAGCTATACGACGCATTATATGAAGCGTGACAGCGAGAGGGAGAGTGTGTAACTCTCTCTCTCTCTCACACACTGTGTCTGTCTCTCTCTCTCTCTCTCTGAGTCAAAGATTTTTTAGCTAATGTCTTGCCCATAATCAGCAGTAATGAGCGCGCTCACACTGTCCTGTTAAAGAAATCGAGTTGTCAATTATTTTTCAACGACATCTTTCACCAACAAAATTTAGGAGGGAAAAAGAAGATGTGTCTGTCTCTCTCTCTCTCTCTGAGTCAAAAACATTTTAGCTAACGTCTTGCCCATAATCAGCAGAAATGAGCGCGCTCATGCTGTCCTGTTAAAGAAATTGAGTTGTCAATTATTTTTCCACGACATCGTTCTCCCACAAAAATTTAGGAGAGAAAAAATTTAGGAGAGACATTTTTTAGGAGAGAAATTTTTTAAGAGATAATTTTTTTAGGAGAGACTACCTGACCGGGCTGCTCCATCCAGAGAGATTTTTGTGGGATTATTTTTGGTGAGTCGTCTGACTGGGGGTACGACACATTATACGAAGCAAGACCTAGGACAGTATACGACGCATTAAACGAAGCTGACCTAGCTATACGACGCATTAAACGAAGCATGACATAGCTATAAGACACATTAAACGAAGCATGACCTAGCTATACGACGCATTATACGAAGCATGACAGCGAGAGAGAGAGTGTGTATATCGTCGTCGTCGTCAGAGCACAGCCACCGACAGTATTCGGCCCCTCGATTCGGTTATGAAACGAGATTGACAAGTAATCCCACACAAAAATTTAAGAGTGAAGATGTGTCTGTCTCTCTCTCTCTCTCAGTCAAAGATTTTTTAGCTAATGTTTTGCCCATAACCAGCAGCAATGAGCGCGCTCACGCT
Organism: Paralithodes platypus; assembly: GCA_032716605.1. Classification (NCBI taxonomy): domain Eukaryota; kingdom Metazoa; phylum Arthropoda; class Malacostraca; order Decapoda; family Lithodidae; genus Paralithodes; species Paralithodes platypus. Next base: position 37,641,998 of record CM064490.1, read on the forward strand.
GTCCTGTTAAAGAAATAGAGTTGTCAATTATTTTTCCACGACATATTTCACACACACAAATTTAGGAGCGACAACCTCATTTGGGAAACTGAGGGAGTGCGGGGTTAGGTCAGTGAGGAAGGTGTGTGCAGCTGAAGCAACCGTCAGACAGAAGGAGAACAGCAGCACCAGTGGTAGGGGTCCCAGCACCCGAAGTAACGCCATCTTCGCGCTAAAGTCTTCAATAATAATTTTAACCCTCTAGCGGGCAAATGAAAAAACTTTGTCTTCTAAGCATAGTAGGATAGGTATACAGTAGGGTTGTGATTGAGAGAGTGAGAGTGAGAACGGAGAAATGGATAGGCGACGAGCAGGGAGGTTTTCGGAAGGGAAGAGGATGTGTAGGACAGATTTTTACCCTGAAGTGGGTGGTGGAGAAATATCTGGAAAAGAAACAAAAGATGTATGTTGCCTTTACGGACTTGGAGAAGGCCTATGACAGAGTGGATAGAGAAGGTTTGTCGAAAGTACTTAGAATATACGGAGTAGATGCCAAGTTGCTGAAAGCAGTGAAGAGCATGTATGAGGGTGCAGAGGCGGCAGTACATATGGAGAGTGAGCAGAGCGAGTTCTTTGACCTGAATGTTAGTTTGAAACAGGGGTGTGTTATATCCCTGTGGTTGTTTACTGTATATATGGATGGAGTCATGAAAGAAATACTATCAAGAGCAGTGGATGTTGGTGTATCGCTGAAAAGGGAGGGAATTGAGTGGAAGCTACCTATACTGCTGTTTGCGGATGATACAGTTCTGATGAGTGATAATGAATGGGAGTTGCAGGGTCTGGTAAATTAGTTTGGAACAGTGTGTGAAAAACGGAATTTGAAGGTAAATGCGGGGAAGAGCAAGGTCCGTGGCAACCCCTTCGGGGATCGCGGCGTCAGGCAATAGATAGATAGAACAAAACTTTACACTGGGAACAGTGACAACCACCCTCTACCACATCCACGATGGCCGACCTGAGGTTTTGCATCCATCTAATATTATGAGTGTGAATATTTTTCTTGTGTGTGAAAAAATAATGTATTTATATTCTGTAATATAATAAAAACAACAAACAATAATTCTCCCTACCAACAATTCCTTTGAGACCTCTGGTGGACGCTTCGGAACTAGCGCCAGAGCAACGACTATAGACATCACTATACCCAACACCAAGCATATGCACAGTTTATCTCAATTTGTGTGTGATTCTACATTATATGATATATGATAAGGGAAAGTCCAAATGCAGCTGATACTGACTACAAACATATAAGCTGATTAATTATCATAACAAAATTGGCGGGAGAATACCTGCTGACTTTGTATTGTAAATATACATTATTTATGAATATAGGTGATTTTATAATATATAAAACAAATAAAACAAAAGTATGCACAGACCAAAGTATGTGTCAGCTACAGAAATTTTGATTAACTGCATATATTATAGAATTGTTGAAGGAGAGGGAGGGTGGATAGCTCCGTGATGTCGCCCATTTCCCACAAGGCGTCGCGGTAAACCTTGCGTTCAGCACCTCTATCGGCCACTGTAGGCATTTATTGGTAGGGAGAATTGTATTTTTTGTCCATTTTACCGGCGAGTGGTTCCGGCGATTCTCCCGCCACTGGCAGGATTTTAAGTATTCCGTACTCAGATTACGATTTTTTGATAGAGGCAATCATAGTTGATTTCCAGTTGTGAAAATTTGAACATGCTCACCGAGGCTATGCTTCGTATATTGCGTCGTTTACCGAGGCGATGCTTCGTATTTTGCGTCGTTCACCGATGCGATGCTTCGATTGCGTCGTTAAACAAGGCCATGATTCGTATATTACATCGATAAATGTTGAAAAATAGCGACAAAATTAGCTTTCTTGGAAAAGCATGTGATTTTTCACACAAAAATGTAGGCGATCTTCTGCTGTCCAACGTGAGTTGGTGGGCTTTGGGAGCGATCGGAAATACTTCGATTCGAGAGCTCCGACAACCCCAGGCAGACGACTCACCAAAAATAAATTCTGCTATTCAACTTGAGTCGGCAGTGAACCTTTTTTCTGGAGGGTCTAAATTTGTGTGTGTGAAACATTTCGTTGTAGACCAATTACAAACAATCTTTTTTCGAGAAAAAGATAAATTTTTCGAAGAGCGACTCTCCATCATTTCTCGATGACGGCTGAGGAAATGTTCGAGGGCATTTCACAGGAAAATGTACCTCCCCCAATGCTTCGTAATGTGTGTTGGTCACCTAATCAATGCTTCGTACAGTTCGTCGTTACACCTAGGCCATGCTTCGTATAGTACGTCATACACCTAGGTCATGCTTCGTATAGTAGTCATTTTGCAACTGGCCTGTCAGGAATATTAATATTAGGGAGCATTGTGAATAGAGACTTCAATTATTGGCTCTCCATGTGTGGAAAATGTTATATATAATTTTTTGTTTTCGAGAATGGCAGGGTACCGTCTAGTGTGTCTTCCATTTGGGCACGGTTGTATCGTTCATCTAGACAGGGTACCGTCTAGGTGCTTCGTTTATAAGGGTATTGTCTAGTGCTTCGTTTATGTGTACAGGTTACCGGCTAGTGCTTTGAGCCAATGCTAGTTATTATTAGGGAACATTTCTTGCCTCAGGTCAGTCAGTAAGTGGCCTTCGGGCAGGAAGCATCTACCTAACAACGAGGACACACCTTCGAGGTGTTCCAATCGTCCCCCATGGTGAAATTTCTGCCACCAGCTCCCTCTATTGCGATTACGGCCGTCGAACACAGTTTTGTTGTAAGTATACTGCATATTCGCATTTCGTCGTACTATGTTCGAGGGCATCTCACCAGGAAAATGTACCTCCCCCAATGCTTCGTAAAGTGTGTTGCGTTTGAACCTGCTCATAGGAGTGTTTAAAACTTGAATCCTATCCTATATTTAAAAATATTAAATATGGCTAAACAATGAAAAATGGTGCGTAATTCGAAAAGTACTCGATGGATTTTTATGATATTTTACACAGTGGTGGACATTAACACTTTGTGGCGTACCTGGCCTACCCTCTCCGGCCTACATAGGAGGAAGTGAGCCGCGCTCTCCACCTCCCGCCTACCCTGTTAAAACCCAGTATAGTAAAACGCTCGCCCATCCTACTAGGCAGCTTGGGCCAAAAAGCCTCTAGCCGCAGCCAACACAATAATGGTATCGCTCGTTTTTCACCCACATTCACAATATTTCAGAAACTTGCTAAATAACATATTTGTATTCTCATACATACTAAATCATAGCTATATTTTCCAATGAACATGATGGCGGTATTTAGAATATTATATCAAAAATATTGGATTTTATAGAAATAAACGTATAATGATAGTTTTAGCATTTATATCAGTTGGTTTTCACCCATAATAATTGTTTATTTTATTTTCACCCAGAGTAACTGTTTATTTTATTTTATTTTATGTTTTTATTATGCATATTCGCATTTCGTCGTGCTATGCTTTATCTTGCACAAATCTTGCATCAATTTGCGTTTGAACCTGCTCATAGGAGTGTTTAAAACTTGAATATTATTTTTCAAAATATGAAATATGGCTACAAATTTAAAAATGGTGCGTAATTCGAAAAGTACTCGATGGATTTCTATGATTTTTTGCACAGTGGTGGACATTAACACTTTGTGGCATGCCTGGCCTACCCTCTCTGGCCTACCTAGGAGGAAGTGAGCCGCGCTTTCCATACCACACCTCCTTCTTACTTCCTCATTCGTCTGCCTATCCCTCCATGTAACTCCGCACGCACTTCTTAAGTAATTCATTGCCACTGCTCTCACTCTTGGTCTGAGTCTCTCAACCAACGTCCATGCTTCGCTTCCGTAAGTCAGCGTCGGGATTACGATACTGTCATGCAAGGACTACTTCACTTCCATACTGACCACCCTATTTCTTGTTACTGCTTTCAGCGTTCCTACAACCCTCTTCCCCTGTTGTACCCTCTCCCGCACTTCTTCATCCATAGTCCCATCTTTCCTCAACACACTGCCCAGATACTTAAAAGAGTTGACGATATCCATAGCCTGACCGTTAAGCTTCATCTCACACTCTGTGACTTCACCCCTTTCGAAGACCATAACCTTGCTCTTCCCCGCATTTACCTTCAAATTCCGTTTTTCACACACTGCTCCAAACTCATTTACCAGACCCTGCAACTCCCATTCATTATCACTCATCAGAACTGTATCATACGCAAACTGCAGTATAGGTAGCTTCAACTCAATTCCCTCCCTTTTCAGCGATACACCAACATCAACTGCATTTGATAGTATTTCTTTCATGATTCCATCCATATATACAGTAAACAACCACGGGGACATCACACACCCCTGTTTCAAACCAACATTCAGGTCAAAGAACTTGCTCTGCTCACTCTCCACACATACTGCCGCCTTTGCACCCTCATACATGCATGGCACTGCTTTCTGCCACTTGCCATCTACTCCGTATATTCTAAGTACTTTCCACAAACCTTCTCTATCCACTCTGTCATAGGCCTTCTCCAAGTCCATAAAGGCAACATACACCTTTTGTTTCTTCTCCAGATATTTCTCCACAACACAATTCAGAGTAAAAATCTGATCTAAACATCCTCTTCCCTTTCGAAAACCTCCCTGCTCGTCGCCTATCCATTTCTCCGTTCTCACTTTCACTCTCTCAATCACTACCCTACTGTATACCTTCCCTACTACGCTTAGAAGACATATTCCTCGGTGGTTACCACACACTCCTCTTTCCCCTTTGCCCTTATATAGGGGGACTATTATGCCAGTCTTCCAGTCATCGGGTGCACTCCCCTTCTCCCATGCTAGTTTGCACATTTTCCATACCCGTTCGATGACTCTCTCACCACCATATCTCAACATATCCCCACACACTCCATCTGTTCCTGATGCTTTCCCCATCTTCACTCTTGTCATGGCTTCCCACACTTCTGAACTCCTGATCATCACCACCTCCTCCTCCACTACTTCTCTTCTTCTCCCTCCCATACCATATCCAACTATATTTGCTGGCTCTTCATTCCTTACATTTAGCAACTCATTGAAGTACTCCCTCCATCTTTCGACTCTCTCTTGCTTCTCGGCTAGCATTCTCCCGTTCTTATCTTTCACACCCTTACTGTTTCCCTTGCTACCTTCCCTAACTTTCTTGACTTCTTTCCTGAACAGTTTCTTACTCTCCCTCCATTTTACACTCAGATACCTTCCAAATTCCTCATCTACTCTCCTCTTACTTTCCTTCACTACTCTCTTCACCACCCTCTTACTCTCCACGTACCTCGCTCGTTTCTGTCTCTCGAAATCTTCATTCCCTCTACTACCCAACCACTCTCTATATGCTTTCTTCTTTTCTTCCACAGCTATCTTTATCTTCTTCTGTCCACCATGCTGTACCTTTCACTCCCCTCCCTCTTCTCCTCATGCCACACCCCTCCTCACATGCTGCACAGATCTCATCCTTAAACACCTTGCTCATCTCTTCCACTTCCGCCATAACTTCCAGGTCGAACCCACCTAGTCGTCTTTCTACTGCTCTCCTGTACTCTTCCCTGATTTCCTCCTCGTGTAACCTCTTCACCCTCCTCACCATTCCACCTTCCTATCGCCTCCCTCCAGCTCTCCTCACCCACTTCTTTTGTATCCTAACCTTAGCTACTACTACATAATGATCCGACAGACCCCCTCCAATACCCCTATACGCCCTAGCATCCATCACAGATTTCTTCATTCGTTCATCGACACATACATAATCAATCAATGACTTTCTTTCCACCACTGTCTTATCCTTCATGATCACCCGTTTCCACGTGTACCTGTGGATCATTCTGTGTCGAAAGAAGGTGTTGGCTATCCACAGCCTCCTCCCCACACATACGTCCACAAGTGCACTACCATTCCCATTCACCTCTGATGGTACCCCCCACCCTCCCACCACTCCCTTAACTTTCCTATCACCCACCTTACCATTCATATCCCCAATCAGAAATATTCTTTCGTTCTTGTCAAACTTCTCCAGGCACGCCTCCGCATTCATCCAGAACTCCTCTTTCTTGCTTTCAAGTTGATCCTCTGTCGGGGCATACACACACACACACACACAATCACCCACGTTTGTATTCCTACTTTCATTCTCACCCACACAATCCTTGAACCCACAGACCCATACTCTCTTACACATTCCTTCCATGTGTAATACTTGCGATGTGTTATATGTTTATGTTCCTAATAATTGTACAGTAATCTAGTATTTCAAAGAATTTTCCTTTCCTACACAGAACTAACAGAAGAGAGGATTGATGAATTAAAAAAGCTGGTACTTCAAAGTCTACATGACCGAATAAATGCGACGAAGCACCTCTCTCTACAGCATAGACGACAACTGAACAAGGAGATCGATCGTGTCCGCAAAACTAAGACTTTACGGACTATTAACCGTTTATACGACCACGAAATAGAAAAGAAAACAACTGAACTAGATGAACTGAAGAAAAAGAAAGACCGAGAAAAAAATACTACACTCTTGCAGTAGCAGTGTGCAAGAAAGCTTCTAAATGCAAACAAAGGCCGAAATCGTAAATATCCCAGAGTGATCTGCAAGACAACAAAGACACCTGGCAGACCATGCCCAGTCGCCGGTTGCTACAGCGAATCAGTCAACCTACGGAAGCACATGGGCATTTGCCACTCGTACCTAACTAACGACGATAGAGAGAATGTTTTAGCTGCAGCGAGTAGGTTCTCTAGAAAAAGGTCCCTGCCACCAAGAAATATATATATATGATTGTCCCTTCTGCTCAAAATCAGTTAAACGGATCGATATGCACTTAAGAAATGTTCACAAAAAAAAAAAAAAACTCCATGGAATACCAGGAACTCCTCAGACACGTACGTAAGGTTTGCTTTCCATAATTCAATTATTTTCTTAATAATAGGCCAAACATTAAAGCAATAAAAGCAATTCACTTTAAAGTAAAGAAACCTTGTAATGCATTTGTAAATAATTATATGCCAACTAAAACAGTACAACTTTTATTGTATATATTTTGAATCATTAATTAGACATATTTCACATGAACATTGAACTATTTTGAAGAGAAACAAGCAACGTCACCTGCCGAAGTTGAGGATGTACCCATAGTAGCTAGCACCATAGCTATCACCGAGAATGACCGCGTCAAAATTTTCTTTAAGGAGTACGAGGATTACCTAGAAGACACCCAACCGATGAAAACAGTGACAGTCAAGAAAAAAAGCCGTCTTCTAAGAGATGCACTCTTTGGGCCACGCGGAACAGAGGAGGAATTTGCGAGAAATCCCTTTGGGGGGCTTAAGATAATTCAGCTCACCCGGGAAGCTGTCATGACCGGAGGATCAATAATGGCACGCTCTGAAACCCTCTCCGCGAGCACACTTAGAATGATGACAGACTCCTGTCTGCATGCTCTCAATTTTCTCAAAGAAACAGAGAATCAACAATTCCAAGTAAAAGAAACTCTCCTGACAGGGCGTCAGGCGAGCTGTCGCCAAAGCAAAAAGTAAGTATAATGTTAATAATGTTATCGAATAATTATTTGAATGTTTCATATTTTCGTTTTATATATTTGTAAAAGTGATTCCACGAGTTGTACAACTATTTATTGTGTTATGTCCTATTTCCTTCCACAGAATACTTTGGCACGGAAGAGGTAGGACAGAAAGAACACCGTAAACATCAAAATGAGGCCACGATTTTGGCAATGGAAGATGTACATCTCCTGGAAACTAATGATGCTGTTGAAATTCCCATAAACAATGCGGCATCATTAATCCACGATGGACGTGCACCAGCAAAGCCACTTATAAAACAAGATTTTGTCAGCTTGCGAGATGCACTGATTGTGAGACTGTCCGTTCGATGCCTACGAAGAAATCAGGAGTTTACTGAATTTACAATCGGCGAATACGAGGGAAGATCAACAGAAGTCGAAGATGGCAGAAATGTAACTTGCATACAGGTAGCACGACACAAAACGGGGTCCAAAGACCCCTGCATCTTATACTTAGGCAATACAGAGGCAGCTGCTCTTGAGGCGTACATGAAATATTATCGCCCAATAGTTGCCACATGTGTAAGGCCAAAATGTAAGATTTTTGTGAATCGGCAAGGCAACAACACCGATGGCCAATGTTGCTCTCAACTCTCAATAGAAAATGTAGGGAATCATTGCCAAGATGGGACTGAGGGCAGGTATTGTTGGGAGAGTGGGCAGCCGGAAGCTACGACATGCACAGATCACAGCTGCCCTCAAAGATGAGGATACGCTTGCCAACAGACAAGCCCTTGCAACCTTGGCCTGCCACAGCATGATAACATGCAGAAATTACTACGACTTCACAAATCGCAGGACTACTGGAAACAGAGTTGTAAACAGTCTGAAGGATCTACGTTGTGATGCAGCATCAGGGTAGGTGTTAATGAGGCTTACATAAAAGTTACAATTTTATTATTTTTATTTGGCAAAATGTACAAATGCTTCATTAAAATGGGGTCCGAGAGGTGAGAGACACACGGTAATATAATTTTGCCAGTTGGTAAACATGCCAGAGGGATATTGCATTCAAATTCCAACCTTCCTCAAAGGTCATTTGCCCGCTAAAGGATTAAATTTGTTTCAGAGGAAATATAGTGAGAATACTAACAGCCGGCATTTTTATAATCTTTCAGGAAACAGCATGGCTTGCCATTAATGGAACTGGGAGAGGATGCCAGAAAGTCACGCCCTTCAAAGCTTTCACAGGATGTAAGTGCGGCCTGTCCTCTTCCCGCTCCTTCAGGATACGTTCCACCCAGGTAAGTGCACACAATTTGAAGAAAAAAATCAAAGTATTTCGTGTATTTAGGGAATTATCGTATACTAATAAATCATGCTACAATTAACTTTATATTTGCCCTAAAACAACTTATGTATATTTTTTGCCCCACACTTTTCAGGCGACAGTCAACTAATGTACCCTTGGATGATGGGACTCTGTCAGTTCCAGACTGTGGATCTCTGTCCGCAGTGCTGATAGGATCCATTAGTGAGGTGATTACAATTCAGGAGGAGACTACAAGTCAGGAGGACCATACACCATCTGCATCAAAACACGGATCTTCAGTTCTAGCCTGTGGATCTCGGTCCGCAGTGCTGCAAGGATCCTTTAGCGATGTGAAAACACTTCCGGAGGACAATGTGTAAGTTTATTACTTACATTTAATTTAAATATATGTAATTACAATAATATTATTAAATATTATTGCAGTGTGAATAATACTTTGATACAGAAACTTTACATTTGTATTATTTTTATTTAGCAAAATGTACAAATAATTACTCGAATTGGGGTCTGAGAGGTGAGAGACACAAGGTAATATAATTTTGTCAGTTAATCCACATGCCAGGGGGTTATTGCATTAAAAATCCTACCTTACCTCATATATCCCTGTAAGGCCATTTGCCAGATAAAGGGTTAAATTTGTTTCAGGAGAAATATAGTGAGAATACTAACAGTAGGCATCTCTATCTTCTTTCAGGAAAAAGCATGGCTTGCCATTAATGGAGCTGGGGGAGGACGCTAGAATGTCACGCCCTTCAAAGCCTTCACAGGATGTAAGTGCGGCCTGTCCTCTTGCCGGTCCTTCAGAATACGTTCCTCCCAGGTAAGTACACAACATTTGAAAACAAAATCCTAGTTTTTCGTGTATTTAGGGAATTATTGTATACTAATAAATCATGCTACAATTAACTTTATATTTGCATTATAACAACTTATGTATATTTTTTTGCCCCACACTTTTCAGGCTACAGTTAAGTAATGTACCCTTGGATGATGGGACTCGGTCAGTTCCTGACTGTGGCTCTCTGTCCGCAGTGCTACAAGGATCCGGTAGCGAGGTGACTACAATTCAGGAGTACCGTACGTCATCTGCATCAAAACACGGATCTTCAGTTCCAGGCTGTGGATCTCGGTCTGCAGTGCTGCACGGATCCGTTAGCGAGGTGACACCACTTCAGGAGGACAATGTGTAAGTTATATTACTTTACTTAAATTTAATTGAAATCTATATAATTGCAATACTATTATTAAATATTATCATAGTGTGATTAATATTTGGAAATAATAATAATAATAATAATAATAATAATAATAATAATAATAATAAGACTAATAAAAATAATAATAATAATAAATAATACTCTGGGCAACTTTATAATTATATACTGTATATATATATATATATATATTGTTTTTTACTCTTCAGGTATGAATCAACCTTGTCAGTTTCGGTCTGTGGATCAAGGTCTGCGGTTCTCCAGGGGTCCATTAGTGAGGCAACGACTCTTATGGATGAGCAAGGGCCTTTTTCGCCAGTTACACCAACCATCATAGAAAGTGCAGAATCACAGATGCAGATGAACCAAGCAGCCCTGGAGGGGTCGATCAGTGAAGCATCGACAAGTTCCATCGTCAAGAAGACTTCAAAATTGATAAATCATGGATCTGTCAACATTTTCAAAATGCCATCATTGCCAATTCAAACGATTCCGACTATATATGAGGATGTGAAGCATTTAATGGGTAAATTCCCCCGAAAAGGTATAGGGAGACGGGAAATTGATTGGAATGTAATGAAACTCTACCTAGAAAGAAAGAAATCGATTTATGTTAGATTCAAAACGACTGAAATACAACGACAGTCAAATCAAGTCGGGAGGCGAACAAAAATAAACAAAACGATTAAATTTGGTATTGGGACACGGCAAACCAAACACAAATATTAGAATTTAATGGGGTAACGGGTAAATGGCCTTACAGGGATGTTTGAAGTAAGGTTGGCAAAATTGTCTCACCTCTCCAACCCTATTTTATTTTATTATTTGTACATTTTTGCCAAATAAGAATAATAAAATTAAAAATTAAATTGTACTACTCTATATTTCTTGTTTTTGTAACTTTCCACATAGATGTATATATTTATAGGAAAAAAACACAGACGATCCAGTATTTCACTCTAAAAAAATATTGTTAAAATATTTCACACCACAGCAGTCTCTTTTTTGAATAGCGGAATATTTTTAGGGTTAAATTTGGAGTCCTCTGCCGAGGGTCGTTAGGAGGCCTCTCGAATAGAAATCTATCCGATCGCCACGAAGGCTGACATCGAGAAATTTTCGTGAGTGTCTCCCCCCCCCACCCCCCACCCCCCAAAAAAAACAAAACAAAATCACCTCTCTCCAAAAACAATATTGTTCAATTTTTCAAATTTTTCACAACTGGAAACAAATTATTGTTCAAATATTTCATAAGAAGTTAATCCCCAAAATTCACCTCTCTCGAAAATATATTGTTCAGATTTTTCACAACAGGAAACAAATATTGTTCAAATTTTTCATAAGAGGTTAATTTTTCGGGGAGATACTCTCGAACATTTCTCGACGTCGCTTTCGTGGCAATCTGATATACTTCGATTCGAGGGTCCTTCAATGACCCTCGGCATTCTAGAAAATATTCAGAAACACCTCGGCAGACAACTCTCATTTGTTTTTATTAAAATAAACAAAATATAGAACTATATTTTATCCCTTTAGAGAGCAAATGGTCTTACAGGGATATTTGAGGTAAGGTTGGAATTTGAATGCAATAACCCTTTGGTATGTGGACCAACTGGCAAAATTGTATTACCATGTGCCTCCGACCATATTCGACCCTATATCAATTAATTATTTGTACATTTTGCCTAATAAGAATAATAAAATTGTACTACGCGAGTCCTTGTTTTTGTAACTTTCCACATAGATGTACTTATTTATAGGAAAATCCACAGACGATGCAGTATTCGGTGTTATGAAACGAGATAGGGTACCACATCGAGAAAAATTGGAGAGTGGTTCTCCAAAATATTTACCTCTCTGGGAAAAAATATTGTTAACACTTTTTCACATCACAGCGAAGTCTCGTTTTTGAATAGCGGAATATGTTTTGTGGGTTAATTAGAGTCCTCTGCCTAGGGTCGTTGGGAGGCCTCTCGAATAGAAATCTATCCGATCGCCACTAAGGCCTACATCGAGAAATGTTCGAGAGTGTCACCCCCAACAATTTAGCTTTAGTGCCAATCTGGAAAAAAACTGGGCTGTTTTAGGTATAGGGATGCTCAGTGGATCACTCTTTCCGGAGTTAAAGTCTCGGGGAACACTATCTACAATGTTCCCTAATATAAGTATTATGGACAAGCAAGATGATGTTTCCTAAGGAATTATCCTATCCATAAAACAGGCAGAAATAGAGCAAACTTTACCAAAACTTTGCAATGGAATTATAATTTGATTCTGATTTCCAATATGCATTCAAAAAATGGATAGCTCAAATATTTTAATGACTATGCCCAAATCAAGCAAAAATATCCCGTCCGTACTCCTTACGGACTGACCTGAGTCAGGTAATATTCCCTAAACATCTCTAACATTGGTTCACAGCCAACTGCTGAAGCGGTGGGAGATAATGCTCATTCCATTCATCCTTATTATCATATCGTCCTGACATCCCAACACCAGCTGGTATATATATGTGGGACCCTTGCTCCAGTTCCATAGCCCAAATAGCTAGCTTTTTAACACATTCTTTGAAGAAGAGACGTCTATTTTCCACAGTGTCTCTTTCTAACCCTTTTGCGAAATGTATATCATTCGATGATTCCACATGATACTGACCAACTTCATTATGTTCAATGGGGCCACCAATCCCAAATTGAGTAACGAGTGTAACTAGTTTAGGTGAACCACTGTAAGGGACCCTCACTCGGGGAATGATGTCTCCGGGAGACTTTCTATCATCGCGTACGTCTCTGGATAGATTGCGTCTCTCTCCCTGTACACATCAGCATAGGGGTGTAGAGCTGCTAAATCATAGGCGAGCCCGAATGAATCACACCCAATAGCGTTCACTCCAAAAACAATAACCGAGGCAGGTGAATTACACAGATCATCGCACGCCAACCCCTCAAGATTGAGGAGCGGCCAATTGTCCATCTACAATATCGCTCCGCCTGGACTAGAATACACAACATATACACAACACTGCTCCCCCACCCCAACCCAGTCTCTCAAACAACTTCTAACCCGTGCTCCGCTCATACAGGGCTGCCCCCACATTCAGTGAGGGAGGGAGGGAGAAGACACGTCGAAATATGTCGCTCTGACTGTGTAAGTTTGGATTCTTCTTCCTGACCGCTCCTGCGGAAGGATTCTGGGTCTGACATATGGTTTAGCCAGTTGACAAAAATATAGCCGGTTAGGAAATAAAAACAACTATTACATAATCTTTGTTGTATTGAAAATCATTAATTGTTTACAACAACAAAAATCCACCTGGAAGCCTCTCTATAATGTCAGCGATGACGTAGTCGAATCTGGGAAGAGTTTCTGGGCTACATTGGACTCTTTATATTGAAATATCATCTTCGACGACGCTGGTAATTGTTCCTCTCAGAGCAACGAACGCAGACCTCGCAGGTAGACCAATCTTTCGGTAACTTGAGTGAGAGGAAACAATGACCAGCGTCGTTGTCATGCGACAGACATCGATAAATCTTGGAGAAATGTGCGATGGCGTACCTCACCGAAAATCTTTTCTCTCTCCAAAATCTCTCTCTCCAAAAAAATATTGTTCAAATTTTTCACACCTCGCAGGTACACCAATCCATAGAGTACATATGACCTGGAGGCGAAAGCGTGAATTGATGGGACCAAGGATAGTCAATATAATGCCTTTGTGGGGACCCTCCCCTCCTATGTCCTTTGTGATCGTGCTGCCATCTCTCGAACGCGCGGATCCCTATTTACAGATTTGTGGCGTCTTCTTTCGCCTCTAGGTCATATGTACTCTATGGACCAATCTCTGGGCAGAGATACTCTACGACGTACTATACGAAGCATGACCTAGGTGTAAACGACACACTATATGAATCATTGGGGGAGGTAAATTTGCCTGTGAGACGCCCTCGAACATTTCCTCGGCCGTCATCGAAAATGATGGAGAGTCGCACTTCGAAAAATTTATCTTTCACGAAAAAACATATGTTCGTGTATTTTCACACAAACATTTAGGCGATCTTCTGCTGCCCAACGTGAGTTGGTGGGCTTTGGGAGCGATCGGAAATACTTCGATTCGAGAGCTCCGACAACCCCAGGCAGACGACTCACCAAGAATAAAATCTGCTATTCGATTTGAGTTGGAGCTGAACCTTTTTTTAGGCGGGGGAGGGTCTAAATGTTTGTGTGTGAAACCTTTTGTGGACAAATTACAAAAAAAAAAAAATCGAGAAAGCTAAATTGTTCGAAGAGTGACTCCATCATTTCTCGATGACGGCTGAGGCAATGTTCAAAGGCGTTTCACAGGAAAATGTACCTCCCCCAATTCTTCGTTTAGTGTGTCGGTCATCTAATCAATGCTTCATATATTACGTCGTATACACCTAGGTCAAGCTTTGTATGTGAAAAAGTTTCCACAAATACTCTTGCAAATGGCCTGTCCGTAATACTAATTGCTGCAGTATGGCGGAACCCTTACTTGGGGTACCAGAGGTTAGAGTCTTCTTAGGGAACGTCATCCTGCAACTGGCCTGTCCGTAATGTGAATAGAGACTTAAATTATTGGCTCTCCATGTGCGGAAAATTCTGTATATAATTTTTTTCGAGAATGGCAGGGTACCGTCTAGTGCGTCTTCCATTAGGGCACGGTGCCGTCTATTGTTTCGTTCATCTGGCAGGGTATCATCTAGTGTTTCGTTCATCTGGGCAGGGTACCGTCGAGTGCTTCGTTCATCTGGACAGGGTACCGTCTAGGTGCTTCGCTCATCTGGACTGGGTACCGTCTAGTGCTTCGTTCATAAGGGTATCGTCTAGTGCTTCGTTCATCTGTACAGGGTACCGGCTAGTGCTTTGAGCCAATGCGAGATATTCTTAGGTAACAGTGCTTGACCCCAGGTCAGTCAGTAATTAGCCTTCGGACAGGAGGCCCGTACCTAGCAACGAGGACACATCTTTGAGGTGTTCCACTCGTCCACCGTGGTGAAATTTCCGCCGCCGGCTCTCTCTCTCTCTCTCTCTTTTAGCCCTCCCACAACCCTACCCAATCAAACTCCACCCGCACAGTTAAGAGAAATAAATAACCCCGCCCAACCCTTCCAAGTCCATCACAACCATTTAAACGAAACCGTCAACCCCAATGGCCCACAAGTTACGAAAATTTACATACCTGAACCACAAAACAAACTAAACAACCCCACCCAACCCCATCCAAGCCAACCTAACCAACTGAATGAATTTGACAACCCGCCGCGGCTTCAAGTCACAACCCCAAACCCATCCCCACCAATAAGAAAAACAAATCCAGCGCATGCTGAGAGAAATGATATAAAAATAATATCCATAAATGCCTGCTCAATAAGAAACAAAATAGACAAACTCAAATGTCTGTTATTAAATGAGAAAGTTGACGTTATTTGTATAACGGAAACACATCTGAACCTTAAAAATAAAGATCTACTTCATGAATATCACATAGAGCCATATAAAGTTTGTCATAAAGACCGTAACAATGGAAAACAAAGAGGGGGGGTTGCAATGTACGTTGCAACCTACTTAAACCCAGTTGAGGTGACTCTCCCCGAAAGTAATGCAGAAATAGTGTGCGTCAAAATAAATACAAAAAACATGAACTTAAATATCACTACAGCGTACGACCACCGAGAATATCACATAGAGCCATATAAATTTTGTCATAAAGACCGTAACAATGGAAAACAAAGAGGGGGGGTTGCAATGTACGTTGCAACCTACTTAAACCCAGTTGAGGTGACTCTCCCCGAAAGTAATGCAGAAATAGTGTGCGTCAAAATAAATACAAAAAACATTAACTTAAATATCACTACAGCGTACCGACCACCGAGACTAACTGTTGCCGATGATACAATTTTTTATGAAATACTAGAGAAAACTCTTAATTCCGACGAAACAGTTTTACTAGGTGACTATAACCTCCCCCTAATTGACTGGAATACCACGACCGGAAAAAATGCTGAGTCACGCCTATTGACAAGCTTCATCCAGGACAATTTTTTGACTCAACACGTAAAACAGCCGACGCGAGACAGGAATATATTAGACCTCGTAATCACTACCCAAGAAAATCTATTATCAAACCTGGATGTAGGTGAACATCTGGCAACGTCCGATCATAAAATCTTAAGAATCAACGTTATAAGCAAATATTCCTCAGTAAAAACAACAGGAATGGTTTCGGATTTCAAAAACGCAAATTATGACGGACTTAAGGAATCGCTATCAAACATACACTCAAACCTCATAAATATAAACGAAGTAAATGAACTATGGGGACATTTTAAGTCTACAATTACAGAGGCGCATAAACAATTTGTACCCATGAAACCAAAACGTAATACGAAATCAAGTATGCCCCCTTGGTACAGTAGAGACATTGGCAAGGCAATAAGGAAAAGGAATCAACTCCACAAACTTGTAAAAAATAACACAAACACTGAAGTAATTAAAAACTTGTACAAAAATAGTAGAAGGGAAGTGAAAAAAATAATTAGGGCGAACAAACAAAATTACGAAATGACTATTGCCAGAGAAAGTGCCACAAACCCCAAAAAATTCTACAGTTACGTAAATAAAAATAAACAGATCAAAAGCGGAATCGGACCGCTAATAGAAGATGGCCAGACAATAACAGGTGACACAAACACGGCAAATCTGCTCAACAAATATTTTGGCTCAGTTTTCACAGAAGAAATTATTGATCATACCCTTGAAAATAACACCTCAACTCATGTGATAGGAGATTTCACCATCAGTGTTAGCGAAGTACAAAGCAAATTGAGTAATTTAAATGTAAATAAGACCCCGGGACCCGACATGCTCCACCCGAAAATAATTAAGAATGTTAAGGACGAAATAGCAAAACCCCTGACACAACTATTTAACTTATCATTACTACAGGGGATTGTACCGAGTGATTGGAAAGATGCGAACATTACGCCGATATACAAGAAGGGTAGCAAGGTCAAAGCGAGTAATTACAGACCAATTAGTCTAACTTCAATTGTAGGAAAAATCATGGAAAAAATCCTTAGAGATAAGATAGTAGATTACCTCGAATCAAACAACCTAATCAAAAATAGTCAACACGGCTTTAGATCAAATAAGTCATGCCTAACAAATTTGATTGAATTTTATAACAAACTATTCACATATAACGACATGACGAAATCACTAGATATAATCTTCTTGGACTTTCAAAAAGCTTTCGACAAGGTGCCTCACCGAAAACTATTGGCTAAACTGGAGAGGATAGGTATCAAAGGTGAAATTCATTCTTGGATAAAAAATTGGCTTACAGACAGAAGACAGAGAGTGGTGATAAATGGACTGGAATCGGAGTGGGAGCCTGTCACTAGTGGAGTTCCACAGGGTTCAGTCCTTGGACCGGTCCTGTTTCTCATTTACATTAACGATATTGATGTAGGGGTAAACAACACCATTTCCAAATTCGCCGACGATACAAAAATAGGAAATACAGTCCTGAACGAAGATGATAGAAATGCGTTGCAATCTGATTTAAACAAGATATCAGAGTGGTCGAAAAAATGGCAGATGCCCTTCAATGTCGATAAATGTCAGGTGCTGCAGGTTGGTAGCAGAAATATGAAATACAAATACGAAATGAATGGCAAACAAATAAAAACCGCAACGGTAGTAAAAGATCTAGGGGTACTAATATCTGAAAACCTAAAAACTTCCGACCAATGTATAGCAGCTGCAAATAAGGCAAACATAGCATTGGGCTTTATTAAACGAAAATTTACATATAAACATGAAAACGTAATAGTGCCACTGTTCAAAAGTATGGTGAGGCCCCACCTTGAATATGGTGTGCAGTTCTGGTCACCTTATCTGATCAAGGACATTGTAAGACTCGAGTCAGTACAGCGTAGAGCGACAAAGATGATACCCTCATTAAGAAATAAACCATATGAAGAAAGACTTAAACGATTGAACCTGTTCTCATTAAAAAAGAGGAGGTTGAGGGGTCAGCTTATTGAGTGCTTTAAGATACTAAAAGGTTTCGACTAAGTCGATGTAAATGCACTATTCACATTAAACAATAATAATCAAACTCGCGGAAATGGAATGAAATTAAAAACCAAAAAGGCAAACCTAGATATCACAAAGAGTTTCTTCACCTACAGTGTAGCGACAGAGTGGAATAAACTACCAGCGAGAGTGGTGGAGAGCGACACAATAAACGCTTTCAAGGGAAGGCTTGACCTCTATCTGCAGAGGGTTGGGGTGATATGAAAAAAAAAAAAAAAAAAAAAAATGAAAAATGTATGTAAGTGTATGTGTGTGCACTGTACAGTATGTATATATATATACTGTATATATATGTATGTGTGTATGTATGTATGTGTATATGTGTGTGTATGTGTGTATTTTTTTTTTTTTTTTTCTATGTGATTGAGGGAAGTAAAAGGCATAACTGCCTATAGCGAGTGCCTCCCCCATAGTTGAAAGAGTGACAGGGCCAAAATCAAGGGACGTTCGAGCCAAAATGCCTGGACACACGGAGTTTGAAGCAATTTAAGCCATAGGAAGAGGGAAAGACTGATTCTGGGAGAGAGTTCCAGAGCTCAGCTGTTGAGTAGAAGAAAGTTTGAGAGTAACGTTTCACTCTTGGGTTGGAGAGTTGCACAGAGTAGGGGTGGGATTGAGTTGCAAGACGGGTACCACGTGCCCTACGTAAAGGAGGTGGTATGCACTGGGATAGCTCTGAGGAACACTGATTATTATAGTAGCGATAGAATAGCGAGAGAGATGCAACATTGCGGCGGAGAGAGAGAGATTGCAGAGAGTTGGTGAGTGGACGGGAGTTAATGATACGAAAGGCCTTCCTTTCAACTTTGTCTAGGAGAGCGGTGTGAGAGGAACCTCCCCACACATGTGAACAATACTCAATACAAGGGCGCTCTATGCCCCTGTACAGAGCAAGAAGCTGTGCAGGGGAAAAGAACCCCCTAAGGCGGTTGAGCACACCCAGCTTCTGGGAGGCTGCCTTAGCAAGACTGGTAATATGGTCCTTCCAAATGAGAGAAGAAAAAGAGACACCAAGAATATTGAGAGAAGATGAAGGGTTGATTTTTGTATTGTTGAAGAATAAGGGATAGTCCGCTGGGAGATCCTGACGGGTAGATAGATGGAGAAATTGGGTTTTGGAAGCATTAAAGTTAACAAGGTTTTCTCTGCCGCAATTGGAAATAGTATTTAGATCAGAATTTAAGAGTTCCATGGCTTCATTACGTTTGTCGTTGAGGGATTGCTGGCTGGAGCGTTCTGAAAAACTAATGGAGTAGTGTAAGGTTGAGTCGTCTGCGTATGAATGGATGGGAATTAAGGTACAGTTAAGGAGATCATTTATAAAAATTAGAAAGAGAATAGGAGATAGGACAGAGCCCTGAGGAACACCGGAGTTTATAGGGTGAGGAAGTGAACAATGGCCGTCCACAACCGCAGCTATGGAACGGCCGGAAAGGAAATTAGAGACAAAGGCACAGATGGAGGGATAGAAACCGAAGGAGGGTAGTTTAGAAATTAAAGATTTATGCCAGACTCTATCGAAGGCTTTCGATATGTCTAGTGCAATAGAAAAAGTCTCACCGAAGTCCCGAAAGGAGGATGACCAAGTTAGTAAGATATGAAAGAAGATCACCAGTAGAGCGACCCTTAAGGAAGCCATACTGGCGATCTGAGAGCAGATTATGAGAAGAGAAATGCTTAAGAAATTTGGAAGCAAGAAGTATATGTATGTACCGGTGTATATCTATATAACTATATATATATATATATATATATATATATATATATATATATATATATATATATATATATGCATATATACATATATAGTTTGTAAGGCCAGACTGCCTAGTAAGGACCTTGAGGTCTGTGTGGTCTGTGTATCTATGTAGCTCTATGTAGCTCTATGTAGCTCTCTCGCGATTACGGCCGCCGAACAGAATTTTGTTGTAAGTATATACTGTATATTCGCATTTGGTCGTACTATGCTTTATCTTGCACATAGAAGTGTATAGATATTGTATCATGTTGCGCTTGAACCTGCTCATAGGAGTGTATAAAACCTGAATCCTATATTTCAAAATATGAAATATAACTTACATTTCTAAAAAGTGAAAAATGGTGCGCAAATATATTTAAACTATTGTCTAAATAGTGGATAGTTAATCCATCACACCTTCTTGTTTTCATTCGTTACCGAGTTCTGTAATATTTCATACGATTACCTAATATAGGTAACACTTATAGGTTGTGTTAGTTTGCTTAGGTGAGGTCAGGGGAGTTGCAGAACTTCTAGATTATTAACCGGTGACTACAACGGCCCCTGAACAACCAAGCCATGATTCCGCTGGCACAAACTTTAACCCGGCGACTACAACGCCCCTCCAAGTAGTAATCCAAACTCCACTCTGCACCCCCAAACGAATCTGACATTTGCAAATGCATACAAACACGTCTCCACCACTCTCGTTATGTTAGGTAAGGGGAGTTGCAGAACTTGTAGACTACAAGTAGGCTATTGTAACATTGACCATACATTGTTCACATTATTAATTACCTCACCTACCGTAATTTCATTCTCTACACACAATCACTGGGTGAATACAATGTCTTGTGGGAAATTGTACTTATAAGGTTAATACTAGGTCTATTTATAATGTTTGACCGAGAAAAGTTAACTACCCGTATACTGTATAGTATACTTTACTACCCGTATACTGTATAGTATACTTTACTACCCGTATACTGTATAGTATACTTTACTACCCGTATACTGTATAGTATACTTTACTGACCGTATACTGTATACTATACTTTACTATCCGTATACTGTATAGTATCCCGTATACTGTACTGTATAGTATACTTTACTACCCGTATACTGTATAGTATACTTTACTACCCGTATACTGTATAGTATACTTTACTACCCGTATACTGTATAGTATACTTTACTACCCGTATACTGTATAGTATACTTTACTACCCGTATACTGTATAGTATACTTTACTACCCGTATACTGTATAGTATACTTTACTACCCGTATACTGTATAGTATACTTTACTACCCGTATACTGTATAGTATACTTTCACGTGAGAATTATTACAGGGAATGGTCCGATTCGCGGCGAGAACTTACACCTTACGTTAAGATGGTGAACATTTTGTCGGACAGGACCAATCGGCCGGGACTGGTTTGGAGTCACTGGGAGTCTAACAGGAATCACTAGGATATCGCTAGAATCACTAGGAGTCATCGATTTTCACCGCGAATAAGCCCAGGAATCGGAATTTTCAGCTACTCCTAGTGATTCTAGCTCGCATTCCTGACTGTGTGAAGTACCCTTAACTCGAAAAGTACTCGAAGGATTTTTATGATTTTTGCACAGTGGTACATTAACACTTTGGCGTGCCTGGCCTACCCTCTCCCGCCTACATAGGAAGTGAGCCGCGCTCTCCACCTCCCACCTACCCTGTAAAAACCGCACAGTATAGTAAAAAAGCTCTTCCGCCCTACTAGGCTAGTACTCCAGCTTGGGCCAAAAAGCTTCTAGCCGCGGCCAACATAATAATGTTATCGCTCCTTTTCACCCACAAATATCACCCCAACTGCATTGAAATACACTTCACAAGATAGAGGGAAGTCTATACAACAATATTTATCATGTCGTGCTTGAACCTGCTCATAGGAGTGTATAAAACCTGAATCCTATATTTCAAAATATGAAATACTGTATATATAACTTACATTTCTAATCTAAAAAGTGAAAAATGGTGCGTAACTCGAAACATAATCAATGGATTTTTATGATTTTTGCACAGTGGTACATTAACACTGGCGTGCCTGGCCTACCCTCTCCCGCCTACATAGGAAGTGAGCCGCGCTCTCCACCTCCCACCTACCCTGTAAAAAACGCACAGTATAGTAAAACGCTCGCCCGCCCTACTAAGCTAGTACTCCAGCTTGGGCCAAAAAGCTTCTAGCCGCGGCCAACATAATAATGTTATCGCTCCTTTTCACCCACAAATATCACTCCAACTGCATTGAAATACACTTCACAAGATAGAGGGAAGTCTATACAACAATATTTATCATGTCGCGCTTGAACCTCCTCATAGGAGTGTATAAAACCTGAATTCAATATTTCAAAATATGAAATATATATAACTTACATTTCTAATCTAAAAAGTGAAAAATGGTGAGTAACTCGAAACATAATCGATGGATTTTTATGATTTTTACACAGTGGTACATTAACACTTTGGCGTGCCTGGCCTACCCTCTCCCGCCTACATAGGAAGTGAGCCGCGCTCTCCACCTCCCACCTACCCTGTAAAAACCGCGCAGTATAGTAAAACGCTCGCCCACCCTACTAAGCTAGTACTCCAGCTTGGGCCAAAAAGCTTCTAGCCGCGGCCAACATAATAATGTTATCGCTCCTTTTTACCCACACATATCACCCCAACTCCATTGAAATACACTTCACAAGATAGAGGGAATCTATACAACAATATTTGTTCTATCAACCCAAAAATAGTGTATCTATTGTATAATGGTTATATCGTATACAATTAGTATTCGTAAATATTTCTGCTGCAAATTGTGGTATGTTTCTATATCAACAACAAAATAGTGAATCTATAATGGTTGTCGTATACAATTAGTATTCGTAAATATTTCTGCTGCGAATTGTGGTATGTGTCACTTTTCTTCACAATATTTCCGAAACAGGCTAAATAACATATTTGTATTATCATACATACTAAACCATAGCTATATTTTCTGCTGAACATGATGGCGATGTTAAGAATATTTTCTCATCAATATTGGATTTTATAGAAGTAATGTATAACGATAGTTTTAGCTTTTATATCAGTGATGAAACGGGAAAAAAGACCAGCTCCAAGATTAATCATAGACGACAACTGAACACTGAGATCGAACGTGTCCGCAATATTAAGACTTTACGGACTGTTGATCATTTCTATGACCAACAAATACAAACGAAAAAAGCTGAACAAGATGAACTGAAAAAAGAGAAAGGCCGAGAAAAGAATACTATCCTGTTTGATAAATTAGCAACAAGGGGAGTGCCATCCTATATACTGAGAATCTTGAAGTACTGGTACGCCAATCAAACATTTAATGTAAGATGGGGTAACATTATTTCGGATTCCTTTACAGTAACCAATGGAATGAGACAGGGTAGTATTCTCTCACCTTACTTATTCAATGTATATATGGATGAATTAAGTGATAAATTGAATAAAGAGCAGATTGGATGTTATGGTGGGAATAAAATCATCAACCATCTCATGTATGCTGATGATCTGGTCATTATTGCACCGTCTTCTGCGGGTCTGAGCAAACTTCTTGATATATGTGAATCTTTTGGTAGTAAACATTGTGTTAAATTCAACCCACTGAAAAGTGCTGTTCTTATATTTAGATCAAAATTACTGTATAAAAGTAAACTGCCAAATTTCTCACTCAATAATCAAATTATTCAAGAAGTAAACAAAATAAAATACCTGGGACACATTATCTCAAACGATTGCTCAGATGATGCAGATATCGGCCGTCAGCGCAGACAGCTATATTTACGTGGTAACACCATCTTGAGAAAATTCCACATGTGTAATTGGGAAACTAAAGTCACTTTGTTCCGGACATATTGTTCCTCTATGTACACGGCCCATTTGTGGTGGAAGTATAAGAGAGCCACCATAAATGGTCTGTGTACATCCTATCATAATATACTCAAGATGTTCATTGGTCTCTCTAAATATGAAAGCACTAGTATGGTGTGCACACTGTTGGATGTGCAGTGCTGTCGGGCTGTCATCAGGAGACTGGTGTACAGCTTTTCGCAGCGACTGCAATCCTCCGGTAACACGCTGATTATAGCTCTTTGGTCTAGTGATCATATCTATGAATCCCGTATTATATCTCACTGGCAGAAGCTGCTGCACACATAGTATGTACTGTAATGTAATATATAGGTCTAATTGAACTATGAGCAATGATCTGTGCAATAGGTGTTAACCAACATTGAGCAATAGCCTTAGTTAGCCTATCTGTGTTATATTGTGACAAAATGTGATATGTGCTCTATTCTGTAAATAGGCCTACTGTATTTTTTATTTTATTGTGTCTTTATTAATATATCTTTGTGTATAATTATTATCTGTGCTCTGACGAGAAGTGTATGTGATATGGACCATTAGGTCGTACTGTATTTATACTGTATCTATCTTATGTGTCTGGAATAAAGAATTGTTATTATTATTATTATTATACTCCTGCAGTGGCAGTGTGCAAGAAAGCTTCTAAATGAAAACAAAGGCCCAAATCGTAAATAGTCCAAAGAGATCAGCAAGACAACAAATAGACCTGGCAGACCATGCCCAGTTGCCGGTTGCTACAGGGAATCAGCCAACCTACGGAAGCACATGACCGTTTGCCACTCGTACCTAACTAACGACGATAGAGAGAATGTTTTGGCTGCAGCGAGTAGGTTCTCTAAGAAAAGGCCCCTGCCACCAACAAATGCAAAGAAAACAAACCTATATGATTGTCCCTTTAGAGATGCCCTCTTTGGGTCACGCGGAACAGAGGAGGAAATTGCGAGAAATACCTTTGGGGAGGGGGGCTTAAGATAATTCAACTCACCCGAGAAGCTGTCATGACCGGAGGACCCTTAACCCCTTCTGTACCGGCGACGGCTTTTTAAGTTTTTCTAGCTATATTTATGCGAATTTCTGTAGTTTAAGAAGGTTCTGTGGTATTAAAAAGGGTTTAGTGATAGTTCCAAAGCTGTCAATTGCTGGAGGCACTTTTTAAACTGAAGAAAATCGTCTAATAATAGCCAAAATAAAGTTAAAAGGACGTCGCCAGTACAGAAGGGGTTAATGGCACTCTCTGAAACCCTCTCCGCGAGCACACTCAGAATGATAACCGACTCCTGTACGCATGCTCTCAACTTTCTCAAAGAAATAGAGAATCGACAATTCCAAGTAACAGAAAATTTTCTAGGCCCGGTCAGGCGAGCTGTCGCTAAAGCAAAAAGTAAGTATAATGCTATCGATTAATTATTTGAATGTTTCATATTTTCGTGTTTATATTTGTAAAAGTGATGATTCCACGTGTTGTACAACTAATTATTATGTTCTCTGATCGACATTATTGCATGGGGTTCTGTCATATATTCTTCCACAGAATACTTTGGCATGGAAGAGGTGGGACAGAGAGAACACCATAAACAGCAAAATGAGGCTGAGCTGTTAGCCATGGAAGATGTGCATACCCTGGAAACTAATGACGCTATTGAAATTCCCATAAACAATGCTGCATCATTAATCCACGATGGACATGCACCAGCAAAGCAACTTATACAGAAAGACTATGTCGAAACGGGAAAAAAGACCAGCTCCAAGATCAATTGAAAGTATCATCTATTACATTTTCTCATGAAAATATGATCTCAATGACAATATTGCTCAATAGTATTTGAACGAATGAAAACATTTTCACATTTTCGGGCACGAAGAAGAGGAAGAAGATGAAGCAGCGATGCATAGTGGTATAAATGAGACGGAACACATCCAACCACGCTGGGAAAAAAGACAAATAAATCCGACACCCCGTTGTCTCATGGTCTCGATGAAGAGGCACTGCAGATGACGTGCTACTTGAAACAACTGGTGAGCGGGTATCTTTATTTTTTCTTAAATTTCCCCTTGTGTTATACTTGCAATGTGTTATATGTTTATGTTCCTAATAATTGTATTGTAATCAAGCATTTCAAAGAATATTCTTTCTTTCACAGAACTAACAGAAGAGAGGGTTGATGCCTTAAAAAGGCTTGTACTTCAAAGTCTACATAACCGAATAAATGCCACAGAATACTTTCGCATGGAAGAGGTGGGACAAAGAGAACACCGTAAACAGCAAAATGAGGCTGAGCTGTTAGCCATGGAGGATGTGCATACCCTGGAAACTAATGACGCTATTGAAATTCCCATAAACAATGCTGCATCATTAATCCACGATGGACGTGCACCAGCAAAGCAACTTATACAGAAAGCCTATGTCGAAATGGGAAAAAATACCAGCTCCAAGATTAATTGTAAGTATCATTTATTACATTTTCTCATGAAAATATGATCTCAATGACAATATTGCTCAATAGTATTTGAACGAATGAAAACATTTTCACATTTTCAGGCACGAAGAAGAGGAACTAGATGAAGCAGCGATGCATAGTGGTATAAATGAGACGGAACACATCCAACCACGCTGGGAAAAAAGACAAATAAATCCGACACCCCGTTGTCTCATGGTCTCGAGGAAGAGACACTGCAGATGACGTGCTACTTGAAACAACTGGTGAGCTGGTATCTTTATTTTTTCTTAAATTTCCCCTTGTGTTATACTTGCGATGTGTTATATGTTTATGTTCCTAATAATTGTATTGTAATCTAGCATTTCAAAGAATTTTCTTTCTTTCACAGAACTAACAAAAGAGAGGGTTGATGACTTAAAAAGGCTTATACTTCAAAGTCTACATAACCGAATATATGCGACGAAGCACCTCTAAACATCATAGACGACAACTGAACAATGAAATCAAACGTGTCCGCAATATTAAGACTTTACGGACTGTTGATAATTTATATGACCAACAAATACCAAATAAAAAAGCTGAACTTGATGAACTGAATCTATATTTTATTAATTTCACCACAACACCCAACACCCCCAATGAAATTAATTAAAGTATATATGATCCGCCAGGATTTGAACCCGGGTTATCACATACATATTTTTGCCACCTTAACCATTACACCACCAGGACGGTTAAAGGTTTATGCACACGCCGAAGAGAAAGGCCGAGAAAAGAATATTATACTCCTGCAGTGGCAGTGTGCAAGAAAGCTTTTAAAATGAAACAAAGGCCCAAATCGTAAATAGCCCAAAGCGATCAGCAAGATCCGACTTGAGAACTTCCTACATTTTGGACCACCTGGACGGCCGAGGAACCAGTCGTTAACCCCCAACATCACCGGAAGCAAGATAACCAGGACCAGACCAACAAATACTATTCAAGATTCACGTTACTAGTACTAAGTGTTATAGTACCGTACCAGTTCGACAATCACTTATTAACTTTTCTATGAAGTGGCTATAACTTGCCCAGTGTAACTCATATTTAACCATTCCATTTGGGACGTACTAAGCGTATCAGTGTTCATTAATTAACAGGCGACATTGACTCGTAATTACCTTATGCAGATATTAAAACCCTAGTGATATCTAACGTTCGCCCACTGATTTGTGTTCTACGTATTTCTGCCATAAGAATATAAATCTTAGATCATTACCCCCTTGAGGTTACTAGAATTTCCGTGTTCAGAAATATACGCGTATCTAATTCTAACTGTGAGCTGCTACTTGGGCACGCGACCTACCAGTAAGAAATCTAATTAGTGAAATTGAATACATAAATACATTGAGGCCTTCCAGTATAATAAACCTTGCTAACAGAAACCCGTGATCAGAAGAGTATACCTGAACGTTGGAAGTGGGAGACTAGGCTCCATCCAGATCCGCTAATGCTAGCAGTTCCCTTCTATTATTTGTTTTGTACGAGTATGTGGATGAATTAAGTGATAAATTGAATAAAGAGCAGATTGGATGTTATGGTGGGAATAAAATCATCAACCATCTCATGTATGCTGATGATCTGGTCATTATTGCACCGTCTTCTGCGGGTCTGAGCAAACTTCTTGATATATGTGAATCTTTTGGTAGTAAACATTGTGTTAAATTCAACCCACTGAAAAGTGCTGTTCTTATATTTAGATCAAAATTACTGTATAAAAGTAAACTGCCAAATTTCTCACTCAATAATCAAATTATTCAAGAAGTAAACAAAATAAAATACCTGGGACACATTATCTCAAACGATTGCTCAGATGATGCAGATATCGGCCGTCAGCGCAGACAGCTATACGTGGTAACACCATCTTGAGAAAATTCCACATGTGTAATTGGGAAACTAAAGTCACTTTGTTCCGGACATATTGTTACTCTATGTACACGGCCCATTTGTGGTGGAAGTATAAGAGAGCCACCATAAATGGTCTGTGTACATCCTATCATAATATACTCAAGATGTTCATTGGTCTCTCTAAATATGAAAGCACTAGTATGGTGTGCACACTGTTGGATGTGCAGTGCTGTCGGGCTGTCATCAGGAGACTGGTGTACAGCTTTTCGCAGCGACTGCAATCCTCCAGTAACACGCTGATTGTAGCTCTTTGGTCTAGTGATCATATCTATGAATCCCGTATTATATCTCACTGGCAGAAGCTGCTGCACACATAGTATGTACTGTAATGTAATATATAGGTCTAATTGAACTATGAGCAATGATCTGTGCAATAGGTGTTAACCAACATTGAGCAATAGCCTTAGTTAGCCTATCTGTGTTATATTGTGACAAAATGTGATATGTGCTCTATTCTGTAAATAGGCCTACTGTATTTTTTATTTTATTGTGTCTTTATTAATATATCTTTGTGTATAATTATTATCTGTGCTCTGACGAGAAGTGTATGTGATATGGACCATTAGGTCGTACTGTATTTATACTGTATCTATCTTATGTGTCTGGAATAAAGAATTATTATTATTATTATTATTATTATTACTATCTTTCTATGCTCTTTATTCACCTATTTAAATAAACGTTATCGTGTGTCGTGTTACCCTGTGTGTTTATTTTGTGTTCTCTATTCCTCATACCTTGTATTGTGCATGCAGCCTTATATACCCAGTCAGATAGAGCCCACATTACCCAAGTTAATCCTGTAGAAAAACAGGGCATAACATTGGCGGCAGCGGTGGTTCTTGATTCGGATAAAAGATTGCATTACATTGCAAGTTTGGAACAGCCAGAACACGATAACATCATGGCGCACCGTTCTCACATTCCCATCCCCCATTATGATGGAGAAACTTATGAGATCGAAACATTCTTGGACATAGTGAAACCCGTACTTGACCTATTTTTTTTTTTTTTTTTTTTTTCTATGTGATTGAGGGAGGCAAAAGGCATTACTGCCTATAGCGAGTGCCTCCCCCATAGTTGAAAGAGTGACAGGGCCAAAATCAAGGGACGTTCGAGCCAAAATGCCTGGACACACGGAGTTTGAAGCAATTTAAGTCATAGGAAGAGGGAAAGACTGATTCTGGGAGAGAGTTCCAGAGCTCAGCTGTTGAGTAGAAGAAAGTTTGAGAGTAACGTTTCACTCTTGGGTTGGAGAGTTGCACAGAGTAGGAGTGGGATTGAGTTGCAAGACGGGTACCACGTGCCCTACGTAAAGGAGGTGGTATGCACTGGGATAGCTCTGAGGAACACTGATTATTATAGTAGCGATAGAATAGCGAGAGAGATGCAACATTGCGGCGGAGAGAGAGAGATTGCAGAGAGTTGGTGAGTGGACGGGAGTTAATGATACGAAAGGCCATCCTTTCAACTTTGTCTAGGAGAGCGGTGTGAGAGGAACCTCCCCACACATGTGAACAATACTCAATACAAGGGCGCACTATGCCCCTGTACAGAGCAAGAAGCTGTGCTGGGGAAAAGAACCCCCTAAGGCGGTTGAGCACACCCAGCTTCTGGGAGGCTGCCTTAGCAAGACTGGTAATATGGTCCTTCCAAATGAGAGCAGAAGAAAAAGAGACACCAAGAATATTGAGAGAAGAAGGGTTGATTTTTGTATTGTTGAAGAATAAGGGATAGTCCGCTGGGAGATCCTGACGGGTAGATAGATGGAGAAATTGGGTTTTGGAGGCATTAAAGTTAACAAGGTTTTCTCTGCCCCAATTGGAAATAGTATTTAGATCAGAATTTAAGAGTTCTATGGCTTCATTACGTTTATCGTTGAGGAATTGCTGGCTGGGGCGTTCTGAAAAACTAATGGAGTAGTGTAAGGTTGAGTCGTCTGCGTATGAATGGATGGGAATTAAGGTACAGTTAAGGAGATCATTTATAAAAATTAGAAAGAGAATAGGAGATAGGACAGAGCCCTGAGGAACACCAGAGTTTATAGGGTGAGGAAGTGAACTATGGCCGTCCACAACCGCGGCTATGGAACGGCCGGAAAGGAAATTAGAGACAAAGGCACAGATGGAGGGATAGAAACCGAAGGAGGGTAGTTTAGAAATTAAAGATTTATGCCAGACTCTATCGAAGGCTTTCGATATGTCTAGTGCAATAGAAAAAGTCTCACCGAAGTCCCGAAAGGAGGATGACCAAGAGTTAGTAAGATATGAAAGAAGATCACCAGTAGAGCGACCCTTAAGGAAGCCATACTGGCGATCTGAGAGCAGATTATGAGAAGAGAAATGCTTAAAAAATTTGGAAGCAAGAATAGTTTCAAAAACTTTAGAAAGACAAGAGATGAGAGCAATTGGACGATAGTTGGAGGGTTGAGAGCGGTCACCCTTCTTTGGGACAGGTTGAATGTGAGCAAACTTCCAGCATGAAGGGAAGACGTTAGAGGATAGACAGAGACGAAAGAGTTTGCCTAGGCAGGGAGTCAGCACGGAAGCACAGTTTTTGAGAACAACAGGAGGAACACCGTCCGGACCGTACGCCTTATTAGTGTTAAGCCCAGAGAGGGTAGAAAGTACATCTTTAGAAGAGATTAGGATATTAGGCATAAGTAAGAGAGAGGAGGGCGGAGAGGGAGGAATAGCACTGGAATCATCCAAGGTGGAGTTTCTAGCAAAAGTTTGCGCGAAGAGTTTAGCTTTGTCAGAGGAAGAAGTGATGGTAGTCCCATCAGAGTGGGAAAGGGGAGGGAAAGACGAGGAAGAGAAATTGTTGGAGAGGTTTTTGGCTAGATGCCAGAAAGCTTGGGAAGAGCTAGAGTTGGATAATTCAGTGCATTTATTATTGATGAAAGAGTGTTTGGCAAGTCGAAGAACAGATTTGGCTTGATTCCGGGCAGAAACATAAGAAGAATGAGAGTCTTGAGTTTTAAGGCGTTGGTACCGTTTGAATGCTTCCTCCTTATTGCGGACAGCAGTAGAACAGGCGTGAGTAAACCAAGATTTTTTAGCATTAGTCTGAGAGAAAGAGAATGGAATGTATGCTTCCATGCCCGATAGGATTACCTCGGTAATGCGTTCAGCACTCTCCGAGGGTCCCCGGCCACGGAAGCAGAAATCATTCCATGGGATATCAAAGAAGTACTGCTGGAGAGCCTCCCAGTCGGCAGCGCCAAAGTGCCACAAGCGCCACCGGCTAGGAGGATCGGGTGGCCGTACTGGAGAGATAGGACAGGTGACAGGGATAAGTTTATGGTCGGAGGAGTTTATACCACGGACGCAGAAAAAATAGCCGTAACATTAACGCACCTGGGAAAAGCCGTTTCCCTGGTTGCCTATCAAGTGCACCCTGCTCTCACCTGGGACGAATTTCGCCCAATAGTGATAGAAGCCATTAAGCCTTCGTTGGGCGTTTTCGTGGCCCACACCCGTATCCAAGACACTAAATTCGAAGGCGATTTAGATGCCACAGTGAATAAGATTGCCCAACACATAAAAGTTTCTTTCCCCACGTTGACCAGAATCCAACAAGAACAGCAAATTCTAGTCAACCTTGTGTCTATATTGCCCTCAGCAGTAAAATACCATTTCCGTGTGCACGATTTCATCGGATACCAAAAAGATCTCATCACGATCCGACGTATTTTGGCCGTGCGCACAGAAGCACCCACCCAAATCGCTGCAATCAAGAGGTTTCCCACGCACCCGCAGCAATCCGACCACCAAAACTCCAAGAATGCCTACCCAGCCTCATCCTTCCACAACAGACCCACCTACCCTTCCGGCAAGCCCCAACCCAGTAGACCCCGGTTCCAACCTACCCAGCCACGCAGAATCTTCAACCGGAACAGGAACTACAACAACTACCAAAGTAAAAACCCTACCTTAGTAATTATCAACCCCTATGATTTCCCTGCCTGTAATGCTCAGTGTGCTTTCCATCAAATTCGTGACTCTGCCAAACCTCGCCCCTTTACTCCTCGCATTTCTGTAAATGAAGAGGATTTTTAAAGTACCCCCCGCCCAAGATGGCCTCGGCGGGGGACGCCATAACTGACCGCACTGCCCCCATTTATTACATGGCCAAAATAAAGGACATTCCTGTCCGCTTGTTAATCGACACGGGAGCTGCCAAGTCATGTTTGTTCAAAAATTACTATGATCAACACCACCGACTATTTGGCCCTTTGTTAACCACCAAAGCAGAACTAATCTCAGCTGCTGATACTTACTTAAATCTCCTAGGAGACACTTTGCCCCAATCAGTAAATACTCCTGCCCCCCATGCTCGTTGTTATCACACATTCACAGTATTTTCCTCCAACTGTAAACATTACGATGGTTTCCTTGGACTTGACCTCCTTCAAAAACTCCAGGCCCAGGTCGACTGCGGCCAAAGGCTGATATCAATCAAAAAATTCCAACCAAAAGCCTCTGACAAACCCATCACGCAGAAACCCATTCATAAAAAAAAAAAAACCTTCCCCCTCAACAAACCCTGAGTCAGGGTTACCAAATTGCAGCTAGCACTAAGGTGACTCCTAAACCCTCCCCTTGCCCTGAGTCCCCTCAAAATCTCACCCCATTCAGTAACCAAATGCCTCAACAAACGAAAGAAGACAAGTCCAAGCATCTCCCTCTCGGTAATCCCCTCCAGTCTCGTAATTCTGTCCCGGATAAATCCTCCCATGTTTTCAGGACAGACTCTGATATATGTAACCATAATTCCATCAAATGTTTATGTACACATGTTTCCATGGAAAATGCCGATCAATGTACCCAACAATGTTTCCCCCATGCCCCCAGAAATGTTCAGCTATCCCACAACCCACAACAATTCCCTTGTGGCAATTTTCCGTCAGTAGCTCCCTTGCCCCCCCCCACACAATTCACACCCCTAGAAAAATTCACAACCCCACACTTCACTCACCCTCTCATGACAAACAAACCCACCCGCCCCACATCACTTTTAACCAGACCTTGACTGCCACCAAGAAAGTTCCCCACGTTCGTCCTATTAACAACCCCAAATCAATACACCAGTCCTCCACCAATAACCCATGTTCTACACCTAACTTTTTCCCCACCAACCCTCCGCAGTCCCCCCAACAAATCCCGTTTTCTAACTCGCTCACCTCTCACGACTCTGAACCGCCCGGACGCGCCGTTAATCCCCCCCTCACGCGTGCCGACCGAGGGACACAACCATGTTCCCACCATGCCCCCAGAAATGCCCAGCTATTCCACACCCACCCCAATCCCCCTTGTGACAGTTTTCCGTCAGTAGCTCCCTTCCACCCCCACACAATTCACACCCCTAGAAAACTTCACAACCCCACACTTGACTCGCCCTCTCATGACAAACAAAACCACCAAATCCATATAAACTCCAAACAAACCGTCACTGCCACCGACAACGCTCCCCAAATTCGTCCTTCTAACAACCACAAATCCTTACATCAGCCCTCCACCAATAACCCATCTTCTATACCTCACGCTTCCCCCACCAACCATCCGCAGTCCCTCCAACAAATCCCGTTTTCTAACCCCCCTCACACCGTGCCCCACTGATCCTCCCACACGCGCCGTTAATCCCCCCCTCACGCGTGACCCCCACCAAAGTGACCTTGCCCCCCTTATAAGTACCAAGCACCTGCTCGCCAGTCAATCCCCCACCATCATTAGCCCAGCTGTAGTTCAGGATAAATGCCAAATTCCCCCCCACCATCAAAAATGGGTGAACCTGCGGCCCATACCCCAAACTCACATGATATTTTCCCCCACTACCACGTCCCCCAACCCCCATCGTTGCCTCTTACAACCCGCCATCATTTCCGCTCGTATCAACCACATTCTCGTGGCAAATATCTCAGAGGAATCCCTGACATTACCAAAAGGTCTCATTATAGGAGACCTCGAAACTTTCGATGACCTCCCCATAGATTGTAACGACACCCCTACCAGCCTCCAATTGCCCCCTCTCCCCGAGACATTATCTGACCACCAAAAGAACGGCATGTACGACCTACTGCTGGAATTCAGTGACGTGTTTGCCCAACAACCCACCGAAATCGGACAGACTGATGTAGACCAACACATCATTAACACCACAGGCCCCCCCATACGACAACCATCCCGTAGAAAGAACCCCATACAACGTCAGGAAGAGGAACGCCAAGTCCAGGAAATGTTAGAGGCCGGGATTGCCACCCCGTCCATTAGTCCCTGGTCTTCCCCTGTTGTCCTAGTCAAAAAGAAAGATGGGACAACCCGTTTTTGCGTCGATTACAGGAGGTTAAATGACATAACCATTAAAGACGCTACGCCCTTACCCCGAATAGACGATTCCCTTGACTCCCTACACGGATCTAAATGGTTCACGACCCTCGACTTGCAAGCAGGGTATTGGCAAGTGCCTATCAAGGCCGAGGACCAAAAGAAAACAGCATTTTCCACTAGTGGTGGCCATCACTATGAATTTAACGTCCTACCTTTTGGCCTCTGTAACGGACCCGCCACTTTCTCCCGTTTGATGGAAGCGGTATTACATGGCCTAACCTGGGAAACCTGCCTAGCCTATCTGGACGATATTATTGTGTACTCACCAACCTGGGAAGAACACCTCCTCAGGTTGAGACAAGTCCTTCAAAGAATCCGAGCCGCCGGGTTGAAATTAAAACCCTCAAAGTGCGAGATTGCCCGAAATAAGGTAGATTTCCTCGGAAACGTGATATCTGAACATGGTATTGCGCCAGACCCAAAGAAACTTCAAGCCATACAAAACCAACCCCCACCCACCACTGTTAAAGGAGTACATTCGTTTCTAGGTTTAGCCACATACTACAGACGTTTCGTCCCCAACTTTGCCACCATAGCCAGACCCCTCCACCAACTCACCCCCAAAGACACCCCGTTCACCTGGACACCTGAAAGAGACCTCGCGTTTAACACTTTGAAGCAAAAGCTAATCCAAGTCCCGATTGTCGCTTTCCCTGACTACCAAAAACCTTTCCGTCTTTATACCGACGTATCTCTGTACGCCATGGGTGCAGTTTTAGCTCAAGTCAGAGACGGAGAGGAACATGTGATAGCGTATGCCAGCTCCACCCTCAACCAAACACAGCAGAATTATGCAGCCACCAAGAGAGAGTGCTTAGGGATCATTTGGGCACTCAGCCACTTCCGGTCATTTGTGTTGGGTGCAAAACTCGACATAATCACCGACCATCAATCTTTACAATGGCTGCGTAGGTGCGAAACCAACTCAGCCATTTTGGTACGTTGGAGGGAGACACTAGAGGACTACGACTTTACCATACAATATCGTCCAGGCAAACTCCATACCAATGCAGACGCCCTGTCACGTTTGCCAGTACCAAAAGACCCCCCCACCAACCTAGCCGCCTTACAAAACACTGAGTTGGTATCTACCCCCACCCCCCGACATAATGCCCCCTCAGCCTCCTCCCTAATTCAATCTTGGGAAGCAAGAATCAGACCCCCCTGGATACTGTTAAATGTCTTCAGGGGACTGACTCGCTGGGGAGATCAACTTGCCACAGACACTGGTCACATAATCTTGGACCCCACCATTGCCCATGACTACATGATTGCCATCCACGAGGGAAACGGCATACACTTTGGACAAAAGAAGATGTTAAAGATCTTCACAGACCAATACTGGACCCCCAACCCCTCCAAAATTGCACAACGAGTGACAGAATCCTGCAAACCGTGTTTATTGGGAAAGGATAGATCACGCACCCCAGGCCCAGCTGGTACCTTGTCAGCTACCAAACCGTTCCAAGTCCTATTCCTCGACATCATGGGCCCATTTCCTCCTTACGCTGGCAAGCGCTATATCGTCACATTTGTGGACGTCTATTCAAAATTTGTAATAGCCTGCCCAGCTAAAGACCACACAGCCACCACAGTCGCCACACTGCTTGCCACAGAAGTATTCCCTATATTCGGTCTGCCCCTTGCTCTTCTATCCGACAATGCCCCCGAGTTTAGTGGACACGTTTGGCAACAGTTCACCCAACAATGTGGCATTAAGATTAAACACTCATCCCCATACTGGCCTCAAGGAAATGCTATATGCGAACGCAGCCATCGCACCATCAACAATCAGTTGCGAACAAAAATTATTGCTCTTAACACCACAGACTGGCCATCACAACTAAAAATGATACAATGGGGCATGAACACCTGTCCCCGAGAAGACGGTATTTCCCCTCATGAACGTGTTTACGGCGTACCCCCCCTGTTACTGCCGTTCCACCACCACGCTCACCTTCCCTCCACCACCTCCACAATTGACCCATTGCAACATCTGCAAAACACCCTCCATACCGCCCAAACCTGTCAAGACACCAAAACTGATAACACCAATGACAAAAACCCTTTCGCCATCCATGACACCGTAATGGTAGCCAACCTCCCTATCACCAACAAATTAGGCCCTCGCTATGTCGGGCCCTACACCATCACACAAGTCCCAAACGCCTATCAAGTCACCATCGACTATCACGGCGTGACTCGCACGTTCCGAACTAGATTCGTCCGAGCGTTTAAAGCACTCCAACCACAAGACAATATCCCACCCCACACGGCTGAACCAGAATTAAACACCCCTACTAAACCGTACACTCCACCTATGAAAATCCCCACACAAACCCCTAAGGACCTAAGCCCTCCGACACCGAACAGACAGATCATTCTTCAACATACCCCCAAAACTAACCTCCACAAACCCCAAGCCCCCACTATCACACCCTCCTCCACCATGACACCTTCGTTCACTTCTGATAATCAAGTACCTCCCCCGCTTATCCAAATACGAAAGCCTCCCCCCACAACCCCGACCACAACAGAAACTCTGCCGTCTAGCCCTGACATACCTTCCCCAGGCACCACACTAAGAAAACCACACACCCCACCCAAAACCAAGTACACACCCAAACACACCACACAATCTACCTCAGTAACCTCACGCTACAACCTACGCCCACGACAAAAACTTTTTAAAACCTCCAGGAAACACACCCTGCTAACCAAATTCCGTAGGGCTGCCAGACCACTAGCCTCCTCCTCTTCTTCTTCGTCGACTTCTCCTCCACAAAGGGAAAGAAGACGAATAATCACCCCTAAACACCATAAACCCTCTAACTATAGTCCAGAAGTAACAACCCCCACCCCCGCAAGAAAACACATACCTTCCTCTTCAACCTCATCCCCTCTCAACCCCCACCAAACACCCATAAAACCGCCTACTTCCACCACCAGCAAATCACCAACCTCACCAAACGACACACCCCACACCCGTCCCTACCCCCAACCCCCCAACTTAAATCTACACTCCCTACCCACCCGTCTAGCCCCCCCTGCATCCGCCCCTTTCCCCTCCACGATCCCCACCACCCCACCCACACATCGACCAACCTCCTCATCTCACCGAACCCCCCACCCACCAACCCCCACAAAGTCACCCCTGAGAGAACCCCCACACATACTCCCACCAAACCCTCTTCCAATTCACCTACCACCCTCACCCAACAAAATCCTCCACACACATCTACCTCTCAAATAACCCTCGACCTCGCCCCCAATACATGCCCTTCACCTGTAAAACGTTCCTCCCCTCAATATAAAACATCGTCGAGCGACTCAAGTCCCACGACAAACTTCTACCTTCCCACCAGAACTGCCCGAGGTAGAATAATCAACAGACCCATCAGATTTAAAGACGGGGAGATAAAAATAACACCCCGTTCCGACACTAAAGACCCAAGCCACACAACACACACACCCCTTCCTTCTCACACACCTCCTTCACCCCCCTTACCTAAACCTATCTTGCACATTGCCTCACTAGATTTTTCCAGCCTACAACACCGCCCAAGAAAACCCCAAAAAATCCAGACTCATATTCCCCCTTCATCCCCAGCTCTGTTGTCATGCGTTAATCCCCCATCGTTTAGTAACCCATTCACCACACTAAACAGACCTCCTGTCAGTCCCACACACCTCACTCCGACCCCCGCGGGGGAAAGCTACAAACCATTCATACGAAAGGTTAAAGTAAAAACCCCCACTGGACACTTACGTCTACAACGCCCACATCAAGCCCGGGCAACCGCCCGTCACAACACAGAGGACACATTCTTACAGGTATACATTGACCTACAAAAGAAACCTGACCGTCGCTCTCTTGCTTGGTGGAACCTTCTAAATACCCTCAAAATGACCCACCATAACTATGCTTCTTTTTACTTCACCCTTGAGGCTCGGGGACGAGCCTATAATGAAGGAGAGGGAAGTAAAATGCCCCAGAACGAGAAGCCCACCACAGAAGCCACGAGCGAACACCACAGAAACACCCGAAAGAAAGGTCCACAGAACGAAAGGACCAGCTGACCGAGCCAGCCAATTCAGACAGGCCCAAGCCCGCAGGGCTAAGCAGCTCCAGGCCGCACCTACCTACCCCTTCTAAACTGACCATTTTCCACACCTCACGTACACTACCCCTTCGTGTCCTACACTTCTAACTACAATGATGATGAACAGGAATATACATTCATATTAAAAACACCCATGCCCTGTCCCTAGGTTGAGCCAAGGCCAACAAATCAGACAGCCATATATCTATGTATGTTCTTACATCCGAGAAGTAGATGTTATATATCTTAGAAGTTAAAACACCCACGCCTGTCCCTAGACCTCGTATATCATTTCCCATAACGAGTATAGATATATGTAACCCGTGCTCAGTCGCCCCTTGCATTGTTCCTCTAGTAACTAAGTGTCTCTATAATATTAACTGCCACCAGTATTGATACGACATAGCGGCACTGTCCTTGTGTCGTATTGTGCCAAGTGCAGATCAACCAGGTTTCATCACCTTATTAGGACGACGACTATAATGTCGTCGTTCATCGATGTATTCAATCCTTAGGTTACGTATTAATATTAACATTCCCTAACATATCTTGTCTTGCCAGACTAAGTTTCTGAAGACCCATCGCCCCCATAAATCTATGAATTCAATCCTTAGTTTAAGTATTAATATTAACATTCCCTAACATATCTTGTCTTGCCAGACTAAGTTTCTGAAGACTCATCGCCCATAAAATCTATGTATTCAATCCTTAGGTTAAGTATCTTTATCCGCCATTGTGTTCACCTTTTTCCATTTACTTTTCCACAATTGTCATACGTCTTCCACTTACCTCCTTCGTATCCACAGTCCACACTACTCCAATTTGCTTCGTGTCTTACACCTCTTACCCGCCCGACTCTACCTACATGATGATGAACAGGAATACACATTCCTATTAAAATACCTATGCCCTGTCCCTATAAGGTTGAGCCAATGCCAACCCGTCAGACAGCCATAAATCTATGTATGTTCTTCCATCCGAGAAGTAATAATAATAATAATAATTCTTTATTCCAGACACATAAGATAGATACAGTATAAATACAGTACGACCTAATGGTCCATATCACATACACTTCTCGTCAGAGCACAGATAATAATTATACACAAAGATATATTAATAAAGACACAATAAAATAAAAAATACAGTAGGCCTATTTACAGAATAGAGCACATATCACATTTTGTCACAATATAACACAGATAGGCTAACTAAGGCTATTGCTCAATGTTGGTTAACACCTATTGCACAGATCATTGCTCATAGTTCAATTAGACCTATATATTACATTACAGTACATACTATGTGTGCAGCAGCTTCTGCCAGTGAGATATAATACGGGATTCATAGATATGATCACTAGACCAAAGAGCTACAATCAGCGTGTTACTGGAGGATTGCAGTCGCTGCGAAAAGCTGTACACCAGTCTCCTGATGACAGCCCGACAGCACTGCACATCCAACAGTGTGCACACCATACTAGTGCTTTCATATTTAGAGAGACCAATGAACATCTTGAGTATATTATGATAGGATGTACACAGACCATTTATGGTGGCTCTCTTATACTTCCACCACAAATGGGCCGTGTACATAGAGGAACAATATGTCCGGAACAAAGTGACTTTAGTTTCCCAATTACACATGTGGAATTTTCTCAAGATGGTGTTACCACGTAAATATAGCTGTCTGCGCTGACGGCCGATATCTGCATCATCTGAGCAATCGTTTGAGATAATGTGTCCCAGGTATTTTATTTTGTTTACTTCTTGAATAATTTGATTATTGAGTGAGAAATTTGGCAGTTTACTTTTATACAGTAATTTTGATCTAAATATAAGAACAGCACTTTTCAGTGGGTTGAATTTAACACAATGTTTACTACCAAAAGATTCACATATATCAAGAAGTTTGCTCAGACCCGCAGAAGACGGTGCAATAATGACCAGATCATCAGCATACATGAGATGGTTGATGATTTTATTCCCACCATAACATCCAATCTGCTCTTTATTCAATTTAT
This sequence comes from Paralithodes platypus, assembly GCA_032716605.1. NCBI lineage: Eukaryota > Metazoa > Arthropoda > Malacostraca > Decapoda > Lithodidae > Paralithodes > Paralithodes platypus. The sequence continues at coordinate 37,682,823 of CM064490.1, forward strand.
CACTTAATTCATCCATATATACATTGAATAAGTAAGGTGAGAGAATACTACCCTGTCTCACTCCATTGGTTACTGTAAAGGAATCCGAAATAATGTTACCCCATCTTACATTAAATGTTTGATTGGCGTACCAGTACTTCAAGATTCTCAGTATATAGGATGGCACTCCCCTTGTTGCTAATTTATCAAACAGGATATTGTGGCAGACTCTGTCAAATGCCTTACTAGCATCAAGAAAGCATGCAAAAATAGAGCTGTTCATTTTGATGTACCCATCCACTAGCTCCTTCAGAGTGTAGATGCACTGGTCCGTACCATGATTCTTTTTAAAACCAAATTGATTACTATTAGTTGAGATATACACTGAGATTCTGTCTAAAATGATTAACTCTAGTATCTTACTTACAATACTGGCAAGGGCAATAGGTCTATAGTTGTCTTTTGATGTAATTTTGCCAGCCTTGTCTTTAATTACTGGTATCAAGGTAACGGACATCATAGATTCTGGTAGGAAACCATGGATTAGAAAGCTGGTAAAGCAACTGCTGAGTTTCTCCAAGAGGAGAGTGGAGGAGTACTTCAAATGTTCAGCATATATACCATCAAAACCACAGGATTTGTTAGCATCTAGCCTACTTATTGCAGCCTTGATTTTTTCACTTGTAACTTTAATTGTGTCATATTTTTCTTCTTTGTTACACTCTGTTGTAGCAGCAATGGTATTTCCTTGGTGCCCAACAGAGTTAAACAAAGTTTGGTAATGTGTTTTCCAAAGATTGGCTATGTTATTAGTACCAGAGATCCCATCTACACTAACGGGTAGAGGTGTGCAGCTATTATGCATTTTTTTAATATCCTTCCAGAAGGCCAATGTGTCTTTGCTAGCAAAGTTTTTGGCCAATGCTTCTCTTCTTAATACATTTTCATTGTTTTTTATATATCTGATTGCATACTTGCATCTAGCCTTTAGTCTGGTGAACATGTCAAAAATGGGTCCCTGTCTCGGTTTGTTATGATCCAGCCATACACTACGAGCATCTCGGGATGCCTGGTATAGTTCTGAAACATGGTCATTCCACCCAGGTTTGTTAAAAGAGTAATTTTTGTTATGCTTGTGAAATACTATGTCACTAGCCTTAGTAAGACAAGATATAATATTATTGTACAGCTTGCTGACTTCTTCTCGATGACTAGCATTAACACAATTGGGGTCTTCACAGGTAATGGCATCCTCACTGCCAGGATCAAGCTCAGAAAGGAGAGTGTGTGTTAAAGTGCAAAATTGCTCACACTCCTCCTCGTCAAGCCCGCCCCATGGCAGTTTTGGATTTACACTATTGTTTGACTGGGTTAATTCTGGCGCTCTTTCCAAACTAGCTGTTAAGGTCAATGGGATATGATCTTCATCTGTATATGTATACTGAATTTCCATATTTGTTATCATATCATGGAAATCAGCACTAGCTACGGTATGATCTAGCCAAGACGTTGAGCCCCATGCTGCACTGACACATGTGTAACTACTATGAGGGAGCATGAGCTGAGAAGAGATAATTAGATCATGCTCACCACAGAAGTTAGTCATATGACTAGCAAACAGAGAGTTACTCATGTCCTTCAGATTAGCATTCCAGTCCCCTATTACAGAGTAGCAGGTGGTATTTAGTTCTTGTAAAAGAGCACTTAGCTCTCCAAGGCATTCCAGGTATTGTTCTTCATTTTCATTACATTGGTAGGGCAAGTACACACTAAGAATAACTACTTTCCGTTGGATATCTTCTATTTCTATACCTGTACACCATGGTAAATTTGTTACAAGTGGTTTAACCCGGCTGTCTAAAGAGTCCCTCCACAAAATAGCTACTCCTCCCGGTGGGTGACCTGCTACTAGACCATCCATAGCATCGGTTGTCGAGACCCCAAACCCATGAAAATTATCACAGATAGTACTGAGGTTACCCAAATCCTGTTTAAAATACCAAGTCTCCTGCAGGCACACAATATCACTGGTATTAAATACGTCTACTACATCAGGGCGTAGGAGAAGCCCTCTGTTGGTTTTAGGGAGCCCCCTACAGTTATAAGTAGCAATACGCAAATTGTTGGGAGATGAAGTAGACTTTATATCCATGATTAAGAGTTGTTGGGAGGGTGGGTTACCGTAGTTATAGAGTCCTCATTTGTTGATACCGGTACCTGTGCCCTACGTTCTCTCCTCCAGTACACCGATGCAGATTAAAAACCCCATGACCTAATTGATAAGAAACTATGATACCCACGGGTACACCATTGTGTATATTATAACCATTGTTCCTGTAAGACCTAGACAGAGATAATGACTGAAGATGTTAGCCACCATGCAGTAACTCCAATTCTTACCCCAACCAGAGATTGTATAGATAACCTTTGTTACCATTGTCTGTCATAAGTACCTCGAAACAATAACGAAGTACCCCTACGAACTGCCGCTTTTCTTGGTATATATTTCATAGAAAACGCAGTTCCCAGGGACAACTAGACGTGCAAAAGCTTGTGCCAACTAATAGTATCCATAACCCCTCGTACTGACGAGAAATAATACACCATGTTTTTCCCCACTTTACTCAGTCAAGCACACACCTACAGTTCACCTCCTTCTCCCCCCCCAGCCCCACAGTCCACATAATTCTATCTTTTCCAGACTCATATACCACCCCCTAGTTGCATTCCCCGGTAGCATTCGGCTAACGTACTTTCACTGCCTTTTCAAACTCCAATATCAACTGCAGCCTAATGCCACCCCCACGCCCAGAGACCTTAGGGTCAAATTTCCCTATAGCTCCCCCTGAACTCCTCCCCTCTCATTAAAAATACCCCGCGCTTCTCGACTCTTGTCCGACCTAGCCTCTCTCTCATACCTCTTGAAGATCCTTGATTTTTCCGTTGCTAACGCTCTCCAACCTTTTATATATACACTCCTATCCAGCCTGCCTTCCCTTAGTAGGCCAGAACAACATTAGAACTTTACTAACCCCTTGCATGCCATCTATTCTCTTACAACCTATTCACAACCCTGCACCCAATGGTCGTCGGTGCGAGGCTAGCCGCCACACCAGTAACTAACTTCTATTGCCATACTTCCAGATAAATGTGGCAGAGTTAGCAACCAGTCTCCACCACATCCAGCAAACCATACGATTAACAACCAACCGATTAAAACCAGCTAGCCAAGGCACCTTCGGTTTGGATATTAACCTCTGAAGTGCGCATGGGGGTAATTGGAAACGTCCCCCTGTGCTGACGTATTTGAGGTGTTTCCGTCACTAAAATATTCATTGTGCCATTAATAGCATTAATACTTATCCATATGCGCCTATTATGGGTTGATTATAAAGGTATTAACCTGAAACAACAATAAAACGAGTGAAAACAGCGTTTGGATGGTCAAAATCGGAGATATAGCCCGCGAGTTGTATAATGTATGGGTGAGGCAATCTGCTTTCCCGCCAATTTCCCCCAAGGCCACTGAGACACAGTCGATCGATACTCTCTCTCTCTCTCTTGCACTCGCTTGCTATCAGTGATGACCACACCCTCCAATCGGATTTCTAATGTTAGCACGAAAATATACCTCAGAATAAGGGAATAACAGGGAAAATAGGTGATAACTGAAGGAGAGGAGGAAAGTGGGGAAGGAGGGGAGGTAGAGGACTGAGATTTTGCATGGCCCAGGGGCCAAAAAAAAAAAAAAAAAAAAAATTTCGATGTCAAAAGTTGATTTTTTTTTCTCTGACTCTTAACCTCTGAAGTGCGCATGGGGGTAATTGGAAACGTCCCCCTGTGCTGACGTATTTGAGGTGTTTCCGTCACTAAAATATTCATTGTGCCATTAATAGCATTAATATTTATCCATATGCGCCTATTATGGGTTGATTATAAAGGTATTAACCTGAAACAACAATAAAACGAGTGAAAACAGCGTTTGGATGGTCAAAATCGGAGATATAGCCCGCGAGTTGTATAATGTATGGGTGAGGCAATCTGCTTTCCCGCCAATTTCCCCCAAGGCCACTGAGACACAGTCGATCGATACTCTCTCTCTCTCTCTTGCACTCGCTTGCTATCAGTGATGACCACACCCTCCAATCGGATTTCTAATGTTAGCACGAAAATATACCTCAGAATAAGGGAATAACAGGGAAAATAGGTGATAACTGAAGGAGAGGAGGAAAGTGGGGAAGGAGGGGAGGTAGAGGACTGAGATTTTGCATGGCCCAGGGGCCAAAAAAAAATAAAAAAATAAAAAAAAAAAAATATAAAAAAATATTTTTTTTTCGATGTCAAAAGTTGATTTTTATTTTCTCTGACTCTTAAGAGTCTTCCCGCAGTGCGCCGGGGGAACTCTTAAGAGTCTCCCCGCAGCTCCCGGGTTAAGAGTCTCCCCGCAGTGCGCCGGGGGAACTCTTAAGAGTCTCCCCGCAGCTCCCGGGTTAAGAAGACCCACATCTGCCTCATAAACAGAGGGTTATTACAAACACTGGTGATATGGCAAGCCCCTAGCCACAGCCGCCGGACGACCATCCCAGAGAGAGAGCGCCCGGCTACCCCTTTTTTACCCACCCGAGGAGGGAGACCCCCACCCCCGCGGAGGTATACCTGACCCCTGTTTGACTTCCGGGTCATTGCCAGGTAGCCTAGGAATTCTTCCTATCAATGAACTAACCATGCATGTCTAACCACCTTACTCACCTCTCTTTACCCACAATAACCCATTCACCTGTTTTGCATACTCGGATAGTCAAATTAGCACCTCAGCTATGCAATATAACGAAGACTGAGTAAAATAAGAGAGACGCCCCTATCACAGCTGTCCCAGTTCTCTCCGCAAAGTAGATCCAGTCTCCCTCCCATAAATACTTCCAGTATAGCCAAAATAGTACCTTTTACTAAGGCTCAGTTATATCAAAAAATGAAGGCTTCCATAGCCATGTGCCACAACAGTAATCACCATCTTACCTAGTCCCCATATCTATTGAGAGCTCAAATAAGTCCATAAGACTCGAGATCCCTATTGCCTACAGGGTCCAGAACCGAGCCTATAAACCTAGCTCCCGCCCCCAGTCAAATCAGTTGAAAGTTAGACACCAACCAGTGGTCACTACCCTGAAGTTAATCTCTAGCTCTGCCCTTGTGTTGTTCCTGAGTTGAGAGATTCCCGAGCCGGCAGACTCCATGGCAGAAGTTAAATAGAAGATCTGTCCATGTACAAGTACCAACGTGCACCTTATAACCTTCACACAAATTAGTGGGTATATAAGTGTGTAGCCAGCACCGATCGCCAAGAGATCCGACTTGAGAACTTCCTACCTTTTGGACCACCTGGACGGCCGAGGAACCAGTCGTTAGCCCCCAACATCACCGAAAGCAAGATAACCAGGACCAGACCAACAAATACTATTCAAGATTCACGTTACTAGTACTAAGTGTTATAGTACCAGTTCGACATTCACTTATTAACTTTTCTATGAAGTGGCTATAACTTGCCCAGTGTAACTCATATTTAACCATTCCATTTGGGACGTACTAAGCGTATCAGTGTTCATTAATTAACAGGCGACATTGACTCTCGTAATTACCTTATGCAGATATTAAAACCCTAGTGATATCTAACGTTCGCCCACTGATTTGTGTTCTACGTATTTCTGCCATAAGAATATAAATCTTAGATCAGTACCCCCTTAAGGTTACTAGAATTTCCGTGTTCCGAAATATACGCGTATCTAATTCTAACTGTGAGCTGCTACTTGGGCACGCGACCTGCCAGTAAGAAATCTAATTAGTGAAATTGAATACATAAATACATTGAGGTCTTCCAGTATAATAAACCTTGCTAACAGAAACCCGTGATCAGAAGAGTATACCTGAACGTTGGAAGTGGGAGACTAGGCTCCATCCAGATCCGCTAATGCTAGCAGTTCCCTTCTATTATTTGTTTTGTACGAGTATTACTATCTTTCTATGCTCTTTATTCACCTATTTAAATAAACGTTATCGTGTGTCGTGTTACCGTGTGTTTATTTTGTGTTCTCTATTCCTCATACCTTGTATTGTGCATGCAGCCTTATATACCCAGTCAGATAGAGCCCACATTACCCAAGTTAATCCTGTAGAAAAACAGGGCATAACACTGCATATCTTTTCCTCACTTCAACTGGTTCCACTAGTAATTCTCCATTTGCATCTTTCACTGACTCTTCCCTCTTTTGTCCTCCTTTCCTTACTTTATTTACCTCCTTCCAGAACATCTTCTTTCGTTCTTCAAAATTCTCACTCAACCTTTGACCCCACCTTTCGTTTGCATCTTTTTCGCTTCTCTAATTTTACGTTTTGCCTCTCTCCTTGTACCTCTCCCATACCTCAACACTATCATCCTGTAAAATCCTCTCAAAACACAGTCTCTTTTCCTCAACTGCCTTTCTCACCATATCATTGCACCACTCGCTTCCCTTCCTGATACCTCTGCCTCCTACTTTCCTTTTGCCGCATACTACCTCTGCACTTGCTTTCACTCCTTCCTTAACCCGGGAACTGCCGGAAGACTCTTAAGAGTTCCCCCGGCGGACTGCGGGAAGACTCTTAAGAGTCAGAGAAAAAAAAAATCAACTTTAAACATCGAAAAAAAAAAAAAAAATTTTTGCCCCTGGGCCATGCAAAATATCACTCCTCTACCTCCCCTCCTTCAGTTATCACCTATTTTCCCTGTTATTCCCTTATTCTGAGGTATATTTTCGTGCTAACATTAGCGAGTTGCAAGCAGGGCATTGTCATCACTGTTAGCAAGCGAGTGCAAGAGAGAGAGAGAGAGTATCGATCGACTGTGTCTCAGTGGCCTTGGGGGAAATTGGCGGGAAAGCAGGTTGCCTCACCCATACATTATGCAACTCGCGGCCTGTATCTCCGATTTTGACCATCCAAACGCTGTTTTCACTAGTTTTATTGTTGTAACAGGTTAATACCTTTATAATCAACCCATAATAGGCGCGTATGGATAAGTATTAATGCTATTTATGGTAAAATGAATATTTTAGTGATGGAAACAGCTCAAATACATCAGCACAGGCAGAGGTGTCTAATTACCCCCATGCGCACTTCTTAGGTTAAACTGTTGCCATTCAACTTCTACTTCTCTCTCTTCTTTCTCCACTCTCGTTTACACCATCCACACCAAAACTACCGATGACTCCCTCAACAGGCTCATTTCCTACCCTAGCATTTAGGTCCCCTAAAACTATAACATTTTCATTTTCATCAAACCCTTGTAGAAAATCTCTCAAATCCTCCCAGAAACCCTCTACCTCGTCTAACTCTCTTTCACTTCCTGGTCCATACGCACTTACAAAAACCCACCTTTCACCCTTAAACCGCATTCGCACCCACATTAGCCTTGATGACACCTCTTTCCACTCTTTTATAAACTCTCTCAACTCCTCCTTCACAATAAGCCACTCCTTCTTTCCACCTGACTCCCTCGTCTACTCCAGACTTTCTACCGGTCACGTTTCCAAAATCCACTTCTCCCTCTCCTTTCATCTTTGTTTCATTCAGTGCAAGCACATCATACTTCCTTCTTTCAAATAACCTTCCAATATCCTCTCACTTATCATTCGTACTACATCCACGCACATTCAAAGCTCCTATTCTTAGGGTCCGGGACCACGAACGCGTTCCCTCGCCCCTATCTCTGTCTCGTTTTTTTGGTAGATTTATTTTAGGGGAGAAGGATACCAGGCCCCTCGCCTCCGATCCCCTTTAGCCGACTTCTACGTCTCGCCAGAGAAAAGCGGTGAGCGGTGAGAAAAAGCGGTGAGTGGTGAGCATTATAAGCATTGATTCCTGGAAATTTTCTATTTCCAGAATCCCCGGCTCCTTAGTGACTGCAGAACCGGCGGCGTTGGGGGGCTGATTCCTGCGGGGGGGGGCCTTTATCCATCATTCCTTGGTTTGAATTATGCGCTACTCCTACCTGTTCAATGTTGCCCATTTTCGCTCATAAATTATGTTTGAAATGTGTCAAATGTTTAGACTGCTCTAGAGACTTGTGGGTGTCGCGGCGTTGCTCTGTATGCTCTGATCTGAAAAACGCTTTATTCACAAACAAAGACTTATCGTGCTTGGCGGCACTACATGAGATAAAAGCTACCTTTAATTCTTATGCCAAAGACGCAGCCCATAAGGCGCTTCATTGCGATGACGAGGCCCTCTGGGAACGGTTAATTATCAAGTCGCCTCTAGTTAAACCCGCCTCCTGTAAACCTGTTAAGCCTAAAGTAAAGTCGAAAGCCCTCGTGAAAGAGGTAGTGAGTATAGTGGCACTGACAACGAACTTACCGAGGTTCCCCCCCCCCCGACCGTCCGAAGAGGAGACGACCACCTTCTCCTAAGCGGAAATCTAGGTCCAGGTCTAGATCCATCCCCCCGGAGACAGTCTCGGCACTCTTCAGCTGAATCTTCCCGGTCCCTCAAGCGCCTGAAAGAGGACCCTGAGTCATCGCCTGGTACGCCGTGTAGTGGGAGCCGGAAGGAGACCCCACAGCCGCCTCCCTCTACCCCTGCGTCTGACACGCCTCACGTCGATCCTGGCGAGATGGAAGTGGGGATAGAGGCCACTGGTTCCACTCCTAGTCGTGAACAATCATTAACTGTAACATCTCATGTTACCTTTGCAATCCCTAAATTAAATTATGTGCCACGTAGTGTCCATTTCGCCGGCCCAAGACGGGTCCTGGCTGAACAATATGGGGGTTTTCTGTCAGGGTCACAAGCTGTTGATGGCTCTCAAATACTTCAGGACTCTCAGCCACCCGTGGCAGGGGGGTGCTGGCGTCAGTCAGAACCTTCTCATAGTAACATAAGGGGATTCCAGGAACTAGGGGATGAGGGTAGTATGGACATGTTACCTTCATCGGTCCCGGATTTAATGTGGCCACCGGCGGAGCAGGTACCGGAGGCACAACAGGATAGTTCTGAGTTAGGTAGGGAGCCAGAGGAAGTGCCTTTAGCCCCAACTCAACAGACTATTACAGGTGAGGAGTCTGAAGCAAGCTCCCAATCTTCGAGAAGCTCTCACAGTAAATGTGTTACTTCGGATGAAATCAGTGATCTATTACATAAAGTTATGCAACAGTATAACCTCCCTGTCTCTTCTGATCCTCCTGCTTGTCAACTGTTAGTTGCCCCCAGTCATTCAATGATAAGACCTCTAGAGCCTCCAGGTTTTCTTCCTTCTCTTACCATGACCCCGGCGGTATCCGCGGTTCCAGGCACTACAGTGCCGGCCACGCTTACTACCACCAATGTGAGGGTAATTGCTGATATCACTCCTCCCCCCTTAGATAAGGCACCACAGAAGAAAGGCCCCATGCCTCTCCTCTATGGCCCTGACTGTTCTTGGGTCCAGGCGATGCCTCTGAACCCACATTTAGCACAACCCACCATTTCAGGGGACCTACCGGTCCCTAGTGAATGGAAACTTGAGATTAACAAGAGCAGGAAGTTTAGAGCTAAAGATGAGGCAGGGAGGTTGCTGGATGTATCGATTAAGGCTATCCCTAGTTCATATAATCCAGACTTCTTTGTGTATACTGCTGCCCCAGCAGTCCCTTCCGCCGCTTCTGCACGACTCTTTGCAGACTGGTCAAAAGCTGATGGCGTCAATGATGTCAAGGCTTTAAATGCTCTTACGCCGGAAATGGATACACTTCCGGTACTAGACCAAACGCATACACCAGTCCTGCAGATGGGGCGGATAGGGGTAGGTCCCTGGGTAGATTGGGAGTTAGAGGCTCAGGAATTTTCTGCAACAATCACGTCTAAGTCCTCACATCAGGTTCCACAGGAAACGCATCATTATTTTTCGTTGCCTGTCACTAAGGCTGATGGGGTGTCACCAGCTTTGTTTGCCTTCCTGGCGGCACCCAAAGTAGCCCTAAACTCTCTAGATGAACCTTTTTGTACTCCTCCACCGGGTCACCTTGAAAGGAATTTTAAACTTAAGAAATAAAGCCTACCGGATGTTCTCTCAGTATCTACAGTAGTTAGTCGCCAGATTGCTGTCTCACTTACCAGAACTATCTCGGCCATTGCTGACCCTCAGGTTAGGAAGGCCACTGATTTATCTAGAAGACTTTTATTGCAAAATTCTATTCAAACCTTAGGAGACATCAGAATTGCAATCATGGAAGCGGTTCGAGCCCGCCAGGATCTGAGAGTGCACCTAGTGAAAAAGTTACCGGATGACATTGGTCGCCGGTCCTCACTGCCTCCCTTCTTACCTCAGAAACTTGGAGTATAGTTTTTAATTTGGTAAATGGGTGGAAGCAGGTTACCTCCCAAGCTAAGAAGGAACCTGTTAAGAAACCTTTTCACAAGCCAAAGAGCGGAGGTAAGCCTAACCAGCCGCATGTTAAACACTCCTTTCGAGATCCCAGAACCCCTCTTCAGCCGGGAGGTAATCTGCCCAAACCCAGACAAGGTAAATACTCAGGCTATAAAGGTAAGCCCCACCAGAAGCCAAATCAGGGGCAGACGTCAGCCAAGACTAGCCAGCCGTCTGATACCAACCAACCTCCCCCTCCAAAAAACTAGCCACCCAAACTCTCAATCTCCCAGTGCCGTGCTTAGGTGTACCGGATTCGAGATTTGCTTTACCGAACAGGCCCAGTCTGCAGACTGGGTCGTTCCAGTTATTCCGCTTAGCCTGGCCCAGGAAAACTTGGGCCAGGAAAGTAGTAAGCAAAGGAATCACCTGGTGGTTGCTCCGGTGGCCTCGACTGCGTCAGGCGCTGGAATGCAACAATGTATCACAGGAGGTGGAGGCCCTGGTCCAAGAAATGATCTCAAAAGAAGTCCTTGTCCCAGTCAAACCAAATTGCCCAGTATTCACCTCCAGACTTTTCTTAAGTGCCAAAAAGGGACAGTGTGCAAATGCGACCAGTGTTAGATCTCTCGCGTCTAAACACATTTATAATAAATTCACCCTTCAGGATGCTTACAGTCAATCAGATCAGGCTCTCTCTTCCGCCGCAAGGCTGGATGTGCTCAGTAGACCTCAAAGACGCCTATTGGCATGTCCCTATAAACAAAAGGTTCCAAAAATTCCTCACTCTGAGGATCAGGCAAGAGACTTATGTCTTTCAAAGAATGCCTTTTGGGTTGAACCTGGCACCGAAAATGTTCACAAAATTAGTCCGGCAAGCCCTTTTGCCATTGTTAGCCCAGGGCATACAGGTATTTTGGTATCTAGACGACTGGCTGGTGGTGGCAGAGTCAGAGGAGTTATGTCATAACCATGTAAACCAAGTATTGAATCATGTGCACAACCTAGGGTTCAAGGTGAACTTGGCGAAGTCTCTCCTTGTTCCCACAAGGAATATTCAGTGGATAGGGCTTGTCTGGGACACCACCAAATCTAACTCTTACTCAGAGTGTGGACATTCGGGACAGATTTCGCAGGAAACTGTTCCTCTTTCTCCACAGTCTGAATACGACCAGGAAAACGTGGGATTCCCTGATCGGCTCTCTCAACTGGATCCAATTGACTGTGAAGTTGGGCTGGTTGAAAGTAAAGAGATTAATCTTGGAAGGCAACAAAGTTTTTCCTCTCTCGCCGGAGAAGAAATTATGGCCAATTCCTCCATTAATCCACAGCTTGCTATCGGTCTGGGCCAAGCCGGAAATGCTTTACTCAAGAACGACATGGGTTTCTCCCCCGCCTACGGTATGGGTAGACACAGACGCTTCAGGGGCTCTAGGTTGGGGCTATCAGTCGAATCTAGACCATCAAGGGCAAGGCACTTGGCCCCACGACACTCTTTGTCATATCAACAAGCAAGAGCTTTTAGTTTCTCTCTTTTTCCTCCAAGATCACGGTATGTCTTTGCAAGAATCATCAATAGCATTCCGTATGGACAACCTAACTGCAGTCCATTGTATTCAGAAGCAGGGCTCAGTGAGGTCTCGAGAGTTGCTAAAATTGTCAGAGCAGATTTTTGCCCTGGCCGAATCGCTGGGCATTTATCTGCATGCAGCATATCTCCCCGGCGTGTCGAACGTCTGGGCAGACGCTCTGTCTCGGAGGCGGAGCACCCTAGTAGAATGGGCTATCAAACAAACCGTCTTCGACAAGATGATTGCAAGGCCTTACCGTCCACAAGTGGATCTGTTCGCATCCGAGGAGAATCACAGACTCCCTCTCTTCCTAACTCGCCAAGGGGTGACCCCGGCGGGGGGACCAGATGCATTGTTGGAGGATTGGAACAAGTGGACTTCAATTTATCTTTTTCCTCCTCCAGATTCTGTACTAATGTGCAGGGTGATTCACAAACTGAGAGGTTACCGGGGCTTAGTCTCGATGATCGCGCCGTTATGGCCGGCTCAGGCGTGGTACCATCAATTGCAGGAATGGTGCAAGACCCCGGTGTCGCTCCCGGTCTCCGCCTTCCACTTAAGAGATGATTGGCAACCTTCGGACCTCGCTCAGTTTTGCCTTATTGACATTTACAAGGGAAAATGGTTAGCTCAATTTGGGGGGAGTGTCACAAATAAACTTATGAACCAATATACTATGTCTACCAGGAGACAATACCAGTCACATTGGAAAACTTTTACGACCTGGATTGTAGAGTCAGGGCAAACAGATGCCTCGGGAGCCTTGATTTTCAAATACCTAGATTATCTATTTGAGCACAAACAATTGTCAGTAATCACTTTAAAAAATCACTTGTCTGCCATCAGAACTCCCTTTTTTTATCTCAGGGCCTTTCCATACCGCAGGCGGAGGAGAAAGGATTTATGAGGGCGTGTTTCAAGCTGCGCCCACCACCCCGTCAGCTCATGCCCACCTGGTCACTTGACAAAGCCTTAGCATTACTTCAGTCGCGTAAATATAATAATGCGCCGGATTTTGATTCACTCTTGAAGAAGGCTGTATTCCTCATGGCTCTCGCCACTGGAAATAGGGTGTCTGAGCTGGCGGCGATGAGCAACGAACCTAATTGCCTTAGGTTTGGGAGGCTACACGATCATGTACAAATCGCGACGTCTCCCACATTTATTGCAAAAAACGAGCATTCCGATCATGTGTTTTCTGAATTTTCTGTTCCGGCATTGAAACGTGGACATACTCATCATATTTTATGCCCTGTGCAGGCCTTAACTAAGTTTATGAGGGCTGCGCATCCTTGCCAACCAGGTGCTCTGTGGGTGAATCAAGCAGGTAATTGTGTTACGAGAAGAAAGTTAGCTTCCTTGCTAGTAGACGTCATTAAAGAAAGTAACCCCGGCATAGTGGGCAGGTCTCACGACATCAGGAAATGGGCAGTCTCTCTTAGATTCCTTCAGAATTTTTCTATAGAAGACATTGCTAATACTCAACTTTGGGCTTCCAATCATACTTTCCTAACACGTTACCTGTCGGTCGCTCTAGATAAACCAAAGCGTACCTGTGTAGCTTTACGACAACGGGTCCAGTAGGTTATGTTCTATTATATAAGTTTTGTTGTAAAAAGGGGGGGGGGGTGCGGAATAGCCCATACCTCACTAGGTCCCCGTCCGCCGGAGCCTGTGATAAATCACGAACTGTGATCAAACTGGTTATACAGTTCAATATATTATATTTTTTGTCAAGATTAAAAAGAAATCTAGCATAGTTGCAACTATGCAGTATTATCAGATTGTACAAACAGATTATATAGTACAAATAGTGTTAAGGTGAGAACGAAAATTCTGCAGAATTATAGTTCTATTTAAGGGAACACATGCGTGTCCCGACAAAGTATCATGCATAGATTTTGAAGTAAGATCTGGTCATGAGTAAGCAGACTTTCAGATTTTTGCAGGAGGTAGTTATTATTAAAAGATTGTCCTTGTAAATTGTCTGTTTTCTAAATATGTTTAATTACTGAATAAAAGGCAAATACTGTACAGGTAATGACGTCATGGGGTTTACCTTAATTATTTAAAGGAATCCGCTCTCAGTTGCTCAGTTAGATTTAATGGAGGAGTAGGTATTTATTGAACTATTAGATTATAGTGGGAGTTAGGCATCTAGAAAAGGGTAGTGTATTAATTTTTCGGTCTACTCAAATGAGTTGAGGAAGGAATTAAATGTAAGAACAGGGTAGTGACGTCAGGAGGTTCTCGGGGGGAACTATGACACGTTAATGGCGTCATGAGGGGAGGGAAGTTTGATTTTCAGGTTAAGGAGTTCGCAATTACTTATCTGGGAATTCGGAGTAGAGTGTCCTCAGTGAGTACAACAACTTTATAATAACTACTGGATACCATTATAGGACTGGAAGTGAGTGAAAAGTAACAAGTCTTGGTGAATTGATTGCCAAAATCAAGCACAGCCTTTTTGCTACCTTACACTCCACTCTCTCAATCTAAACAAACATCATCTAAACATTCAACCTCTACACAACAAGTTTTTACCTCTCACATTCAACCTCGATTAGCCCCTCCTGTGCTCTCACCTTTTCCATCTACTGTTACACCTAAAAGTTTCTTAACAACAACTAAAACTTTTCCTAATTCTACGCTAAAAACTAGTAAGAAATCCTCTTGTTCCCACCACTCCAAATCCTCGACCAGCATCAGCCAACTCCTCTCCTAAACCTGTTTTGCAAACTAGTAAAAAGTCATCTTCTGCATCAAACACACCCAACCCTCAACCACCACCCTCACGTTTCTTGTCGTCACCAGAATCAAGTCCCGAACCTCCGATCAGGTCAAATTATCACACAAAAACAGGTAGTCTAGTAAAACGCCCCAGTCGATTCACACCTATTGTATTTGCAAAATCTGCAGCTTTTCCTCATCTTTCTCCATATATGAAAACAAACCACATAACACACACGACCACTTCTAAAACACTAAGAATATCCTCCTTAACAAACACAAATTCAGCCATCACACATGCCTTGAAGGACAGAGAGTTAATCCCTGGTACTTTTATGTCCGCAAGTGGTATTAACTACCCGCGGGTCACTACCCAGGTCATCACTTCCTCACCTCATCAAGATGACACAACAGCTATCTTCTCCAGCCACCCGCACAGTCCTGACAGCCGCCCTTACACTCCTATGCCCAGCATGACGTCCTCCACACCTTTTGTAAAGAGGGTAAAATGGTCTGCCAACCAGAAGAAATTCTACAGGATACGGTATGTCGAAGAAGCCATTACAGCTTCGCTTATCGAGGATGATATATCAACGTTAACTGTCACGATCGATCCCGTCAAAACTCCAGATCAACGTTCCCTACACTGGTGGGACTACAGTACTTACATTCTCTCTCCATATCCCGGCAACACGGAAATTCAGGGCGGGTGCCCAACCCCGAAAGGAGTTGAAATAGGGGAGCTATCCCCCCGCCAAAGGCGGCTTTCAAGGGCCTTTCCTAGCTGATGCTGAGAGGATTGGGTTCTAGTCATGTGGTGATGGGCTGGTCTATCAGAGTGAGAGCTGAGCGATCTCTGCCATACCCATAGCTTACTCTGACTGTTCCTTTTACTTATATAGCTTCTAGATCTCAAGTGACGGCGTCTTTTACGTGGATTGACCTCCCTACTGCCAAGATTGGGAGCCAAAGCATCACATTTTTCCCTTGCCCCTCAACTTTCCCTTCATAATTGCTGAGTGGCACAGGGCCTTGGTTGGGGCTTTGGTTTCCCGGGCGTTTCTGCACCCTCCTCAGCTCCCTGCCTTGGAGTGGCTTCGGTCACCCGGGCTTTGTTAGTGGTAAGCAGGGAGGGTTTTGTGGGGGTGCTCGTTTATGGCCTTGGCCTTGCTCGAGACCTTGGGGCTGTTCGACCAGACAGCCTGGGGAACAACAACAACAACAACACGGAAATTCGATCACCTACACACTTGAGGCACGAGGACGCGCCTACAATGACGAAGAGGGAAGTAAGATACCGAGAAAAAGAGCAGACACCCCTCAAAAAACAGAGAGAAAGGAGAAAGTAAAGGAGAAATGTGCAAAGCAACAACGGGAACACGAGTCAACGTGAAATCAAGTCAGCTCCACTACCAAAGGAATCAACAGAAGGGGGAGCCACAGTTGCAACCATTAGGTTGGAATGTCCTCCTACACCAGGAAAGAAGATTCCACATAGACGTTATTACTAAATCCGCTATGTCTGTAGAGTAGACTGTTACAATATTGGTAATAATATTGTAAGCTAAATATATAATCTACAGGCGAGCCGATATCAAGGCATGGCTTCCTAAACCTCCCTTGACGACAAGAAGCATGTAACCAGACTCCCCCAATATATGTTTCTTACAGTAGATCCTCTGGAAAAAGGCAAACTATGCCTGTGTATCCAGCTCAGTACCAGTACTTGCACTGCTGCGGTCGTTCACGGTGTTGTGAACCCCTATCCAGTGTGTCTCATTAAGAACCCGATATATATACCCATATCAACATGGTGGCAGCTGGGTAAGCAGTGTACGTGTGAATGAAGTACTGCTGACTAAGTTCTACAGCTGAAATAGTGAGTTATCCTTGGATTTAACCTCAAAAAGTCGAAAGATATGAGTGACGTCATGGCATCCACTTCACAGCCTTTATTCGTCTGCAAGTCTGAGATTGAGCAAGCAGTGGTGTGGAGGCGTTACAAGAAGAAACTCGATCTTTACATCATCGGCAACGGTCTGAAGGGTAAGAGTGATGATATTAAAATAGCGAAATTGTTGACTGGAGGTGACATTCTGATAGATATCTACGAATCTTTTGGCATAGGAGATGAATCTGCCCTGACTTATGCAACATTAATTGGGAAATTTGACAAGCATTTTTCAACAAGAGATGAGCAGCTGATGGCGAGGTACAACTTTCATGATAGCATGCAAAGGAAAGATGAATCCTTGGAATCTTTTATCACTAGGCTGAAGACTTTGGTAAGACACTGTGGATATGGAGAACTTCAAGATGAACTTCTGAGGGATAAAATTGTTTTTTGGTTGCCAAGAGGATACACTTCGGGAAAAATTCTTTAGGGAGGATAGCCTAACTCTAGATGTTGTACTTAAGATGTGTACTGCCTATGAAACTTCAAGGAGATCAATGACAGCATTTCGAAGTGACAAGCAGGAGTCTCTACACAAACTCAGTGCAAAACCCAAGAAGAAGAGTAATCCACAAACAACAAAGACTAAGCCTAACCTCACGCAGTGCGACTGGTGTGGTTTAGCACATTATTGGGGTAAGAAGAACTGTCCTGCAACTGATGCCAAATGTCATAAATGCAAGAAAACGGGACACTATGCCAAGAAATGTCCAAGTAATGCAACGACCGGCGGAGCACAAAGAAGCGCAGCGACAGGAGGCAAAAAGAAGACATCGCGCAGAGTCCATGCGGTAGAAGATGGAGACACAGAAGAAAGCGACGACTCAGAAGATAACTCAAGAGGACGGGAATACATCATGAACGTATCGACCGGATCCAGAGGAAAACACATAATGGCTAATCTCATGGTCAACGGTAATAAAGTGAAGTTCCAGATCGACAGCGGGGCAAGTGTGAATGCCATTCCAAGTCATCTGGTACCGGATGCAGAGCTACAGCCGTGTGAGTCAACTCTTCAAATGTGGAACTCTACTACAATTCAGCCGTTGGGAAAGTGTAGGATTGATGTCCGCAACTGCAAGCAACCACAAAGGTACTATTCTGTTGAGTTTGTTGTTGTAAAACAGGTTGTTACACCAATTCTTGGTAAGCGAGCGTCTGAGAAGATGGGATTCATCACAGTTAACCTGACAAGCGCGAAATAGACCTAGGGGCTAGGGTAGTTATTTGTGCATTTCTAGCCTTGGATTCTGACAGAATTCGCTATATTTACAATATAGAGCATTACTTGTTTTCGGTATGCTTTTATTTTACATATATGATGTATATATGAACCTTCAAGAGTGTTAAAATAAGTTGGAAAAGCATTTGGGTGGTGAAAAACGAAGATATTGGCCACCCGGTCATAATCTCGGGCGAGAGAGAGCCACAGGCAACCCTCCCCTCTCCCTGTCTGTGAGTCAACTGAGGCGAGCGGGGCGGTGTGTGCCGGTGTCTGGGTGTTATATAACGATCTTTTATGCAACCCACTTGTGCTACATTATCGCGGGAGAAAAAAAAACGATAAATGATGAAAATAAGAGGAACAATAGATGATAATTGAGGAGGGGGGAGAGGGGGGAATAAGGTGGGGAAGGAGGGGAGGGGGGGAGTGAGAAACACATGGATGAGTACTAGAGGGGAATTATCTCACCTAGAGACAAATTCCTTTGTTTTGATAGCCCCTGGGATGTTTTGGAAGGTTTTTTTTATGGTCTTGCTTCCGTGAGGCCTATCGCGTTCCCTATAGGAAGCCTTCCGTGAGGCCTATCGCGCTTGCCGGGTTAACTATGAAAACATCTGTGCAATGAATGACATCCTAACAGACTACGAAGACGTATTTGCTGATGAAGTTGGCAAGATACCAGGAAATGTTCATCTAACAGTGGATGAGTCGGTGAAACCTATTGCAATTCCTTCATTGAGCATCAAGTTGAAGGTTAAAGAGAAACTGGAGCAGTTGGAGCAGGAAAATGTCATTACTAAGGTCGACGAGCCTACAGAATGGGTAAGTCGAATGGTAGCAGGAACCAAGAAGTCGGGGGATCTGAGAATTTGCATTGACCCTCAAGCTCTGAACAAAGCACTCATAAGAGAGATGCACCCTCTACCGGTAATCGACGACATTCTGCCTGACCTTGCAAAAGCCAAAGTTTTCTCCAAGCTTGACCTCAAGAATGGCTACTGGCACTGTGTGTTGGATGAAGAATCACGCAAGCTGACAACATTTCAAACACCGTATGGGAGATACAGGTGGAACAGACTTCCTTTTGGTCTGGCTGTAAGCAGCGAAATTTTTCAGAAGCTACAACTGGTTCTGGATGATCTACAAGGCATAATTTGTGTTGCTGATGACATTTTGGTCTTTGGAGTTGGTGACACTGATGAAGAAGCTGCAAGGGATCATGACTCAAAGCTGAGAAACTTACTGGACAGATGCCGAGCAAAGGGTCTGAGGCTGAACAGAGCAAAGACTGAGCTTGGTAGTACAGAAATCACATTTCTAGGTCACAAGATCTTGCGGGATGGTCTGATGGCTGACCCAAAGAAGATTGAAGCAATCGTGAAGATGCAAGCACCAGAGGATGTGACTGCAGTACGACGACTGTCTGGAATGGTGAACTACTTGAGTAAATTTGTACCCAGTTTATCGGATGTCATGGAGCCTATAAGGAAGCTGACCCATAAGGACACCGAGTGGAAGTGGACAAGAGAACACGATGAGGCGTTCAAGAGGATCAAGAAGATGATGACCCAAACACCCATCTTACAGTACTACAACCCAGAGCAAAAGTTGGAGATTCAATGTGATGCATCTCAAAAAGGTTTAGGAGCAGCGTTACTTCAAGAGGGTAAACCAATCGCATTTGCAAGTCGAGCACTGACTGACACGGAGACACGATATGCGCAGATAGAGAAGGAGACTTTGGCAATCGTCTTTGCACTGAACAAGTTTCATCAGTATTGTTTTGGGAGGAAGACGACAATCCAGAGCGACCATAAACCTCTAGAAGCTATCCAAAATAAGCCGTTATCAAGTGTACCAAGACGACTGCAAGGGATGTTGATGAGGATACTACAGTATGATGTCGAGATTGTTCACAAGAAGGGCAAAGAAATGTATCTAGCCGACACTCTATCAAGAGCTTATCTGCAAAACACAAGAGATATGCAGGAAGAGGTGTTTGAACAGATCAACATGACAGACTACGTACCCATCCGAAGTGAACGATTGCAAGAAATCCGTCGAGCAACTGAGGAAGATGAAGCATTGCAACTATTGAAGGAGATAATTCTCAAAGGATGGCCAGAAGACAAGAGTGAAGTAGAGACCATACTGAAACCATACTTTAATGTACGAGCAGAACTGTCATTTCAAGATGGATTGATCTTCAAGGGAGAACGTGTTGTAATTCCTACCAGTCTACATCAGAAGATGAAGTCCGCTATACATTCGTCACATATGGGAGTTGAAGGTTGTCTACGACGCGCAAGAGAATGTTTGTTTTGGCCAGGAATGAATGCAGAGATGAAGCAATTCATTTCAGAGTGTGAAATTTGTAACACATACTCTACAGCTCAACAAAAAGAACCTCTGATGACTCATGAGCAAACCAGCCGACCATGGGAGAAAGTAGGTGTAGACCTTATGACAATCAAGAGTCACAACTATCTTGTTACAGTGGACTATTTCAGTAATTTCTGGGAAGTTGACTACCTGGAAAGCACTAAGTCAAGCGCTGTTATCAGGAAGTTGAAGGCGCACTTTGCAAGATATGGACTGCCAAATGTACTAGTTAGTGACAATGGTCCGCAGTTCAGCAGTGAAGAATTTCAAGAATTCGCGGAGAAATATGACTTTGAACATCGAACGAGCAGCCCACATCATCCCCAGTCTAACGGTAAAGCAGAATCAGCGGTCAAGACGGCGAAGAAACTAATCAAGAAAGCTGTCGAGAGTGGTGAAGATCCGTTTTTGGCGATTCTAGACTACAGAAATACGCCGATGCAAGATTTGGAAGAGAGTCCAACTCAACTTTGGTCGACGTACGAGGATGTTCTGCCGACTACTAGCAAGTTGTTGGAGCCGAAAGGAATTATGTTGGAGCGAGTGAAGGGGAAGAAGATGCTGAAAGATCTCAAAAGTAAGAAGTACTACGACAAAGGTTCGAGAGTTTTGGAACCATTGGTTGAAGGAGACGTGGTGCGAATCAAGCCAACATCACTAGGCAAGAAGAAGTGGGAACGAGGAGTTGTAACCAGGAGATTAGACGAGCGATCGTATGAAGTGGAGACAGAAAATGGAGCGATACGACGAAATAGAGGTCATTTACGGATGACAAGTGAAAACGCTGACATAAGAAATAATGGAAAAGTCACTAATACAGACAACACCACAACCATTAGATCTACAGATAGGAATTCTACAGACATATGTGTTCTAGTCTACACAAACAACAGACACGTGAGAGACATACCGGCACACAGTAGACTTGATGAACCTGTCACTACACATGAGAACAGGACGAGCGTGAGACGGAATAGGAATGTATTACCTACCAGGTACCGAGAGTTTGACATGACCAGGTAAGAGTACAGTACCGGTATGACTGATTGCATGTCTGACTAACAGTCCAATACTGGTATGAGATGAGGCACTGGCAGAAATGGAAATGCTCTGGATGAGAAAGATTATCTAAATGGAGTAAGTGAGTGAGAATACGACTGAAGCCACTGAATGAGGAGTAACCTAACATTACAGTCTGAATGATAAAGGTTTTGTAATGTGAATGGGAGTGTAAGGATATTATAATGCAGATCGGTATGCAAAGAAATTGTAATGCGAAAGGAAAGAGATTGGATGATTTTGAGTACGGTACTGGGTATCAGGATCTATAAATTTAAGTCAATCATATAACCTTTGTTACTAATTTACTAATCCTGCATGATATAACCAAGAACTTTGCATGAAACATTTTGTCATTTTCAGAACATTGAATATTAATGTTCTAATGTACTAACTTTACTAATATACCAACAATTACTAATCCCATATATTCTCATAAAATAGATTCTTTATGTTTAGTTGGCTCAAGGGTATACAATATATTTTTGTATCATATATATTCACTATTTGTGGATATTCTCATGTAGAACAGTATTATCAACTATAATTAACCTACCTCACCTAGTCTTGTTGTTGTTCCCCAAGCTGCCTGGCCGAACAGCCCCAAGGCCCCGAGCAATTCCAAGGCCATAACCGAGCGCCCCCACAGAACCCTCCCTGCCGACCACAATAAAGCCTGGGTGACCGAAGCCACTCCATGGCGGGGAGCTGAGGAGGGTGCAGAAACGCCCGGGAAACCAAAGCCCCACCCAGGGCCCTGTGCCCCTCAGCAATTATGAAGAGAAAGTTGAGGGGCAAGGGAAAAATGTGACGCTTTGGCTTCCAATCTTGGTAGATTGGGAGGTCAATCCACGGAAAAGACGCCGTCACTTGAGATCTAGAAAATATATAAGTTAAAGGAACAGTCAGAGTAAGCTATGGGTATGGCAGAGATCGCTCAGTTCTCACTCTGATAGACCAGCCCATCACCTAGTCTTGTAATACCATTCAATAGATTTGACTAATATACCTCATCTACTTCATATCTCATATTTACATACTAATAGATTAATATTCTAACAAAATTAATCACATTCCATACTGTACTAAAACACTAATTACTGTACCGGTAACATACTGTATACAGTACAGTACCAGTAACTTAACAAATCATAGTACTGTACAATTTTATAAATTATATTGGTACTATTATTACTCTAGCTCATGTGCCATAATAGAATAAGCATTACTTAATAATCCTAGGGGGACCTCAAAATGTCAAAATATAATTATTCTTATAATACCAATTTCACTGGTAGCTATCTTCTCAAAAGAGAGAGGATGTTACAATATTGGTAATAATATTGTAAGCTAAATATATAATCTACAGGCGAGCCGATATCAAGGCATGGCTTCCTAAACCTCCCTTGACGACAAGAAGCATGTAACCAGACTCCCCCAATTATGTGAACCCCTATCCAGTGTGTCTCATTAAGAACCCGATATATATACCCATATCAACATAGACCAAAACCAGTTAGAATAAATGATTGTTAGTTATTAAGATGTATAAATATAATGTTAAGAATATACCATGTATCAAGACGATTGTCTTCAAGTACGCATGCATTACCTTATCAATGCTACTGTACTATTATAAGATGTCAATAATCTTATGTTATAACACTAAATGATACAACCAATTATGATATAAAATGTCATGTTTTAACTATGCACAATTACATAGATAAACTCTTTTAATTATTTTTTCTAAACGACATATACTCACATGCCTTATTCTTACTAAGCCATTTCTCCTAATAATTCTATCTATCAATCTATTGCCTGACGCCGTGATCCCCGAAGGTGTGGCCACGAACGAACCGCCCCCATGCACCTCTGTCCCCAGTCAGTCGACGCCCCTCCTCCCAACCAGCACCGCCTTCATTCATATACTTCCTCACTCCATCCTTCCACCTCTCCCTCGGTGCACCTCTCCCTCTCGGTCCTTCCACCTCGCTCTCGTACACCCTCTTAGTCAATCTCTCGCTTTCCATACGTTCTACATGGCCGAACCATCTCAAATTGTTCCTTTTTACACTTTCCAGCACATCTACCTCCACACCACACCTCCTTCTTAATTCCTCATTCGTCTGTCTATCCCTCCATGTAACTCCGCACGCACTTCTCAAGCAACTCATTTCCACCGCTCTCACTCTTGGTCTGAGTCTCTTCCCGAACGTCCATGCTTCGCTTCCGTAAGTTAGTGTCGGGATTACCACACTGTCATGCAAGGACTTCTTCACTTCCATACTGACCACTCTATTTCTTGTTACTGCTTTCAACGTTCCTACAACCCTCTTCCCCTCCCGCACTTCTTCATCCATAGTCCCATTTTTACTCAACACACTACCCAGATACTTAAAAGAGCTGACAATCTCCATAGCCTGACCGTTCAACTTCACCTCACACTCTGTGACTTAATTCACCCCTTTCGAAGACCATAACCTTGCTCTTCCCCGCATTTACCTAATAAACAAACCACATTACCTTCCTTCATGTATTTAAACTTTCCTAAGTATACTTCTGTATTCTTGTTATCGTGCGCATCGAGTCCTTCAAGTTTTAGCGTATGTGAACATACGCCACCAGTAATACCAACCTATACTCGCCAGGACTACCAACCTGTCAGAATCATTACTCGCGTATATATACAATTTAGGGCATAAGTAAACATCTTTATTACCTCTGTCTAAAAGCACTCGTTAAAGTACTATCACACATAATAAGTCTAATAGATGACTCTTGTAGATTGAATACCCTGATGCGCATAGCCACCTTCACTTTTTATTCACCCCCTTTTGCTTGGGTTTTTCCCACTTCAAGTTTAAAGCCCAGAAACTCGAAACCTTGAACAAGTTATGTTATGGGTAAGAGGTATCCTCACCAGGATTCGAACCCACTCACTCCAGGTATATTTGGGAGAGTCGGGCACCGTTCGAAGGCATAGTCCACCACGAGACTAAAAACCTGGTTCCTCAAATATGAACTAAGGTTGCTTTCCTTATATCCGCTCATGGCCGAGTGGTTACGGTGCCCGACTCTCCCAAATATACCTGGAGTGAGTGGGTTCGAATCCTGGTGAGGATACCTCTTACCCAACCTGTCGTACTTAATCGTACATAATTGAAAGTTATGTTATCTCGAGAACCTCATGACCCTGCCTTCGATATGACCCCCAAATAAGCCTTGATTAAAACCTTGTGATATCAAGTATCAATTTTATGAAAGACTCATTTATCATTGAGTTTTTGATTAAAGTAAATTCAGTTGACCTCACCCCAGAGCAAGAAGGACTCTCTAGCCTAACAGAGTGCGCGCTAAGCGCCCTTGTTCTCCTCAAAGGAGGAACGGGTACCCCTCAGTAATCGTCAACACTATGCCAAGGAATTCTGAGAGGAGTAAGCAATTTTGAGGCTTCTTATAACTGGTATACCATGTGAGAAACCATGTGAGATTACCCTCCCACTCAGTTGGATAGACGGCATACCGAACATCTACTTGTCTGAGGAGTTAAAAATCCTAATAAGGGATCATTGTTAATTGTGGCATACCATCAGTTAACACTGATGCCTCTAATGGGCTGTACCTTTAGTGGTAAAAGCTGAAGTTGTAAAGCATACCTACTCTTCAATACTTTATTACTACAGATACGGCAACTGTATCCTATTAAAAGGATCTGTATAATTACTGGCATACCAGTGATTAATATAGAGACCTTTTCTAGGTTACGTGTCCTATTGGAAGGATCCTTGTTCTTACTGGCATACCAGTAACGAACATAGAGATCTTTAATAGGTTCGACTCTTAATGTTAGAGTCGAGGGGCTCAGGCATACCTACCCCTCAAACTTCTAGTGTTAAAAGTTAACACACCCAAAGTATCCTCTTACTAGGATCTTTGTCATCACTGGCATACCAATGACTGACATTGAGACCATGTATAGGATATTAGTGTCCTACTGGAAGGATCCTTGTTATTACTGGCATACCAGTAACTAACATAGACACCTTTCAATAGGTTCTACTCTTAATAGTAGAGAGTTGAAGGACTCAGGCATACCTACCCTTCAATCTTCTATTATTAAAAGTTAACACTCTAACTCCTCGCAAGAGATCTGGCATACCACGATCTACTGTATTTACCTAATTGTATTTACCTAATTGTAGTTTACAGGAGTTGAGCTAAGCTCGTGTTGTCCCGTCTCTCAGTCTACTTTTTATCCAATTTTTTCTTGAAAATATGGATGTTCCTTGCCCCTACCACCTCCTCCTCCAGCCCATTCCATTTGTCAATACATCTATAGGGGAAGCTAAACTTCCTGATATCGTTCTTGCAGGTAGGTCTTTTTACTTTGTAGCTGTGGCCTCTAGTTATTCCTGTATCCATAATTAATATATCCTCCCTATCCAGCCTCTCCAGCCCCCGGGTACATTTGTACATCATTATCATGTCTCCCCTCTCTCTCCTCTCTTTTAGACTCGGTAGATTTAATTTGTCTAGCCTCCCTTCATATGGCAGTTCTCTGAGACTTGGAACCAATCTAGTGACTGCTCTCTGGATTCTTTCTAACTTGTGAATATGTTTCTTTAGATGCGGGGACCACACCACTGCTGCATACTCCAATCTTGGTCTAATCATACTCTTCATAATTTTCGCTACCATGGTCTCATCCAAATAGTTCAGAGCAACTTTCATATTCCCGGCCATTGCATACATTCCGCTAAAGAGCTTGTTAATATGTTTCTCTGGCGACAAATTATCTTGTATAATCAACCCTAAATCTTTTTCTTTTTCGGCCTTGCTAATTTTATTATCTCCCATCCTGTACTCCCAATTTGGTCTATTCACACTTCTTCCCATATTTAACACATGACATTTACTTATATTAAATTTCATTTTCCACTTGGTGCTCCATTCGTATATTTTATCTAAATCCCCTTGCAGCTCCTCACAACTACTTTTATTTGTTATTTGTCTCATAATTTTTACGTCATCTGCAAACATTGACATGTAAGAGTTTATGCCTATCGGCAGGTCATTCACGTACATAAGGAACATGAGAGGTGCCAACACAGATCCCTGCGGCACACCACTCTCAACTTTCCGCCACGATGAGTAAGTTCCTCTAATGTTGGTCCTCATTTCCCTATCTGTTAAATAGCTCTCCATCCATTTCAGCAAACTCCCCCTGACACATCCTAGCGTCTCAAGCTTAGATAACAATCTCTTATGTGGTACCTTATCGAATGCTTTGGAAAGGTCTAAGTAGACGCAGTCCACCCATCCGCCTCTTTCTTGGAGTACATCTATCACCCTACTGTAATAACATAGCAAACTGGTAACACAAGATGTCCCTTCTCTGAATCCAAATTGCTTTGGGGTTATTATTTTCTTTCTCTCCAACATTTTCATCCATCTCTTCCTAATTAGCTTTTCACAAATCTTGCATACAATACTAGTAAGTGAAACTGGTCTATAGTTTAGAGGGTCCTCAGGGTTTCCATTCTTGTATATCGGAATGATATTAGCTCTTTTCCATTCAACAGGAACCTGTCCTTTATCTAAGGAAGCTTGAATTATGTCCCTCACTGGCTCCACTAATTGCTCTGCACACTCCTTTAAAACCCAGGCAGACACTTCATCCGGTCCCATAGCTTTCCTTACTTCAAGTCCTCTCATCGCAGATAACAGCTCATCTCTAGTTATTTCAATCTTACTAAGACCACTCTCCAGTACTCCCGACTGTGGTTCGTCAAAACCTTCCTCTCTAGTAAAAACTGACCCCAATTTGTTATTCATTACCTCACACATGTCCGATACATTTTCATACGTCCTAGCATCAACTCTTAATTTAGTAATTTGTTTCTTTACCTTCAACTTACTGTTTATATATTTATAAAATAATCTAGGGTCACTTTCACATTTATTTACTATGTTCTTCTCATAGTTCATTTTAACTTGCCTAATTATGTTAACATATCTATTCCTCTCCTGTTTATATTTATTCCGATTACTCTCAGTGTTCCTTCTTCTTAATCTAGCCCAAGCTGCATCACGCCTACCCAAAGCTCTTTTGCATTTCAAATTAAACCAATCTTTCTGCTTAGTAAAATTTCCAGTTTTATATCTTGGGACAAACATATTGGTTCCTACTCTATAAATTTCGAGGAATCTACTATATTTACCTTGTACGTCCCGTTCCTTCAAAATAAGATCCCAATCTACTCCCTCTAAATATCTTTTCAAGGATACATAATCAGCTTTACTATAATTTAATCTGTCATTTATGTAGCTATTGTCTAATCTATTGGCATTACTCGAGGTCAACTTCCATTTTAGTAATAGGTGATCACTTTTACCTACAGGACATAGATAGTTTATATCACTAATTTTGTGAGGATCTTTTGTATAAATCAGATCGAGTTTAGAAGGTTCGTTATTACCCCTCATTCTTGTATTTTCCTTCACATGTTGTGTAAGTACATTTTCCGTAACCAACTCCACTAGCCGACTTCCCCAAGATCTCTGATTTGGCCCTGCATCTCCCGATTCCCAATCAACCTCACTACAGTTGAAATCTCCTACCAAGATCAATCGATTCTTCCTTAAAAGCAATCTTCTCAACGACTGAATCATATCCTCTACCATCTCCTCAAACTCCAACTCCCTCCATGCTCTGGTCTTTGGTGGCATGTAAGCTACTGCTATGTCTAGCTTTTTTCCTTCTATATCATTGAGTTCAACTGCCATTATTTCTGCCTTGTCATTATTTAACTCCACGTGCTTTGCTGTCATAGGGTTCTTAACTAATACTGCCACTCCACCTCCCCTTTTACCCTTTCTATCATTTCTCCATATATTATATCCTTCACTAAACACTATGTTGCTGTCAAAGTCCTGGTTCAGCTTTGTCTCTGTCAAACAGACTATCTGTGGTTGATCTTTTCTTAATATATTATCTAACTCTACCTTTTTACTGTTTATTCCATCTATATTAGTGTAGTAGCACAGTATATTTGAATCCACCTCCTTGTTTCTCTTCCCTCTCTGCCTCCTACCAGGTTCACCTCCTCCTCCTCCATCCCTTCCCTGACCCAGTTCCACCTCCCCCACTAATTCTATTCTAGTGAGGGCAAGGGCTTGCGAGATACCCTCATGGGCACTCTGCACAAAAGTCCTAGGTGTACTGAGTCTACTGGCATACCATTAGACTAGTGCAACTGAAAGGTTTAACCACCACACTCCACCTTTTCACAAGGGACCTTGGCATACCACGGTCACTTGTAGAAAGAAGGGCTTGGCGTGATACCTTCACAGGCACTCTGCTTATAAAAGTCCTAGGTGCATTTTGTCTGTGGCATACCATTAGACTTTGCAACTAAAAGGTTTCAACACCGCCCCGGATTCCTTGAACCTCTTAAAAGGGTCAGAGGCAGACGAGATAGATATTTCCAGTCTTCTCGCGTTAGCCCGATATAGTGCTACTTTATCATAATTGAGGCACTATAATTAAGATCTCACTTCAAGAGTACCTGAACGGAATTCCATCATCGGTTAATATAACGGTCAGGATAGACAAGTATTCTACATTAAAGCTTTAGGCTGAGAATACTTGCGTTAGTCCGATGTGGTGACCAACTATTAAATTATAGTTACGTAACCACATTTAAGACCTCAAGCCCATTAACCCATCTGTAACTTACTTCACACGACCGGGGCCCCTAGACGGCCTACGGAGACTCAGAAGACAAGCAGTTAAACTATCCAGCACCTGTGAATATCACCATTGACAAAGTGAATATAAATCAATGCCAAGTGACCAAGGAGAAAGTGAATTAAAGTTCTTCAGTATTAACTTATTGAAGACCACCAGTGCGCACGGTGACTCTATAAAAACGGCTGAGTCCAAAAGTTCCTTATTTGAAGATAAATCAATTAGTGTAATCTAACTCGAGTCTATAGATACAGACTCTATATATAAGTGTATCAGTATAAAAATCAATATTAGCACACCTCACTGACGTATATTAGTAATTAAATCTAAATAAACCAAATTTGAGCATGTAGGCTACAGTATTAACTCTGCCATAATTCCTACCCGTGATAAATAAGTTAGTCCCAGAAGTTCCTTATTTTGAGATAAATCCTCAAAAGTGTAAATTAACTTGAGCCTATAGATACAGATTCAGTATATGTGTGTACTAGTGTTAACACCAGTGTTCGTACACCTCTCTGACATCTATAAGAAATTAAATTCAGTTCTGATGAGTGATAATGAATGGGAGTTGCAGGGTCTGGTAAATGAGTTTGGAACAGTGTGCGAAAAACGGAATTTGAAGGTAAATGCGGGGAAGAGCAAGGTTAATGTCTTCGAAAAAGGTGAAGTCACAGAGTATGAGGTGAAGCTGAACGGTCAGGCTATGGAGATCGTCAACTCTTTTAAGTATCTGGGCAGTGTGTTGAGTAAAGATGGGACTATGGATGAAGAAGTGCGGGAGAGGGTACAACAGGGGAAGAGGGTTGTAGGAACGCTGAAAGCAGTAACAAGAAATAGGGTGGTCAGTATGGAAGTGAAGGAGTCCTTGCATGACAGTGTGGTAATCCCGACACTGACTTACGGAAGCGAAGCATGGACGTTTGAGAAGAGACTCAGATTAGGAGTGAGAGCAGTGGAAATTAATTACTTAAGAAGTGCGTGCAGAGTTACATGGAGGGATAGACAGACTAATGAGGAAGTAAGAAGGAGGTATGGTGTGGAGGTAGATGTGCTGGAAAGTGTGAAAAGGAATGACTTGAGATGGTTCGGCCATATGGAACGTATGGAAAGCGAGAGAATGACTAAGAGGGTGTACGAGAGCGAGGTGGAGGGACAGAGAGGGAGAGGTAGACCGAAGGAGAGGTGGAAGGATGGAGTGAGGAAGTATATGAACGAGGGCGGTGCTGGTTGGGGGGAGGGGCATCGACTGACTGGGGACAGGGGTGCAAGGGGGCAGTTCGTTCGTGGCCACCCCTTCGGGGATCACGGCGTCAGGCAATAGATAGATAGATAAAAATCCAAATAAGCCGAATTTAGCAGGCATCGACTCTGCCATAATTCCGCTCTGTGAGAAATAAACCAGAGTCCGAAAGTTCCTTATTTTGAAACAATTCATATGAAAGTGTTATTGAAACCAAGGCTATAGATTCAGATTCTATATACTGTATAAGTGTGCCAGTGTTAAAACCAGTGTGGTTACGCATCTCTGAAATCCGTAAGGAATTACATTCAAATAAGCCGAAATTCCTCACCATCGGCATCGACTCTGTCTGATTTCATATATGATTGAAATAAGTTCAATTCTCCACAATTCTCAATGTTCAACTTCTAACTTTATCCACCAGTGCACAAGATGATATTAAAGTGTATGATGGTATACCTATTCAACCTCACATATCCTCGTCAATAATAACGACTTAATCTGATTGAAATATTAAGCGAATATTAGAGCATTTGATACTTTTCAACATTATATGGTCCTACAAATATATCACCATTAGGTAAGCTGTGAAATTAATATTAACGAAATAGCTTGAATATACCCGAGCTCTTTCTAGATCCGTGATCATGCTAGAAGATAATAAGTGGTTGTATTATTTATGTTCTCATGTTTGGTACAGTTCTAATCCAGATATAAGTACTGCATGTACTTGGAGCTTAAGTGAATAAACTGTTTCCTAAATTATATTTTGGTATTATATGTATCATCTATTGTATTCTTTGCATGTAAATGTATGAGTTCTGATATTCCAGTCTCGAAAGAACTCACCTCATCCAATAGATAAACCAGACGAAAATCAGGGCATAACAGTGAATATTGCCGGTCTGTGGTAGCACTGCAGGTGAACCTCGCGCGCTACGAAGCTCGTTCTGATATAATTTTCAAGCTATTTTATTCTAGTTTTTAGCTGTATACATTTGATTCATTCAGGAACTTGCTTAACCTAAGAAGTGCGCAGGTGGGGTAGTGACCACCTCTCCCTGTGCGTACCTATTTCACTGATTCCTGTCACTCAAATAGTTATCTTACCATAAATATCATTAATACTTATCCATATGCGCCTATTTTACGTTGATTATGAAGATATTAACCTGTTACAACAATAAAACAAGTGGAAACAGTGTTTGGCTGGTCAAAATCGCGAAATGAATGCGAGTTACACAACTAAAGACTGTTCCTTTTACTTATATATTTTCTAGATCTCGAGTGACGGCGTCTCTTCCGTGGATTGACCTCCCAATCTACCAAGATTGGAAGCCAAAGCGTCACATTTTTCCCTTGCCCCTCAACTTTTTCTTCATAATTGCTGAGGGGCACAAGGGCCCTGGGTGGGGCTTTGGTTTCCCGGGCGTTTCCGCACCCTCCTCAGCTCCCCGCCATGGAGTGGCTTCAGTCACCCAGGCTTTATTGTGGTCGGAAGGGAGGGTTCTGTGGGGGTGCTCGGATATGGCCTTGGCCGTGCTCGGAGCCTTGGGGCTGTTCGGCCAGGCAGCTTGGGGAACAACAACAACAACTAAAGTGTGAGCCAGCTTGACCAACATCCACCCCTCACGACGCCTGGAGCGACACTGATGTGTAGTGACGTCAATCTTTCTCTTGCACTCGCTTGGTAACACATATGAGCATAGCCTGCTAGCAACTCACTAGTTTTAGCACGAAAATATACCTAAGAATAAGGGAATAACAGGGAAAATAGGTGATAATTGAAGGGGGGGGGGGGAAAGGAGGGGATGTGGAGGAGTGATATTTGGCATGGCCAAAAAAAAAATCAATTGATAATGGGGTGGTTTAAATGTTTTTGTTTTTTTAGGTTTTGGATTATACAGTATAAGGCTACCCACAGCGCACCGGTAAAACTCTTATAAGTCTACCCGCACTTGCCGGGTTAAGCAATCAGGAGTGCTTGAATGAACCCTATTATAGCGGAAATATGCCCGTAGCGTAAGAGTTAATGCCATTCAGTACCTGTCCAAACACATATTTTTTCATGTCTCATGCTATTGCTTGCCAGTTTGTTTCAATATGGCCAATCAAGATAACTTTAGACAAAAAATGCACCTCTAAATTTGTATTAAATATAATCATAGTAAAGATATACAGGTATATTATATTAAACACCTTTGACTCGTTATTCATTTTATATTGTTTGACACTCCCGCTAAAATTATTCATCCACCAGCTGTTGAAAAATATCCAAGGGTCTCTTTTATCCTTTGGCCTGGTGATTCTATGGCTTCCTCCCGCCAACTGTCTTCTCCATCAACCATCTCCCTCCCTCTCTCTCCACCACCACTTTCCTCCGTCTCCACCATCAGCGTGAGTTCCCTGCTAGTCTCAACCATACCAGGGCTACAAAATCCTGAAATTATAATAATATTGATAATCGTATATACTATAATAACAGCCAACTCATCTATAGCATCTGTAGAAACAAATTCCTTCGCTTGGCGGGAGGCTTTGAACTACCATAGCTTCGTAGTTTACAAGTCAACATAAATTACCAGTATCATATTATTAATAGCTATATATTTTTTGCTTATAATTATCTTGGGAAATTATTTAGATTGTGGCAGGGTCAACATCCATTACTACTATTTTGTTTCTTTTCAGATTCTACCCTTATTAACACTTTCGTGTGCCAGGCACACCACCTCCAGCCTACCATGGTACTGAGCCTTACGTTCCAATTCCTTCATACCCAAGTACTGAGCCACACAGTACAGTGAAACACACTCCCCCCCCCCCCCCCCGTCTCTCTCCCACTACTTTGTGTAGCACAGATGGCAGGAAGATAGTAGCATGTTGTTTAAAATTAAAATTAAATGAAAATTCAATTAAATTCAAATACAGTAAAAGTCCTTTAATCCGACGACCGATGATTCGAATCTCCCAATAGTCCGAATTTTTCATTTTGAGGCCAAATCCGAATTCACCCGATGGTCCGAATTTCAAGTCCCAAAGTCCCCTTTTTGAGGCATTAGTCCAAGTTTACCATTGTCATTGTAGCCTATTACCTACTTCAAAACATTCAGATTAATGGTCAAAGGAAGCTACTGATATAAACGTAAACACCACATCGTCTGCTAGAGCGTTTGTTTGGCTCTTGAACGCATTCTTGGGACGCTCCGATGCGCTACTGGCTTGCACCGCATCGTCTGCAAGCGCATTCAGTCTTGCGCTTGAAAACGCACCTTTGGACGTTCCGATACGCTACTATTTATAGTTCAGTGATCGGAGCGTCCCAAGGGTGCTTTCAAGAGCAAGACAAACTCGCTAGTAGACGATGCGGACATGTGACAATAAGAAGAAGGTGTTTACGTTTATATCAGCAGATTCCTTTGACCATTAATCAGAATGTTTTGAAGTAGGTAATAGGCTACAATGACAATGGTAAACTTTTGAAGTGATTTCATGAACATATGAGCCGATATGTGTGCACCATTGTGTCATTTGGGTGGCCTAATGCCTCAATGTTTTCGTCAGGCCACAGGTTCATAGGGGTAAAGTCTGATAATCCGAAAAATCCACTAATCCGAACGAGGGCCGGTCCGCTGCCCTTCGGATTAACGGAAGTTTACTGTAGCTTTATTGTCATAGTAGGCTATGTGTGTATATACTCAGGCACAAACCCTACAGTCGGCGGTGGCCGACTCAAGACAGAGCCAGATCAGAAACAACATTTAATGTTCCAATTCTTAGGGTCCGGGACCAGTTTCGCGTTCCCTCGCCCCTTTCTCTGAATCGTCGAGTAGGTTAATTTTACAAGGGAGGAGGATTCCTAGCCCCCTGCCCCCCGAAGGAAAAGTAGGACAGTAAAAGAGACAGACATTAATGGCTAAGGTTGGGTAGAGGATGCCATGCCTAACTCTGGATAGGATAATACAACTGTAAATACATGCTGGGATATTATTATTCTGTTTTTTTATCCTCTATTTCTTTTTGTCTCCTATGCTTTCTCCCTTAATATGTATGCATATACTCAGGCATATACCCCATTGCTGAGGGTGGCTGACACGAGACAGAGCTCGATCAGAAACAACATTTAAAGTTCCTATTCTCAGGGTCCGGGATCACTTTTACGTTCCCTCGCCCGTTTCTCTGTCTCGTCGAGTAGGAGAATTATACAAGGGAAGGAGGATTCCTCGCCCCCTGCCCCAGAATAATAATATAATAATAATATAAAATGTACAGTTGCCCACATAAGTTCTGTTCCTCTCCGTGATTATATACATAGAAATAAAATGTGCATAATTTAATTACAAATATACAGTACTTTCTTATGCAGTGATTAACACATCTAATTAGTAAACTAATAATTAACTCTTCCTGCCCGGGTGTCATTTTAAAATGACACCGCGGCAGATGGCCAGGAGCCCGGGTGTCATTTTAAAATCCGTAAGCTTGAAAGCCTATAACCCGAGAACTGCAGGAAGACTCTTAAGAGTTCCCCCGGCGGACTGCGGGAAGACTCTTAACCCTCCAGCCCCGGCTATGTATTATATATATATTCCCCGAAACCCGGGGGTTTTGGCCGAAAAACGTCTACCCCTAGGCTACCGAATCTTTGTTATTCTGACTGCTTCCGCATTCCCGCACATCCCCAAGCGTAGATGTGTTTCTTACCTGTAGAATGGCGTTAAGTAGAGCTCTCTAAGTCAACTGGTTCAGTTGTGATGATGATTTCATTGGAGATAACTTTATGGCAAAAACAGCCACTTTACACTACTTTTCGATACTTAACAACAACATACAGGCACACACGAACAAGCGACGCACTCCTTCTTGTGGCCGGAGATACGGGGCGTCGGTCCAGCCGGCTGTTGTTTACATGCGTCGGACCGACGCCTTGCACACCAAGCTCACAGGCTTTCAACCACTGGGCGTTCAAGAGCCCTTCCGGGCAGCTCGGGTATGCTTTTTTATGGGCGTTCAAGAGCCCTTCCGGGAACGAAGGGTTAAGAGTCAGGGAAAAAAAAAAATCAATTTAAAACACCGAAAAAAAAAAAAAAAAAAAATTGCCCCTGGGCCATGCCAAATATCACTCCTCCACCTCCCCTCCTTCAGTTATCACCTATTTTCCCTGTTATTCCCTTTTCCTGTGGTCTATTTTCGTGCTAACATTAGCGAGTTGGTAGCAGGGCGTTATCACTGTTAGCAAGCGAGTGCAAGAGAGAGAGAGAGAATATCG
Source organism: Paralithodes platypus (assembly GCA_032716605.1). Classification (NCBI taxonomy): domain Eukaryota; kingdom Metazoa; phylum Arthropoda; class Malacostraca; order Decapoda; family Lithodidae; genus Paralithodes; species Paralithodes platypus. Next base: position 37,718,366 of record CM064490.1, read on the forward strand.
ATCGACAGTCTCTCTCCAGAGGTGGAGGAAAGTGGTGGGCTGGGAGGTTGCCCTCTTTGTGTAACTCCCGGCCTGTATCGCCGATTTTGACCATCCAAACGCTGTTTCCACTTGTTTTATTGTTGTAACAGGTTAATACCTTTATAATCAACCTATAATAGGTGCATATGGATAAGTATTAATGCTATTTATGGTAAAATAAATATTTTAGTGATGGGAACAGCTCAAATACGTCAGCACAGGAGTGTGGTGTCTCATACCCCCCATGCGCACTTCAGAGGTTAACCCTCCAGCCCCAGCTATGTATTATATATATATTCCCCGAAATCCGGGGGTTTTGGCCGAAAAACGTCTATGCCTAGGCTACCGCATCTTTGTTATTTTGCTTGCTTCCGCATTCCCGCGCATGCCCAAGCGTAGAATGGCGTTAAGTAGAGCTCTCTGAGTCAACTGGTTCAGTTGTGATGATGATTTCATTGGAGATAACTTTATGGCAAAAACAGCCACTTTACACTACTTTTCGATACTTAACAATAACATACAGGCACACACGAACAAGCGACGCACTCCTTCTTGTGGTCGGAGATGCGCGGCGTCGGTCCAGCCGGCTGTTGTTTACATGCGTCGGACGGACGCCTCGCACACCAAGCTTACAGGCTTTAAGCTCATGAGTGCCTCAGAGCCCTTCCGGGTAGCTCGGGGGGTGTTTTTTATGGGTGCCTCAGAGTGCTTCCGGGTCTGATGGGTTAAGCTTGGTTTGAAAGCCGTGCGTCCGACGCATGTAAACAAAGCCTGTCTTTGCGACACCGCACCTCCAAAACCAAGAAGGAGACGTCGGATCAATGTTGTTATTGTATGCTATGACGAAATTAGTGTCTGCAAAGGTCCGATATTGCGAACATCGCATCGAATCTCTCTCCACGGAAATCATCATCACAACTGAACCAGTTGACCTAGAGAGAGCTACTCAACGCCAGTTTACAGATACGAAACAGCATTATGTTTAGAGATGCGTGGGAATTCTTTAGCAGTTAAAATAACAAAGATATGGGTAGCCTATTAACCTGACAAGCGCGATATAGACCTAGGTGCTAGGGTAGTTATTTGTGCATTTCTAGCCCTGGATTCTGACAGAATTCGTTATATTTACAATATAAAGCATTATTTGTTTTCGGTATGCTTTTATTTTACATATATGATGTATATATGAACCTTCAAGAGTGCTAAAATAAGTGGGAAAAGCATTTGGGTGGTGAAAAACGAAGATATTGGCCACCCGGTCATAATCTCAGGCGAGAGAGAGCCACAGGCAGCCCTCCCCTCTCGCTGTCTGGGAGTCAACTGAGACGAGCGGGGTGGTGTGTGCCGGTGTCTGGGTGTTGCATAACGATCTTTTATGCAACCCACTTGTGCTACATTATCGCGGGAGAGAAAAATAACCGATAAATGATGATAATAAGAGGATAAATAGGTGATAATTGAGGAGGGGGGGTAGGGGGGAATAAGGTGGGGAAGGAGGGGAGGGGGAGGGGTGAGAAACACATGGATGAGTACTAGAGGGGAATTATCTCACCTAGAGACAAAATCCTTTGTTTTGATAGGCCCTTTTTTTTTTTGGAAGGCTTTTTTTATGGTCTTGCTTCCGTGAGGCCTATCGCGTTCCCTATGGGAAGCCTTCCATGAGGCCTATCGCGCTTGCCGGGTTAAAGAAGTTTTTCGGCCAGATCGCCCGGATCTCAATAACGTCCTTAGGATGGCGAGCCCGGGCAAGAAGGGGTAAAAGAAACCACACTCACAATTCATTGATACTAATATACTTTCAAACATTAGATCACAACGAGGAACAGAACTTATGAGGTCAACTGTACATATACAGTATATACTGTATGTACATACATAAAATGTACACATATAAATTCCAAATTAATAATGTGTAATGTGCATGGGTGCAAAACATATCAATTATACAATAATATTACTGTACTTATAGATGTCTATCTATCTATCTATTGCCTGACGCCGTGATCCCCGAAGGGGTGGCCACGAACGAACCACCCCCATGCACCTCTGTCCCCAGTCAGTCGACGCCCCTCCCCCCAACCAGCACCGCCTTCGTTCATGTAGTTCCTCACTCCATCCTTCCACCTCATATTCGGTCTACCTCTCCCCCTCTGTCCCTCCACCTCGCTCTCGTACACCCTCTTAGTCATTCTCTCGCTTTCCATACGTTCCATATGGCCGAACCATCTCAAGTTGTTCCTTTTCACACTTTCCAGCACATCTACCTCCACACCACACCTCCTTCTTACTTCCTCATTAGTCTGTCTATCCCTCCATGTAACTCCGCACGCACTCCTTAAGTAATTCATTTCCACTGCTCTCACTATTGGTCTGAGTCTCTCAACCAACGTCCATGCTTCGCTTCCGTAAGTCAGTTCGGGATTACCACACTGTCATGCAAGGACTTCTTCACTTCCATACTGACCACCCTATTTCTTGTTACTGCTTTTAGCGTTCCTACAACCCTCTTCCCCTGTTGTACCCTCTCCCGCACCTCTTCATCCATAGTCCCATCTTTACTCAACACACTGCCCAGATACTTAAAAGAGTTGACGATCTCCATAGCCTGACCGTTCAGCTTCACCTCACACTCTGTGACTTCACCCCTTTCGAAGACCATAACCTTGCTCTTCCCCGTATTTACCTTCAAATTCCGTTTTTCGCACACTGTTCCAAACTCATTTACCAGGCCCTGCAACTCCCATTCATTATCACTCATCAGAACTGTATCATCCGCAAACAGCAGTATAGGTAGCTTCCACTCAATTCCCTCCCTTTTCAGCGATACACCAACATCCACTGCTCTTGATAGTATTTCTTTCATAACTCCATCCATATATACAGTAAACAACCACGGGGACATCACACACCCCTGTTTCAAACCAACATTCAGGTCAAAGAACTCGCTCTACTTATAGATGTACAGTAGTATATATTTCAAATTTACTTATAGGAACAATCTGACAGTTGATCAGGAACATAATTATTAGTGGCCCCTCCATCATTGACGATATGCCTTAACCCCTCAGACCCGAAAGGGCTCTTAAACACCCATAAAAAACACACCCGAGCTACCCGGAAGGGCTCTTAAACACCCATGAGCTCAAAGCCTGTAAGCTTGGTGTGCGAGGCGTACGTCCGACGCATGTAAACAACAGCCGGCTGGACCGACGCCCCGCATCTCCGGCCACAAGAAGGAGTGCGTCGCTTGTTCGTGTGTGCCTGTATGTTATTGTTAAGTATCGAAAAGTAGTATAAAGTGGCTGTTTTTGCCATAAAGTTATCTCCAATGAAATCATCATCACAACTGAACCAGTTGACTTAGAGAGCTCTACTTAACGCCATTCTACAGGTACGAAACACATCTACGCTTGGGGATGAGCGGGAATGCGGAAGCAAGACAAATAACAAAGATGCGGTAGACTAGGCGTAGACGTTTTTCGGCCAAAACCCCCGGGTTTCGGGGAATATATATATAATACATAGCCGGGGCTGGAGGGTTAAACAGTAATGGCACTCTTTGAACCCGAGAGTCAGCTGTTCAAATCACCCACCCCGGAGTGCAAGAGACCAAACATCGTAAGCGTACGCTCATAATCACTTACGGAATCGTCCTTATGATGCGGATGTTCACTACGAAAAAATATAAATAAAAAATAATAAAAACAAAGAATTACAGTAAACTCTCATGTCTGGCGTGTTTAAGCTTGGCGAAATCCTGTTTGGCGCCATAATCTATAAGATACCAATGCTCTCGTCTGGCGGCAAAAATTTGTAATTGCGGGTGTCCACGAGACGAAAATAGGCGTTCCCGTTCGACCTTGACTGTATCATTTATTGTTCGCTCTCTCCATCGATTCATGATATATGAATAATGGTAGCCATGGGACCGAGTGGTGATGCAGTTGTTCGTGATAGAGGGCTACCTGAAAAGCCCAAAGTGGAAAAGGAAATTTGCAATTTTAGGAAAGATGTGCAGAACAAGAAATAGCTTAACTTACCTTGTATCAGGTTTTATGCCTTTGTGAGTGATATATTAACTGAAACAATACAATCCCAAGTGACAGTATTTTTCGTTCATAACCTTAAGGGGAGCGTCCGGTTCATACTCGTAATAGTGCTCAAAACGGCAATATTGCGCAACCCGATATATGGCATCATCACCCATCCCTCTGTCTTCAGTTAAAATCCTGAGGCAATATTCCGTCTGGAAGCATGTTATTTCTGGGCTAGTTTAAAGTTTTCGCGGGTCGCGGGTCGCGCAGACGCGTAGAAAATGCATTATGGGTTTCGGATCTGCAAAAAAAAAAACTAAAACCATGAATTTTTGGTGAAAATATGACGTTCTTAGATATTTTGCCTAACAGTATCTGGTACTCAACCCGGGTAACAACGAAGGGTGTGGTGGTGGAGGAGAAAGAGCAGTGTGGTCCAAGCCGCGAGAGAGGTAGGGTGCGGCTGGCCGGCTGGCTTGCAACAGCTCTCGTGCCTTAGTACCTCACGTAAGAAAGTTCACTTGTCGGCGCAGTTCTGACGTAACCAAACATGCTACAACAATGTTTCTGGTGTCATTGGAAAGGGCATAAAATTCTCTACAACTCCACGTCGCCATTTGTTTTTATTTATTTCCCATTTCGACACAGCACCCCGAGACATTTGTCACCTAATTTGTACCTAATTTGTACCTAATTGTAAATGCCCTAATTCTACAATTAGATACAAAATGGAAAAAAGTATCAACGTACAATTGAAACTACACCTATTGTTAGTACCCCCAATGCATTAAAACAATCAAGCAACAACATTTAAATGAGATTTTGATTTTACAAAAAGTCATAAATTTACACACCTAACTCAAAAAATAATTGTCCTAGAGAATTAAAATTTTGGAAATTTCTTAGTTGTTAGGTCCCCTATACGTGTACAAAATCTTATGAAATACAGACAAAATCCACTGACACGTTCTAGAGTAAAGGCCGGACGCTCCCCTTAAGGGGACCGGCCGTTTTTTTACCCAACTTCCAGGTCTTACTTTCAATTTAAATGCAATTTGGCACAGGTGTATGTGACTATAAAGCTATATCAAGCTTTTTTTTTTTTTTGCTTTCTTCTTTCAATTTAGGTAAAAAAAGGTTGAAAACTATAGCACTATTAAAACGCATATAACTCCTACAGAAATCCCTATAGCACCTGTTGTATGTGATCACACAATTCACAAAAGATGTGGCTGTAGTTTCTATAAAAAAAACTTTTTATATATTTTTGGATTTAGGTGATTATGAAATAAGGTGAAAATATTTTGTAGAATTTTACGACTGTGACAACATGCTGCAAACTAACAAAGTTGGCTAGAGTAAATCAAATTTATAGATAGTGTTGACTTTCCTATGCACTTTACAAAGGTATATACAACATTCCTAGAGGCCCAATAATAACTGACTTATTAGATCTCATAGTTGCCAAATTACTTTTTGAGAAAAACATGTGAAAGTCTAAGGTAATTAGGTAAAATTTGTTAACCTTTCTTTTTTTACAATATTTTACGCAGGAACACGGCAGAGTAAAAGATAAAGCTTTTTGGAGGTTGTAGAGTATTTTACGCTCTTTTCATTTATATATGTACGATCCTCGTACGACTAGTAGTTACTTAAGCGGGGTTCCCATACCTCCGTTTTGACCTCCGTTTGGCCGTGTGTGCTCTCTGAGGAATTAAAACTTCACGTGTGTGAAATCCAATGTTGCCACACTACCTCGAAGCTAGCCCAGTTGGGCATACTTTAAGCATAAATGGCAAATTATTCGTCTCTGTGTTACTGCTTGACACAATTTATTGTGATATGCACTATGTAAACAGTCAAAATATGGGGGAGTATTTAAAAAGCCTGAAATCCAAGTTAAATTAACGAGCACTAGCATCAAAGGAGGCAATGTACTTCAACACTAAATTTGTTGATTTCGGAATAAATAGTACACAATAACCATAATTGGTCGTCGTGACAACACGCACAGCTATCAAATTACACTTTCTATACAACTCTGGCTTCACAAAATGGAAAGTACGAGACTATTTAAAAATGTGGGCTACCTTTTCGCCTTGCTCCTGGGCTATAAACATTGGCAGTACTTCAGAACTCGCCCAACATTGTGTCCGTGGCGGAGAGGGCGAGAGTTTATCTTGTTTACATTATAAATACGCACTATACGTATACGTCCTGTGTGTGTATGCATAGGTTATAGGGTGTGTACTATTCATTGGTGACTAGTACTGTACATGCCAATATAATATATCATGGGCACCATAAATATACGTAATTGTCTTCCGACGTCCGTCCAAAGTTAAATCCAAGTCAACTTCTTCGGGACAGGATCCGGGATCGGAAGCGCGCGAAACGGAAAACAAAAGACCCCGGTTCCCGCTCGGCGGAGCCCACGCGTGAACGAACCTACGTCATCGATGAGGTAGGTCGGTCCCAAACGGAGGTCAAAACGGAGGTATGGGAACCGCACTTTAGCCTGTCAATTTCAAAGTTCGCTTTACAGTACAGTGGAGCCCCCATCCTAGCTGCTAATCGGTTCCGCAGAAATAGAGCTAGGATTGAAACAGCCAAGATCGGGGCACTGTTCTTATGGGGAAAATTCAATCGGTTCCGTGCTCATGCCAAAATTTGCGTCTTTTTCTATTTTTTGCCTATGAAAACATGTTTTATTGTACACAAATTAAATTTTATGCATTATACTGTATCATATAATACACCATAGAAAAGTTTTTAATAACTAGAAAAAAAAGGCCCAATATCTAAACAATTACCATACTTTTTCCCAGTGTTAGGCTATGAAAACATGTTTTTTGTCTAGGCTACATCAAGTAGCCTAGGCCTAAATCTTATGCATTGTAAATAATAATGTAGACATGGCTAAATGACAGTCCTAACCATAAATACTGTAGATTGGGGCATTGTTTCTATCATCTATCTATCTATCTATTGCCTGACGCCGTGATCCCCGAAGGGGTGGCCACGAACGAACCGCCCCCATGCACCTCTGTCCCCAGTCAGTCGACGCCCCTCCCCCCAACCAGCACCGCCTTCGTTCATGTACTTCCTCACTCCATCCTTCCACCTCATATTCGGTCTACCTCTCCCCCTCTGTCCCTCCACCTCGCTCTCGTACACCCTCTTAGTCATTCTCTCGCTTTCCATACGTTCCATATGGCCGAACCATCTCAAGTTGTTCCTTTTCACACTTTCCAGCACATCTACCTCCACACCACACCTCCTTCTTACTTCCTCATTAGTCTGTCTATCCCTCCATGTAACTCCGCACGCACTCCTTAAGTAATTCATTTCCACTGCTCTCACTCTTGGTCTGAGTCTCTCAACCAACGTCCATGCTTCGCTTCCGCAAGCCAGTGTCAGGATTACCACACTGTCATGCAAGGACTTCTTCACTTCCACACTGACCACCCCATTTCTTGTTACTGCTTTTAGCGTTCCTACAACCCTCTTCCCCTGTTGTACCCTACCCGATGTTTCTATCATGCAAACATTTTTAGGCCTAGCCTAGGCCTAGGTTCTAAATTCGTCCAGCCACCCCTCAAGTACCCATTTCACCCCAAATACATCCAATAAATACATATTATGAGGAAAAGACGTATAAATACGTATTATGATAAGATTACTTACCACACAGATTTTATTATAAATCATTGTCATATTTAGCCTAGCCTAGGCTAACATCGTCTAGGCTAGGCAATTCAATCGCTTTCGTCCGACATGGACTGGTCTTTGCTGTGTTTTGAGCATGAAATTCCTTCATTGCTACCACCAGGCCAACCATCCCTATCACTAGATGTACTAGAGGTTATAATAAACGCGAGAGATAAGGGGTTCAGGCACAAAAAGGCTTGCAAACGGTTGTTTTGTCAACACAGATACTAGCTAAACTGCAAGCGTCTGCTTAGTGATGACGTCATACAAAGATGGCGTCATCTTGCGCATTTGACGATCGGATCTCGGATTCACTCGGATTTCGTCTCTAAACGGCAAGCTACTGGCAGATTCTTTCGTTATGTTAAAACAAAATTATTGTTTTTGTTTGTTTTCTAGTTTTATGTCGAGTTTTTCGTTATTTTTGCAATTTTTTCGGGTTTCGGCTGGGATTTTGAAGCGAGAATTGAGGCTTTTGGCGCGAGAATTGAAATGGGGAATATTTGGTGTGTGGTGCGAGAATTGAATCAACGAAGACCGGTGTAGCGAGGATGGGGGCTCCACTGTATAACGTTTTTAGAAATACAGGAAAAGTTTGGAAAACATAAAAAAAAACAATTTCCAATGGAATTTCACTAATAACATTTCACTGGCTTATGAAGGGATGTTGAGTAAACACATAATGGTATTTTCAGGATTTCGAGCTTTCTAACCCTAAAAAGCAGTTTGTCACCTTAACCCTCCAGCCTCGGCTATTGTATTCTATAATTTCCCCGAAACCCGGGGGTTTTGGCCGAAAAACGTCTACGCCTAGGCTACCGTATCTTTGTTATTTTGACTGCTTCCGCATTCCCGCGCATCCCCAAGCGTAGATGTGTTTCGTACCTGTAGAATGGCGTTAAGTAGAGCTCTCTAAGTCAACTGGTTCAGTTGTGATGATGATTTCCGTGGAGAGAACTTTGTGGCGATATCAGCCACTTTTCACTACTTTTCACTACTTAACAATAACACACGAACAAGCGACGCCTCTCCTTCTTGTGGTCGGAGATGCGCGGCGTCGGTCCAACCGGCTGTTGTTTACATGCGTCGGACGGACGCCTCGCACACCAAGCTTACAGGCTTTCAAGCTGCCGGTGCCTCAGAGCCCTACCGGGTTCCGCGGGTGCATTTGTTATGGGTTTCTCAGAGCCCAACCGGGTCTGGTGGGTTAAAAGAACTTAAGCAAAACTTAAAAGAACTTAACCCCTTCAGACTTATATGATGCAGAGGTTGCCAGATTAGCAATAAGAAATAGTTCTCTCACTCTTATAATTACCTCTCCAAAATTAGTTTTCTGCCCACAGCTAACTCAAAGACAACTGCAGAGGTTGAAGTAACTAAACTAAAGGTTTCTAAATACCCCTGATGGTAACAAAGGCTTTAAAGTATCCCTAATCGGCTCAAAATTGCGTCATATGTCGGAGAGGGTTAATAAAAGAACATGGTTCCGGTTTGCCAGGAATGTACCTTCGGCGGCAAGAAGAAGAATAATGCGACTAGGACCAAAATGGCGAGGTGTCTATATCAAAGATCCCAGCTTTGAAGGCTATTTGAGGCAAGCCATGAGGACTGAGGAGCTTAGATTGCCGACTAGGGAGGACCTTAGGGTCCAAAGTAGCTATCATGGTAAAGACGAGAAGAAGAATGAGGCGGACAACGTTTTCTAGTAAAATCTTGGATTTTTTTTAAAATATGTTATTTACCCCCTGCTGGCAATATATATGATTATGACAATAAATCATGGGGGGAGGGTGAGAGGGGGCAAAGCCGCCCCCCCCCCCCCCCCCCCCCTCAACATGATGACATATTATTGTATCCCACAGCAGTCAAAATAGACGGGAACATGATCGCGAGTAGTGCAAACAAGGTCGGCGGTACGTCCGAATACTACATCCTTACCTTAGATTAGCAAGAATGTTAAGTGCGGGCGTACCGCCAGCCTTGTTTACACTACGTGTAGTGGCATCGGACCTTTGCCATCATGTTCCCGTCTATTTTGACTGCCTTTGGATACAATATGTTGAGGGAGGGCTTGGTGAGGGGGGGCTTTGGCCCCCCTTACCCCCCCATGACATATTGTCATCATCATATATATTGCCAGCAGGGGGCAAATTACCGATAAAATCGCCGTCAAAATAGACGCGAACTTAACCACGGCGATCGACAAATGTAAACATGACGGAGGCGCCGGACCTTTGCAATCATGTTCCCGTCTATTTTGAATGCCATTGGATACAATAATATGTTGAGGGAGGGCTTTGCACCCCCCCCCCCCCCCATGACATATTGTCATCATCATATTTATTGGTGGCTCCTTACGTCAATGACGTAAGAGCCTATGATAATATGGCCTCGTTCCGGGCTCCTCAGAGCCCGGGTTAACCTCGATTACGACAGTCGAGAACCAAGATCATCTTAGGGGGTACCCCTTAATCATTCCTAATAGTGTAGGGGCATGCGTCACAAAAAATGGCTTCGTGTGCAATTGATGAAGAAATTTCCCAACATGTACCATTTATTTCTCTAACATCTAAGGTGTTCAAAATTACATGTTGGGAATTTTTTCTCAACCATTAAGGAGCTTTAATTCATCATTGTTGTGACTTAACCATAACTCTCTAACTGGGGGCTCAGCATAGCCATTTGAAATGCTTTCTACTCTTATACCATTCATTGTTTCAGTGAATGATGTTTCCTTGCACTGACTTGCCCTTTATACATTAAATTATGTGAATAATAATACAATAAGGCTGAGAAAGTCATAATTTAGGGAAAAAATTGCTGATGGTCGGTCCAGTAGTATCTGAAGAACCTTGCCACAGTGTGCTTGTGCATACAATAATACTTGTTTGTTTTGTTGTTGAAATTGTTTTATTGCTTTCTTAATGTGTCCATCTAAACATGTGGCCTCTGTAACAGAGCAAATAATTATGTTTTAATTTATCTGCTATTCCATTTGCAATTACTGTTTTCCTTTTATTTCAGGTCTTCAAGTAGCAGCCTACCATGCTGGATCTTCAAGGAAGTGGAAATCCTCAGAAAAAAGCTCGTCTAAACATTGATTACACTCAGTGTGTCATTTGCCAAGGTGCCAAGGGAGGAACATTTGTGAAAACCCCAACAATATCCTCGTATGAAAACATACTAGAATACATCAGAAAAAGGGCTGAGTACAATGATGGAACATTCCCACATATCAATGAAATGTTGAAAGATGTGACTCCTCACAGGTTACAGGGGAACAGTGCCATCTATCACAGAGAATGCTACTCCAAGACATGCCACAAAAAGGAACTAGAATCAGCAAAAAGGCGGTTTGAAAAGTCCATGCTACAAGGAAAACATCCTTCGCTTCTCAGGGCTCCAGGAAGACCTTCAACCCGGGCTCCAGGAAAACCTTCAACCTCTTTGTGCTCAAATGCTCAAACTGTCCCTACAACACCATTCACCAGATCATCTTCAACACCTTATTTAAAGGACCTGTGCTTCTTCTGCCAAAAAGATGATCCCAAAACTGAAATTCATGATGTGACCACTGACAATGCAGGAACAAAATTGAGGAGGGCTGTTGACCAGTTTGGCTCAGATTCACTCAAAGTCCGACTCTCTACTGTAATTGATCCAACAGATGCCCATGCCATCGATGTGAAATACCATTGCAACTGCTGGATGACACATGTTGAGAATCCTTTATTAACCCTTCCTACCCGGTCTGCCTTAGGTAAGGACAGCACGAAAGAAGGGCCAATACCCGGTATGCATTATCTAAGGCATGAGCTTAATAGCCTAATTAAGCTTGGTCCGAACGCCGTGCGTACGACGTATGTCAACAAACCCAAGCGTTCGTCACCGCACCTCCGAAAACAAGGAGAAGACTCCTCAATGTTATTGTTCTGACGTCATGACGAAATTAGTGTCTAAAAAGCCCCCATATTGGCAACATCTCTGCAATATTGGCTCCACTGAAATCGTCATCACAACTGAACCAGTTGACTTACAGAGCTCTCTCAATGCCAAAATACAGATTGAAAACCGCACTACGATTATAGATGAGTGGGAAAGTTCTAGCAGTGAAAATAAACATAAATACGGTAGCCTAGGCCTAGACGTTTTTCGGCCATATCACCCGGGTAGGGGCGACCGTCATTGGGTAAGACAGCCCGGGGAGGAAGGGTTAAGAGGCCCAAAATTATCAGCAGATCAAACAATGGCTTCAGAAATTCAACATGAAAAACAAAGGGCTGTTCTGGCAGATATTGAATTCATCAGCGTGATAGGAGATATGCTTCAAGTAGGCTCAATACTTGATATGACAACCATCCAAAAGAACTTGACACATATTAGAGCAGCAAATGGCATAGAGAATGCAGAGATGGACAGAAGAACAATAAAAAACAAGCTGCAGGAACATTTTACTAACATTCAGTTTGTAAAGGCATCCAATCCTAGAGAGCCTGAGCGAGTATTTCTCAAATCAGTTGGTGATGCAGCTATCCAGAACATCAACAAGACATCAGAAAAAGATACAATGGAAATTGTTGTCAAGTGTGCAAGCATTCTGCGCAGTGTCCTGGCAAAAAAAAATTGTGAAGGATGGACCTTTCAAGGCTCACTCCAAGACACTGATGACCATGTTCCGCCTGAGCTGTATTCATTCTCCAGATGGCTTCTGCTTGGTCCAACTTCATCTCTTGACACAAAAGATTGTGAAGATAGAGTTCACAGGGAAGTGATCATTCTTATGGCCTGTCTGTTGACTATTCAAGAATTTTGCGTCTTGAAACACAGATAGCTGAAGCCATTGCCCAACAGACAACAGTAGAAGGTCTGCATGTACCACAGGCTCTCCAAAAGGGACGCTTCACCTTCTTCGCCATTGATAACTCTGATTTCAACGAAGATACCCCTGATGGAAAACACACAACACATGGTACAGCCACAGCAGTGTTTCAACAGAAGTTTCCAGGTGATACCATTCCAGCCATCATCCCACAGAAATCTTCAAGAAAGTCCTTTGTACCACCAAATGAACCTCCTCTAATACAGTGCTCTATTTCTTCCAAAGCCAAACCCCAATCTCCAGCATATGAAACATTTGTTATTGGAGAAAACAAAGATGTTCTCATGCAGTACAGGTTGGATGACATGGTGTGGCTATTTTCCAAGACAATCAGCACAACCGCTACTACTGAAGATACTGCTACCCAGCATGGAAACATCCCCCCCTGGGCTGCCTACAATTCTCTGATGTCAAAGAGCAAACCACTCACACGAGTTTGTGTTCTTCCTCTTCTCATGGCACCTGCATCGGACTGGTCTACGCTTCTGAAAGTTCTCAAGCAGGCACAGGGCATACATGCTGCAGTTGTTGGGCCAGGAAGAAAGACAGTCATTACACTTGACATGCAGCTGTATGAGAAAGCGAAGCAACTAGAGATGAGCAGGCCTGACTGCAAAAACCAGTGGGTGCTTCGGATAGGAGAACTTCACACAGCAATGGCAGCATTGAGAGCAGCAGGAACTTTAATTGAAGGCAGTGGACTTGATGATGCATGGGTGGAAGCTGATATATTTGGCCCAGCAACAGTGCGGCAGATCCTGGAGTGCAGACACTACAAGAGAGCCCTGAATGCACATGCTATTACCGTGCAAGCCCTCTTCCAGCTGTATGAAAAGGCATTCTTCAGTTATCACCAAGACCTTGCCTCAGATTTTCAGACATTAGCACACTCAGTGGAGGAGGCATGTATGGAAGGAACTGGATTGTTGGAGGCCCATCAATCAATGGCACAACAGATGAAAATGAAGTTGGCACAACAACTGGATGATTTCAACCAGAGGAATTCAGAAAAGCCCATGTTTAAGGTATACCTTGACTACATTGAGCTGATCCTGACCATATTGGACTTCATCAGGGCAACACGACAAGGAAACTGGGACCTTCACCTTGCATCTCTCGAAAGCCTTGTAAGATACTTCTTTGCTCTAGACAAACTCAAGTATGCTAGAATGGTCCCCTTGTACTTGGCAGAGATGAAGGCACTGCAAGAGACAGACTATGATATTTGGTCAGAGTTCAACAATGGAAACTTTGTCGTCAAAAAGAATGAAGTACCATTTTGTGCCATTGGACCTGACCATGCGATTGAGCATGCAAACAGATGGATGAAAGTCTCCGGTGGCCTTATTGGGATCACACTGAATGAGAGTGCCAGAAGCAGACTATTCTTCACAGCACCTGAGTTGGCTCGACTTGCAGAAGAGGCAGAGACAATGGCCGCTTCCCAAGCACATGTGAGGCAGCAGCATCATGAACTCTCTCTCAGTCTGACAGAGCGCCAGGACAAACAAGTAGACCAGCTACTGAATGTTATCTCAGCCCAGAACCCATTCACATTTGCTGGGGAAGGCCTTGTGAGCCTCATCAGTCAGACATTTATGCCGGACAACATTGTAAAGAACATGTGCAACATAACAGCTCATGGAGACAAGGCTTACTCAGCATTTGTGGAAGATAGGATTACTGAGGGAAATATCAACCTGTGGGTAACGATGAAACGCCTAAACCTTCACACCTGGAAACATGCAAACAAGACATTGCCACACAAAGTTGGATCACAGGTCATACAGGTCAGGGGTGAGAGGAACCTCTTTGCACGCTGCTTAATTGTGGCAAGGTCACGGCCTGAGATTGATGTTCGAGAAGTTCTGGGCAAATATGAATTTTCTTCACATCCAAGTTCTCTGTTTGACAGCAGTGGTGAGCTTCTCCCTATGGCTGAGAAAAGCAAGCTCATGCACACCTTGGAAGCAACAACAAAAGAAGGTGCAGACCAAAGGACTGATGGTGACAGCACAGAAAGTGAAGATCCAAACTGTGTATCCCAGAGACAAGAGAAGACTGACCTGCACAGTTATTGATGGAATGGCACTGGTCCAAGAAATGGGGAAGCCCCAATGGGTAAGAACCTGTTCTGACTTAGCTACCCACTTCTACAACATTTTACAAAAGAAAACCTCTACCTATGACGAAGTTCATATCATATTTGACCGATATGATCTCCCGGATTCACTCAAGGAGAAAACCCGAAAGAGACGTGCAGGTGGCCAGAAGACAGTTCGGTACTCTGTTTGTGATAGCACCCCTTTGACAAATGTACCTATGAAGAAGTTCCTCTCAGACATCCATACAAAGGATGAGTTAACATCATATCTGGCTCAGAAAATCATTGACAAATACACTGGCTCACAGCAAGCTATTGTTGTGGCATATCGAGATTCTGTGGTCACAAATGCTGATATCCTGTCAACCAAACATCTATTCAGCTCACATGAAGAGGCGGACATCAAGATTCTTCTACATGCGAAAGATGCTGCAGAGAGAGGAATCACCACACTCGATATTCAGTCCCCTGATACAGATGTTCTGGTCTTAAGCCTCAGGAGATATCCCCAACTACCTGCAGAAACCAACTTCATTACAGGAGCTGGAGGCTCAAGAAGAAGGATTTTCTTAAAACAAATGTATGAAAGCATTGGGGAGATGACAGCAGAAGCACTGCCAGGCTTTCATGCATTCACAGGAGCAGATGTGACAGGCAGATTTGCAGGAAAGAGTAAAATATCATGCTGGAAGACTCTGCAGTCAGCCTCTGATGACATCAAGCACGCCTTCAGCGAACTGGGGAAAACTGATGTGCCTTCACTGGAAGTTGAGGATAAACTTGAACAGTTTGTTTGTAAACTGTATGACCAGAACACACCCCTTTGCCAAGTTGCTGATCTACGATGGAAGCTATTCTGCAATAAGCAGGCGGAGGGAGAGAAACTGCCCCCGACAAGAGGAGCTCTCAAACAGGCAATACTTCGAGCACATTACCAGTCAATGATTTGGGAGTCTGATACATTAGCAATGCCCAACTTGCCACCACCAGAGACATATGGCTGGACAAAGGAAGATGGAAGCTATCTGCCGGTTACAACCTTGGAGCCACCAGCTCCAAAAGCAGTGATGGAACTTGTAATGTGCAACTGTTGCAAATCCCAATGTGAAGGCCGATGCACCTGCAAGCAGCATAAACTCTACTGCACAGAGATGTGCAAATGTGGCTCTGATGCCAATGTTTGCCATAACACCATGGAAAATAACCTGGAATCCCTATGTGGTGTGGAATAGAATGTTAGCTCCAGGATGTTAGCCTACTGGAGCCCAAGGTGTATCTTCCTGATGGAGACTCGCTGTAAATAGTGTGTATTTGCTAATCATACAGGGCAAAGTTAGGGCAGTTGATGTAAAGCCATTGGAAAGGGAATAAATAGAAAGTTAATGCTTTAAAACACCAATTTAGAATTTCAAATGACTTACATATCCCATTTGAGACCAATGCTATGAGAAGTTGTGGTATTTTAGGCGGTGTTACGACCGGGGCTACGAATAAAACAAGGGCACTTAATGATTGGACTAATAATATGGCACTATGCAACAACGGTACGCTAGATCCAAACCCTTGAACTTATATGCCGGCGAACAAAAACACCTATACCCTCCAGAGTTAATCTGCGATAACGGGGTATCCTTAACTGGGCATAAATGTACTCTACTTCAGGCTAACCCACACTGGTATAGCCTGATAACAAACAAGATGCAAGTTATGTTAAAATGCATAAAAGGGAAGCTATGCAAAGATCAATTAAATCACTGCAAGATTTAATACAATAAAAAGATGCTTCAATACAGTTACTCTAAACAACAATAAACTCTTCACTCCTATCTGAAAGAAAGTGAAGTCTAGTCCTACAGCATAGACCTGGAAACTTCTGAAGAATGTCTGATGCTCATAAGATGCTCGTATCTTAAACTATATAAATGCAGGAGGCAGGACACCACACGTGTAAATGGAATACACAAAAAGATAGGACATATAATGTTAACTGACACGAGAATACTATAAATGCGCAACGGTAGTAATGCTCGACGCTTAAAAGAAGTACTTCCTTATCAACGAAACAGTCTACTATGGTTGTGCAACTCAACAACAACCTAGACTAATAAATGATTGTGAATAATAATGCATACATATCAAAGAGCTTATATTAAATACTAATAAGTGTCTACTCAATTAATAATGTCTAGCTGGGATACTCAAGGTAAGGAACTGGGGTGAGCAAGACTGGCTCGTAGCCTAGCGATGTCCTTAAGGCTGTATCCTTTAAGTTACGTTAATTGACTAGGGTGCTCTCTTGATAGATCCAGATCACGAGTATCTGGTTCTATCCTGGCGACCCTCTAAAGTAAAGCAAAGAGGCAGCAAAGTGTGGAACTGGCACAGGCCAAAGCCCTCAGTCAACACAAAGCTGCACTCGCAAAGGACACAACCGAAAAGACAGCACAGGCTACCACAGGACCGGTCGAAGTCGTGTAGGTATAAGCGAACCATACACACATCGATGACAATGACTACAGTTACCCTATCCCAGTCTAGCATTAAATAAAAGAGCAGAAACACTAAATCAATAATGGAGACACACAGAGTTCATAACCTATACTAACTAAGAACCCTCAAAACCTATTCTAAGTACATGTAAATATCTCAGAGGATGGCGCATACAATACAATGGGCCGGCTATGGAAACCGTATGCAGAACCCAAGGGGACAAGTAATTGAATAAAGGTGAGAAGCAATGGAAAAGAAGAAGTTCAGAGAGAGAGACAGTGGTAAAAGGGGGGGTGATCGGGAGAGAGTTTGCAAAGGGATGTTAGATGCATGCGCGCCAAGCCTGTCCTGAAGAAGGCAGCTCCTGTGGACCCACATGCTCACAGGAGCCCACAAAGACGCGGTGGTCGGCCAATCACGGGCCGAGACGTCACAAGGCAGCAGGTGTCACGTGACGCAGGTGTCACGTGACACAGCCAAACACGAGGCGGGAGAAAGGCACGTGCGCGAGCCTACGAGCGGGGGAGGCAACACATGTATACGCACGCACATATTACCACCTCGCTGCCTATATCTCTCTCTCTCCTTAACTCTTACACAATGCATCTTATATTCTACTAAGGATATAAAATACTTCCCGTTGTCACAGACTAAAACAAAGACCACCACTGGACTGTCTGTGACAATGCAAGCACAAGGAAAGAAAGAACAACATTCTCGGATAACTATAACCCATTTCAATGTCCCTGGCGAGCGCTAGTGGCCACCGCGAGGCGATTCTGCCAACGCTGGTAGGCGTCACAGTGGCCATCTTGGATTTATGTAAATTAGGCTTAAAATGTAATTCTTAGATTGTGTAAAAAATTAAAGTTCATGGCCAAAATCCCTATCTTAGAACTTTCAATGGCCCAAAAAGGTTGCTATTTGGATGAATTATGGCAAAATATTACTTTGTAGCGGCAAATTCCGGCAATCTTGCATTTTCGTTAATAATGACGAGTTATAAGAAAAAATTCCCAACATATATTTTTAGTGATGGGGTACCATACTGATACTAAAAATATGTGTTGGTAACTTTCTTCATTCATTGCACACGAAACTACACATGCCCCTGGACTATAAGGTATGTCATTGAGACGGAGCCACTGAAAAGTAGGAAATAAAAAAGAAAAGAATTAACACAGTTTGAACACCGCGCCTCAGCGCATTCCGATCTTCCTCTGTTTCCCATGAGCATGACTCATACCTCTTCCTGCCCAGGAGCGACCTCTCTCGACCACCGCCCATTAAGAAACGACGCATTTTTTCCTTGCTCCCCTATTAAGTTTACATAGCCCCTCTTAAACGCATCAGTTTTTAGTCCATAGTGAGTCTATTTGCATATTGAGTTGTATATGCGTTTAGGAATGTATTTATATTAATTGTATTCACTTGTAAACCTAAATAAGCAAGGACTTAGTTTCTAGGCTGGTCGGCGATCGTGTATTCAGGACGCCACTTTGCTTCAACTAAATGTTGTTATCATACGAGCCTTGGCTCTCTAGCTGCAGTGTCTGTTTTTTCTGTGAAAGTGTATTAACATTGTAGCTTGATATTATTTTCCTTCAGTGTTGAGTACTGTGTTAGTGTCAAATTCATAGAACTTTAATTCTTTGCTTGTGCTCTGGCCAGGGGCTACTTTTCATAACCAATCAATGCTAACTTACTCTTTAATTTATCACACATTGTAGAGAATAAATGGTTCATACCATATCAACTGCAATACCTTCAGTACCTACCATCAAAGCTTTCTATGTGATGGTGGAATTCTTAATGCCTTACTTTATTCAATCAAGAGTGCTTTTTCATACATATTTGCCTTCAAGACAGTTATATGGCATTATTTTCAGTGTTAACCACCAAATATTTATAGCTGATGGCATAATATTGTGATGTCAAATTCAATATCAACCTTTTTATAGTAGCCCATTTTTTACTACTTATTTAGGCACTCGTATTTATTTATTCCAAATAGTACCAAGTAGGCCTACAAGTAGCCAGAGTACCCGGAATAATATCTTGATTGAATATATCTCACTGACTTACAAAGATATAAGAATTTATGAAACATTTATATCTCACTGACTTACAAAGATATAAACATTTAAAAAACATGTTTATATCTCTCTGACTTACAAAGATATACAAAATTTAAAAAACATGTACAAAGTTACATAAAGGATCGCCAAATAACACTCGTGGCCGAGTAGGCCTAACCTTACGAGTGCAAAGACTATGGCGTTGTTGAGAATTCTCAAGTCCCCGGGTACCCTAGACCTTATCTCAACAAGGCCCGGGTACCAATACTGCCGGTAAAAGACAGACCCTGGTACCTATATGGCGGACGATATTATAATACCAGAACAAATATAAAAAACAGTCCCGGGTACAAATAGGCTACGGCCGGTTACCCTGGAAACTGTTAAAACTAAGACAGACCCGGGTAGCAATATTCCCGGTATTATAATCCATATAAAATATAAAGACAGCCTCGGGTACTAATACGCCATAGCCGGGTACTCTGGAGGCTGTCACGACGATGACAAACCCGAGTACCAATATCCCCGGGTGGTATCATATTACCAAAACAAATATAAAGCCTTTGAAACGGCACCTGTTTAAGTGCGTTTCATACGTTTACTAGTATGCGTTTTCATACTCAACCTTGAATGTCTACACAGATCAGCTGGACCAACAGTGACCTTTTTTTTTTTTTTTTTTTATATTCCAACTTACTTCCTCTCGGGCATAGGCTGAGAGCCTTAACATTCACCGCTTTACAATGAACAGTGAAGCCCATGAGGTCTTGTTCCAGTCTAGGGAGTGAGACATGTGAAGCACGTAGAGTACAACGAGCACCTGCCATCTTGCCTTCACATGAGGCACGGTGCTCACTCATGGCCCGAAACGACCCCATCTCTGAAGCCACCTCGTTCCCGTGCTTCATTGTCTCACCCCCAACACTCGGACTCTCACACTTACACACAAACAACGCCACCTGTTGAGCAGATAACTCAGGTTCTCTTGTTATTTTGCTCTGTTTAGGATTATTGCCAGGTACTCTAGGCTTGGTCATACTATAATAAGGATGTCTTAACATATTAGAGACACGCCAAACATCCCGGATACAAGTAGACCACTGCCAGTCACTCTAGACGATGTCAGACCCGGGTAACATTGGCGACTGTTAAGACGATGGCTTATTCTACAATATTTTCTTTTGAAAGCCCCGGGTACTCTAGACCTTGTCTAAACATTATACAGTCAGGCCCGGGTAACAATAATTGACGGGTGATATTACAACGCCAGGCACCATGACATGGTTCATAGTTTCACAATGACAGGCCCGGGTACCGAAAACAAATTGAGACCACCATATGGGTGCTGTGTTACCCAAAGCCGTGTCATACTATGACAAGAACAAGTCCGGGTACCAGTAAGAGTAACAGATATTATTTTACCGGGTACCCTAAGCTTTGTAACACTTTAATAAAGACAAACCAGGGTTCCATAATGGAATCAAATGGAAATTATTGCCGGGTACTCTTAAGCTTGGTCACATTGTAATAAGGATGTCATACCATATTAGAGACAGGCCCGGGTACCAGTAATTAACATAACTATCGGATTTACGATAGAAACAAGAGCTTAAATAAGTACTTCTATCTAATTAGTTTATTTAAAGTAAACAATACAAGGCTAGATCCTAATTTTGCCCAAGTTAAGTAGGCCTAATAAGTACTATTTACATCTCTCTATGCAACATTGACTCCTTGGTATGATTCACAGGCTCAGGTAATGCGCTGCGTTACCAGAGAAGAATCTGGACATCAATCAAAACGTTCCCTCCCGGCCAAGTGATATCCACAGCAGGAGATGAACAGTATTCCAGATTTCAAGGCCAGGGTAGACCTAACCATTTCGCCTGTTACTCCCTTCACTCGGCTAACAAAACTGTAATCTTTAAGGTGAGTTCACTGGGCAAATCTCTAGAAGTTTCAGATTCACCTACTAAGTAGATTCTCACTAACTACATACAGTAATTGTAATTAATTTCCAGGAAACAAGTACAAGTTTTCTTTCCCTTTCTAAAAAGGCTATACCTGACTAAAAAATTACAAAGTAATTATATCCAGTGATACCGGGTAATAATTCACTAGACTATTTCTTACATAAAAGGCAACTGAAGTTTATTTAAAATAAATGATGCATGACTAGATCCTATTTTGCCAAATCTAAGCAGATCTAATAATTCCGGTACTATTTCCACCATGCAACATTGACTCTGGTATTATTCACAGGCGAGCTGCTGTATTACCGGAGAAGATTCTCTTCAACAATGGGGGACAATACAAAAATTGTCTGCTATTTTTCCCGTCTTTGGTTCGCACCAACCTAAATTTGTTGCCATCGTGTGAATTGAATTTTTTAAATCGCAGTCATCAAAATATCACTGGATTTCTATAGTCATGAATGTTACAGACATATTACTCTAACATTCTATTCAGTACATTGTCCAATATACAAAGTATTTATGATTAATAAAACATATTTGATTAGGCCCACAAAAACACATGGCAGTCATTCTAAAAATAGTCCTGTTAATATTTTAATAGATAGGTATCCATGTCCTAAAATTAAAATGATATGTATAAAAACTCGAGATGAACTTATAAAATAATCGTCATTAGCCACTTTACTGGATATTAGATTATACAATTATAAACTAGATTCAGATCTGGCAAGCGCATAATAATTTGATGCCAGTGTTCGCTACCCATAATAGTCATCATACGAAACTTCTCGGACAGTAAACATCTCTTCCCCACTAAGCTTACTTTGTTAAATTTGACATTAGTTGTGCATCTATGTGCACATTAGCAGTAATGGTGGTAGATATTTGTTTCTCACAGATGGAAATCTTAATATAATGTGGATTATAGTCTTAATAAAGGTAAAATGTTCAGTTATAGATTGTGTCGTGCGTGCGTGTGTGTGTGTGTGTATTCCAAGGTTGCCAGCGCACATCACATCTCCAAACTCGCCCAAAAGTAGCCCAATCACTTAATACCGCACAACAGACAATTTCAGCTATTTTAATCCTATCACACACATTTTCTGATATGTTTATCTTTAACAGCCATGCATGCATGATACTATGAGTTCCCCAAATATAACTAGGCCTAGTCCCATATAGCCTACTGTATGAGTAGTGGCCTACGTGTCACATTATTTAAATATTAATGAAATACCACATACATTATTATCACAATCATGCACTCATCAAATCTGCATCAATGTCCCAATCCCCCCTCACAAACAATCACTTAATTAGGCTATTCAGTCACCACCACATAGGCTACCATACATTTCTTACAGTTTCTTACAGTAGATCCTCTGGAAAAAGGCAAACTATGCCTGTGTATCCAGCTCAGTACCAGTACTTGCACTGCTGCGGTCGTTCACGGTACATGTATAGTACAACCAACAGAAAGCCATGATGAACGTTTGTATGAAATGTAGCCTAGCTATAGGCTACTCAACACTCGACACCTCTACAACTTTAATAGTACAGTATATAGAACCAGCCCAATTCCGCTTTCCTCAATGTTAGTTAGTTAGGATAATACTTCAGAGGCTATCCATCACACTGTAAATCAAGAATATATCGATTGAAATGGAAACTCGCAAATCTACGCTTCTGAACGAATCCTAACTAGCCCAATGGTGCGAACAAAAGAAGACCTTGGCAACACTGTGTACGTATATCCCGCCGCGGTCAGCTGACGACCTAAACAGTCGCCCGTGGAAAAGGCAGTGTTGTAAAAAAAATTGTCATCATCTTTTTCGAATTTCCTGCATCTCAACGTATGTAATTTGCTGCCTCTGTGTTCTATGACATTCTGATTCACATTGATTGATTTCCTGTCACTGGTCTAATAAGAAATATAGCCGGTAACATATTTAGCTGTCCGATTTGATAGTGGATTATAAATTGGTAACTTAAAAGAGCACGATAGCTTGTTTTGTAGGAAAGAAACTATAGTGCGCAGGTGCACACATTCAACCTGCCAAATTCTACAGCTACAGAATATAATACCGTATGTTCAGCCAATTTCTACTGAAACACGTATTTGTTAGTAACTAAAAAGGAAGTAAATACAATACTTCAATGAGTATTAAAATTTCGCCCAGCCTATCACACCACATTAGATGAAACTAAATTTCTTGTTCAGTAAGCTGATATTTATGTATCAAATTATGTTAATTATTATATATTCACTGCATTAACGAGTATATAACCATCATATTATGAATCTAGTAACAATATACTACACAACTATGTGTCATAGATAAGTGTGCAAACTGTATTAAACCTCTTAAATCACGAAAGCCCTCAAACACCTCAATGGTGCATCACACACGATAGTCATTTGAATAAGACCCCCAGCGCCATCTGGATTTTTAGTACAGTTTTCCCTCATTAGAACGATCCCTTTCGGCCAAGTAATAACCACTGGAGGAGCCTAACACCTTATATTTTAAGGTGAGTTCATTTTTACAAAACACTAAACGTTTCCGGCTCACCGGCTAGGTGACTAAGTCACTAATCATATTTTTGTTAATAACCATGACTCAAAAAAACATTTATGCCCTCGGTCACATGCAAACAAGTGTTATTATCTGTGTGGGGTTCGGTTAAGTCTTACATTTCAGGTACCTTAAACAAAATATCCAGGTATCATGGAGGCAAAGTATGTAAGCTTTTTAGAAAGATCCTTTTCTAGAACCCCTAGCTCCTCCCCATCTCCTGACAAGAAAATGTCTGGATCTAGCAGGAAAAGACATAGGTCTGCCAGCTCAAATTCTTCCAGTAAATAAACAGAAGAAAGTGAGCAAATCTCAAACTAAAAGGTGACCTGCTAAGTACCAAACTTCCCCGACTCGACTCGCAGTCATGATTTCAAAATCCTGCATTCTACACCACATACCCCCAGACTTTTGACATTGTCTAATGTGGTCAGCCACCCTGCTAACCCTATTACATCAAAAAACATAAATTACCTGTCTCATCTACTTCCTTGACTGATCCAAGTTATGAGGGTATCAGTTCCCCTCCACTTTCCCTAGTACAGTTAGCTGATACTATTGAACAGCAATCTGAATAAACCCAGTTGCTTGCTCCACCCACATTAAGGCACCCTAAACTGATTCAGGTGAATATTGAAGCTGAAGTACATAAACCCATACACTAATCACCTGTTCAGCCTTCTACGGACTTACCTGTTCGTTTAGATCCTTCTCTGGCAGCTCCAGACATTTTGGTTACAGTACGGTTGGGGCAATACGGAAAAAAGTACTTCCTAAGGATACCCCAGAACCTTTGGTCATAAGCAATGCTATGGTAGGGTGGTATGAATTGGAAACCAGTAACCATACCAAGGAGGGTGGGAGTAGAATGAGTACCATGGTTCTCCATTAGAACAAAGTGAAGAAGAGTTTCCTGATATAGTCCCTACTCAGAGCCCGCCTGGTGGCTTGGTGGGTGAACTTCAGGTATTTTCTTAAATCTATGCATGAATTGACAGACAAAATTGAACAGAAATTTACGTCTTTAGATAAAGCTATCCGAGATCTCCAAAGTAGGTCTCTGGCTCCACCCATGTTACAATATGCCATACCATACACAGTTCCACTGTATCATTTACCTGTCCAGCCTAAACAACCTGCTCATGATATGTTCAAGAAGCCTCCCCCTCTACTAATTGGTGAATCTCGATACTGGAAACAATTACCAGGGTAGCACCTACTAATGCTGACACAGGTCATTCAGACTTGGTGCCAATACCAAATGAGTGGATTATTAAAACGGACGAGCTTAGGAATCTACATACAAGATGCACAAGACGATTGCTGGACGTAATCAAAAATTTACCACTATGCATATATACAACTCTGACTCAATTCCCCAGGAGTTCTGGAAATATCTCAGATCTCCAACAATAGTTTGTAAACCAACTAGTTGACCCCATGATTAATACATCTACCCTGCACGGACTGACAAAAACTTTAAACTACGACAAAGAACCCATAGGTTACTGTAAAATTTTATCACACAACAACAACTTGCACAAGCCATGAGGCAAGTAGCAGATTCTATCCCTGAACAAAACTCCAGGTCTGCACTTCATTTTATCAGAAGAGCATCACGTGGTAATTCTCGGATGACCACGGAGAATGTCAAGATTGCAATATTTGAGGCAACTAGAGCTAGACAGTAACCACTCGCCCAATTGTCCAAGAATATGCCCAAAGATATTGCTACTCCGACTCTCTTCTCACCTCGATTCACATGCAGATTGATTCCCCAAACAACCTGGAATAAGGTTCATGCTCTGTTGCTAATCCCTCAGAGGGATATGTTTGGGTAGTTTCTGGCAAACAAGCTAACCCCTCCTCAGAGCTCAGTCCTACAATGGACAACTATCTCTAGAGTTAAAAACATTAATGAACCGAATGTTGACAGACAATGTTGTGACTTAGGTGCCAGAAGGCATGCCAGCTTTTCTATCACACATGTTCCTCTCCCCAAAGAGAGACAGTCTACAACTAAAACCTACGATAGACAGGTTCCTCCTCAACAAATTAATTCACAATATGAAGTTCAGGATGTTAACTATTTCCCAAGTAAAGCTAATTCTACAACCAAGGTCTGAATACTTACTCTAGCTATAGAAGACTCCTACTGGCACATCCCAATAGCAAGAGGTACCAAAAGTTCCTAGCTATCCCATTCAGAATCAAAGCGGCGATGTTCACCAGAACTCCTTTCAGCTTGACCATAGCTCCCAGAATTTTTCACCAAGATAGTGAAACAATCTCTCCTCCCTCTACTCAAAGATGGTGTAAAAATACTATTTTACCTTCAAGACTGGATGATGCTGTGGTCTTCCCCACACCATTACCAAGAACAAACCTTGAAGTCATGCAACATGTGACAAAGTTGGTTTTCAGAGTAAAATTAGAAAAATCAAAATCTCACTCCTACACAATCAGCAGAATGGGTAGCATTAATCTGGGATACACAACTTCAGACTATAAAACAAAGTCCAACCAATGCCAGACGTCTTCAAATAAAACTGTTCAGAGTATTGCATACCAAGACTATAACCAGGAAACTTTGGGAATCTCCTATAGGCCCTTTAAACTGGGTTCAAAATTACAAGGCCCCTAGGCTTCCTCAGGTTGAAGGAACTAATCTGGCCAGGCAACAAAGCCTTCCCTGTAACACCTCACAATTCCCCTCTCTTCATCCCAAAGAGAATTCTACACCCTCTGTCGTTTGTGGTAAAACCTCAGGTAAAGTGATCAGTGCCACATTGGTCAGATCCACCTCCCACTCTATGGGTGGACACAGACACCTCGAGTCTGATAGGATGGGACTATCAGTCAACGGAAGGCCATCAGAATCACGGGAAAGGGACAATATTAAGTCAGGGTCACATCAATACCCAAGAGCTAACAGTCCCTCTAATTTTCCCAGAGTTCATGCAATGTCATTGACCTCCAGGTCAATGGCATGCCGGATGGACAACATGATCACTGTAATTTGCTTGAGGAAACAGGTCTCCACCCGGGCCAGGTTTCCCCAGGATCTCTCGGGAAAAGACATGCTTTCTAGCCCAAAAACATACCATATTAATCCATGCAACATTATCTACCAGGGATCTCCAACCTGTGGGCGGATGCTCGGTCCAAGGGAAAGATTACCTCAGCGGAATGGGCTTTCAAACAAAAAGCAGCCAACCACTTAATTCTCCCATTTTTTACACCAAACCGATCTGTTTACATCTCGTAAACTCAACGAAGCTCCAGTCGTACATATCTCGGAATGACATAACACGAGAAAGGGGCCCAGATGCCCTCACAGTGAATTGGAACAGGTGGACGTAGAATTATGTGAGAATCATTCATCACCTCAGGTTTTTCCAGGGTCAAATGGGCCAGGTTACCCCTATGTGGCCTACTCAGGCACACTCAACTTACTCAGTGGTACAAAAACCTCTGCAACCCCCTCCCCCTGTCCTATTTCCACTTGAAAGAAATTGGAGACCTGCAGACCTCGCTCAATTTTACTATGTGGACATTCTCAAATCCAAGTGGCTACCGTCCTACGACAAGGAAATCACGGATACGCTCACTAATCAATACACAGCATCAACTTAAGACAGTATAGTTCACACTGTAAACAATTTACAACTTGGGAGTGTAGAGTCAACCCAGCAGTCTCCATCGGTTGCTTTGTTGCTGAAGCACCTAAATTTCTTAATTGTTTTTTAAAAAACTAACAGTTAACACACTTATAAACCACGTATCGGCAGAAAGCAACCCTTCTTGTCTCTTACTGGTTTATCTTTGTCCCAGAAAGACGAACATGGTTTTATGTAGGCTTGCGTTAAGCTCAGAGCCCCAAATCGTCATTTGCTTCCTCAATGGTAAATCGCGAGGGTCCTAACTTTGTCACAGTCTAGGTCTTATCCTGTGAGAAAAAAACCAGACAAGAAACTTAAAAAGTGTATGTCTCTGATGACCCTGGCTACTGTCCATAGGGTCTCAGAATTGACAGCCATGGCAAGGCCTACTAACTGTCTATGTTTTTGCCCCTAATAATGATTCTGTACATATGGTTACTGCACCAGATTCATCGCAAAAATGAGCACCAGGAACATATCCTTACACCTTTCTTTATTCCTGCCTTGAAAAGAGCAAATATACTCCATGCTCTATTCCCTGTTAAGGCACTATATACCTACTCTAAGTCTGTTATTCCTAGGAATATGGCACAATTGTGGTTTCCTCCAGAAGGTTCAATAAGGTCAGGAAAGAAAGTGTTAGCATCCTTTATTGCAGATATAATTAACCCTTGGGCGGGTGCCCAACCCCGAAAGGAGTTGAAATAGGGGAGCTATCCCCCCGCCAAAGGCGGCTTTCTAGGACCTTTCCTAGCTGATGCTGAGAGGATTGGGTTCTAGTCATGTGGTGATGGGCTGGTCTATCCGAGTGAGAACTGAGCGATCTCTGCCATGCCCATAGCTTACTCTGACTGTTCCTTTTACTTATATATCTCCTAGATCTCAAGTGGCGGCGTCTTTTCCGTGGATTGACCTCCCTACTGCCAACCTAGAAGTTGGCAGATTGGGAGCCAAAGCGTCACATTTTTCCCTTACCCCTCAACTTTCCCTTCATAATTGCTGAGGGGCACAGGGCCTTGGGTGGGGCTTTGGTTTCCTGGGCGTTTCTGCACCCTCTTCAGCTCCCTGCCTTGGAGTGGCTTCGGTCACCCGGGCTTTGTTAGTGGTAAGCAGGGTGGATTTTGTGGGGGCGCTCGTTTATGGCCTTGGCCTTGCTCGAGACCTTGGGGCTGTTCGGCCAGACAGCCTGGGGAACAACAACAACAACCCTTGGGATCTGGGGGGCCTCATATGAAGTTTGGTATTTTCAAACTTCATAATTCAGTAGCTACTGATTGAAACCACCTAGAGCAGTCAATTTTTTTGCAAATTGTAGAACGTTTTCTTGTCTGTAGACTGCCGTTGAGATGACATCGCTACATTGCGTGGTTGCCGAGTTCTGATGATTATATCGGCGACTTTTTAGCCGCGCATTTTGCCTCATATGAGGCCTCCCGGATTCCAAGGGTTAAGGAAGCTGAGCCTCAGTTGATTGCATAAAACCCATGATATGCACATATGGGCCACCACCATGAGTTTTCCCCATTGGTTTTTCAGTGGAGGATATAACTCAGACGGGTCTTTGGTCCTCTAACAAGGCGTCCCTAGCCATATGCTTGTAGGTACATCTGGAGAAGACACAAATTACCAAGCATAGCGTTGGGGCTGGAACATGCCCACTGAGGCCAATAAGTAGATGGATATATTTGTTCAATGCTTTTATTACCAGTGTCGGAAGGTAATAGAAGTTGTGTCCTACCATCCACCTTAAATGAAAAAGGAGGGGGCGTGTTAAGTTCCATGACAAGTTGGCAGGACACACAATCCGAATGGATAGCAGGAGTGCTATTACTGCACTAGATCTGTTACATAGCAATACCTATACATTATTGCAATGTGTAACTTTATTGTTAATTTTATTTTTGTGATATACGATTACCAGTATTCACACCTCAGTACAGTAGTTCTATTTTTCTGAGATAAGGCTTCTTTAATGGTACCCGCCTTATACATCTTTTTCTTACTGTTATACTCTTATATTTAAACACATGTCACAGTTTTTCGTCTTTTTGGTCTTCCTAATAGATTCTTGTTTTTTAGCTTGATGAGCATATGAAGGTCCCTCCACCGGTCTTGATATTCTAGGCTCTTACGTCATTGACGTAAGGAGCCACCAATAAATTACGGTTTTGACAACCCGTAGGGAAGGAAGGAAAAACTAATATTTATTGGTGGCTCCTGAACTCAATGGCAAGTGCCCTCCCACCATCCCCTTCCCATTCACATGCCCAACTTGATATACTTTAGAGGTCGCTCCTGGGCAGGAAGAGGTATGAGTCATGCTCATGGGAAACAGAGGAAGATCGGAATGCGCTGAGGCGCAGTGTTCAAACTGTGTTAATTCTTTTCTTTTTTATTTCCTACTTTTCAGTGGCTCCGTCTCAATGACGTACCTTAGGAATAATTAAGGGGTACCCCCTAAGATGATCTTGGTTCTCGACCGTCGTAATCGAGGTTAAACCGGGCTCTGAGGAGCCCGGAACGAGGCCATATTATCATAGGCTCTTACGTCATTGACTTCAGGAGCCACCAATAAATATTAGTTTTTCCTTCCTTCCCTACGGGTTGTCAAAACCGTAATATATTGCCAGCAGGGGGCAAATAACCGAATTAATCGCCGTCAAAATAGACGCGAAGTTAACCGCGGCGATCGCCCTATGTAAACATGACGACCGTACGACCGGAGTCTACAACTCTACATCCATCACCTTAGATTTTTACCATAGTTTTATTATCAATACTCGAGTCTATGGGTTAGGTATTGCATCATCATTTGCATGTAACCATTAAACCGTAGCGGCGTAGCCTACATGTTGGCTACATTTAGGCTAGGCCTAGGCTATTTGAAATTTTTATAATTGGGCTAGCCTGCTAGGTTAATACAGAGTTCAGTTATGTAGAGCAGATTAACCAGACCACTGAGCTCCATACGGAACTCTCATAGGTCTGGCCCGAAGGATTGGATCAGATTACTGAAAGGAGCTTAACCCCTCCAACCCGGATGGGCTCTTGAACGCCCATAACAACCTCGGCCCGCGCAACCCGGAAGGGCTCTTGAACGCCCATTGCTTGCATGCGTGCTTTCGAATGCCGCGCGTACATTTTCGGTACCGTGGGACGGTAGGTGGCGCCACCAGGCGTAAACTACGCCACAGCAACAGTATCTACCCCGACGCCATCATGGACAGTACGCCAAATAGTGATTCCGCTGTGTCCGATACCGTGCTTCCTACGACGCCCTTGCTTGTTCGTCGCGCCTTACCCCGACGCCATCGCCTAAATGTGTTATCTCCCGGAGGTATTGAGACGACATTGAGACTTTATGAGCGAGCTGATGCCAAGCATAATGTTGATGATGAAGTCAGTGACGACTCCAGTAATTATAAGTCGAGTGATTATGGCCATGAGAGTGACAAAGAAGAGCAATTCCTGGGATTTGCGAGAGAACATGACAGTGATGAGAGTGATGAAGGTGATGTACCAGTTGTTGAGGAAGCTGGTTTACCTAAAGACAGTGAACTTGAGAGAGTGAGCGAGTGGGAGAGTTCAAGGTCACTCACCAAATTTCGCTTAAGTGACACGACGCCAAGCCCTTCCCCAGGTAAATCGCCTTTCAAGCTACATTTGTATAAGCAGAAAATACTTGAGAAGGCGGCCGCGGCAGCTAGGGAACAAGCAAAACTACTTGGTGAGGATGAGGCTGTGAGTGAGGGTCAGCGTGGTGACCCTTCTCGTCCGCCATTGTCTCCCTTATCTACCAACGCCACCCAAGATGACCCGGATGCCCCGCATTCTTCCCCACCACCCCCACCATTGCCAAGGGTTGAGGACCCCACACTTTCGGCCTATTTGCCTCCTAGGTCCCCCGACAGGAGACATACTGCTGCCGAAAAGGGGAAAGGTAGGAAATATACCAAGAAAATTAAGAAAAGTAAGAGAGTTTTGTTCGAGGCTCCCGCGGCGTCCACCCCGGCCGGCCCCAGCCATACGTCCCCGCAACTTTCCCCACGGTCCTCCCCACCTCTCCCGCCTTCAACATGTCTTCCTGAAGAAGTCTTTGAGCTCGCATCACCAATACCTGGGCCTAGTGACAGTGAAACATTGCTTTCTGTCACTCGTCGCAGGCCAAGGAGCCCGGGACCTCGGGGGGACACAGCCTCACCTGCCACTCCTTCCCCACCTCGCCCACCCGCACGCCGCCCACGCATCACTGGTTCCCCGCCAGATTATGTGGGGGCCACTGATGATGAAGGGCACCTCTCTCAAGACTCTGGCCATGATTACATAGGTCCACCGTCAGGGCAAGATGACCACTCTGACGATGACTATATGGACATCGACGACCCTCGACCCATCCGCTTGGCCCGGCGTCGTGCTGCCCGTCGTGCTGCCCACCGCCCTGGCCGCCGCCCTCGCCGCCCTAGGGCGCGCGCCTCCCGAGTTGGCCGTGGGCGTGCTGGGCCACCAGCTGGAGCTCCTCGTCAGCGTAGACAAGACCCATTCTACGTTTTTCAGTGGCAAGACGTAGTTGATGAGGATGGATACAACCCTGATGTGCCAGCTTTTGATGAGGTACTGGAGGGTTCAGGCGTTACCCCCAATTTTCCTGCAGGCCCCAATGCTCCACCACACGAACTGTTTGAGGCCTTCTTTGATGAGGAGGTGGTAGGCTATGTTGTCAAAGAGACAAATAAGCAGCACCAATTCCAGGTCCACTTTTTGGGAAAGGTGACCAAGGGCCACATGAGGCAGTGGACCCCAGTGACTCATACAGAGTTCATGGTGTTCCTGGCACTCACCATGCTAATGCCTCATGTCAAGAAGCATAGGTTGCCTGACTATTGGATCACCAATGATCTGATATCCACCCCTGCCTTCGGGAAATATATGTCTCGCGACCGGTACCTTGATATCCTCGCAGCGCTCCATCTTGTCACCAACCTTGACGTCCACCTCCCAGACAAGCTGTGGAAGATTAGGACGTTGTATGAGATGATGCGAGAACGCTTCACCTCCTACTTCAAGCCCTTCCGCAAGGTCGTCATTGACGAGTCTCTTGTGCTGTTCCGGGGAAAACTCAGCTTCCGGCAGTACATCCCCTCAAAAAGACATCGCTTTGGCATAAAATTCTTTGTGCTGTGCGACTGCCAAACTGGCTATGTCCTGGACTTCCTGGTCTACAGCGGGAAGGAAGGGGACTTGCTTGTGGACCCCCTCATTGGCTTTGGCGGAGCAGTGGTGCAAGCCATGATGGACCGCTACTTTCACAAGAATCACGTCCACTACACGGACAATTATTACACGTCCCCCACTCTCTCACAGTACCTGCATGAGCGCAAGACGGGGACTGTAGGCACAGTACGAGGGAAAAGGAAGGGCATGCCACCTTTCCCTCCAAAGACCAAAAAAGGTGATGTGTTCAAGAAGAAGTCGGGGCCCATTCTGGCTATCCACTGGCACGACCAGCGGAAGGTCAACCTCCTGACCACCATCCACAAGGGGGAAATGGTGGAGACTGGCAAGGTGGATCGCCGCACCCAGGCCAGGGTGACCAAGCCCGATGCTGTCCTGGACTACAACATCAACATGAGGCTGGTGGACAAGTCCGACATGCAGATAGGCTTCATTGACTGCCTGCGTACCTCGTGCAGATGGTACAAAAAGTTCTTTCTGCATATGGTGGACATGTCAGTTCTGAATGCCTACAACATATACAAGCTTCGGAATGTGAACACACCCATGAAGTTCAATAGCCTGCAAAGGTTCCAAAAGCAGGTGTTGACGGAGCTCCTGGAGAAGTATGCTATGCCACAGAGGGCAGTGGCACATCCTGGGCCCGCCGTTATTGACCGCTTGCAGTGTGCTCAATACTTGATTAGGCACAGGCTTGGTTCCCTGCCTCAGAATGAATCCGGAAGAACACAGCAGAAGCGGTGCCATGTCTGCTACAACAGCAGGGTGAAGCCGAGGTCAGGTAAAAAGTCAACCATGGAGTGTGTGGAGTGCAAGGTGGCACTCTGTGCTTTAGAGTGCTTCTTTGATTACCACTCCAAGCTGGAGTTCTAATAATCATACTGAAATTGCCAAATAAAATGACAATATGTACACTATAATTATATATAGGCAAAAAGTGGAAGAAAAACCAATGTATTGTAATACAAAAGTCATGTATTATGAGAACATTGATACAAATACAATTACACCATAATAATATGTGAAAGTGACACATATGTATATACCAAGTGACATTCATATGATTAGAACCTATAGAAATATATAAATCAGTGAAAAAAGACACAATAAATTGTATATAAAACGTTTACAAATCATATAACTAAGTGAAAGTGACACAAGACCTAATATTTGATGGCCAAAGTATAATAAATACCTGTGATAACGAATAATCAGTGCCTAATACAACAATAACCTACCTCAATTACTAATAAAATGTACGGTATCGAGTGAAAATGAGCATTATCAGTGACAGTAACACTCTCTAAAGCATATTTGTCAAAGTGAAAGTGACACAAGACCTAATATTTGATGGCCAAAGTATAATAAACACCTGTGATAACGAATAATCAGTGCCTAATACAACAATAACCTACCTCAATTACTAATAAAATGTACGGTATCGAGTGAAAATGAGCATTATCAGTGACAGTGACACTCTCTAAAGCATATTTGTCAAAGTGAAAGTGACACAAGACCTAATATTTGATGGCCAAAGTATAATAAACACCTGTGATAACGAATAATCAGTGCCTAATACAACAATAACCTACCTCAATTACTAATAAAATGTACGGTATCGAGTGAAAATGAGCATTATCAGTGACAGTGACACTCTCTAAAGCATATTTGTCAAAGTGAAAGTGACACAAGACCTAATATTTGATGGCCAAAGTATAATAAACACCTGTGATAACGAATAATCAGTGCCTAATACAACAATAAGCTACCTCAATTACTAATAAAATGTACGGTATCGAGTGAAAATTAGCAATATCAGTGACAGTGATACCCTAATAAACATATTTTATATAATTGGCCTCAAAATAACTAGAAAATATCAAATAAACATCACATTCTCAATATCAAACACTAAAATCGTCTAAGGGAGATAAATACTTTGGCGCGACGAGCGGCTAGGTGCGTCGTAGCCATGGCCGGGCGACGCGTCCGAACGCGGGAAGAATTTGCCGCCGAAAAGCACTCGTCTTCCCGCGCTCACCATTATGCAACCAGAGGGGCTAGAGACCTCTACTCAACG
Source organism: Paralithodes platypus (assembly GCA_032716605.1). NCBI lineage: Eukaryota > Metazoa > Arthropoda > Malacostraca > Decapoda > Lithodidae > Paralithodes > Paralithodes platypus. The sequence goes on from CM064490.1 coordinate 37,753,209, forward strand.
CCATTCGACAGAGGAAGGTTTGTGGAACATTATTCTTTTTTATTCACAACATTACATGACATATTCATTGACTTACAGAGTAGTTAACATAGGCCAAAGATCGTCAAAACACCCGGTACCGGAGCACAGTCGTAAGCTATAGCCCCCGGGGCTGGAGGGTTAAGGCGACGCAAAAAACGGACGATAGGGGGGAAGGAAAATGACGGAGAATCGGATAAAAGGTCAGTGAATGATTTAGTACCAAAACAAACCGTACGCAGACGAGCAGTATCTGGGCAGTCAAAGACGTGGCGAACAGTTAGAGGGGAATGACAGGAGGAGCAGGTAGGGGGCGGAGTGCGGGGAGTGGACATCAAATAACCGTGAGTCAGCCGGGAATGGCCTATCCTAAGTCTAGTTAGTAAAACTTCCTCACACCTGTGAGACCTGGAAGACGAGGGCCAAGGACGGACAGAAGGTTTGATTGCACGGAGTTTATTATTGCAGGGTAGAGCATCCCAATGAGATTGCCACGTGCAAAGAATAGAAGGCTTGAGTAAGGACAGCCAATCACCTAACGGAAGGTGGGGCTGGCGAGGGATCATTAAAATAGCATTCTTAGCCGCAGCATCGGCGTCTTCATTGCCACGGACACCGATGTGAGCAGGAATCCAACATAACTGGACCTGGAATCCACGTAGGCTCATCTCGTGGAGAGCGTGTTTTATGGCTAAAACTATTACGTGGGAGGACGAATAAGCACGGAGCGCTTCGAGGGCACTACGAGAGTCACTGTAAATTATAAAGGGCTGTTGAGGGGTGTCACGTATAATATCAATAGCAGATTGGATAGCTAAAAGTTCAGCAGTAAAGATAGAGGCTTGGGGCGGGAGAGAAAACTGAAGGAGCTTAGTAGAGGACACAGCAGCGAGGCCCACCCCAGAGTCAGTCTTAGACCCGTCAGTGAAGATGGCAAAATGGGGGCCTTTACGACGTATGTGTTCGAGTGCGTGTTGGCAGTGATGGCTAGGGACAAAAGGATATCTCTTAGAGAGGAAGGAGAGGTGAGTGCAAACATTGGGGAGAGAGATAACCCATGGGGGGGAAGGGGAGATAACAGGCGGCGAAACAGCAATGTGAAAGTCAAGAGAGTTGAGGAGAATTGTAGCACGAATCGGAAAGGAGGGGGAAGATGGACACGGATCGGGAATGAAGATATCACTGAAAAGGGAATTAGTGGGAGAGTCACTATGTTTAATTTTTAATGCACGGCGCATAGTAACTAAATCGCGATGGAGGGAGAGCGGGGGCTCGCCACTCTCAGCTAAGACGGAGGTACAGTAGGGTCCCGCATAAAACGTGTTCGCATAAAACGAGTCTCGATTAAAACGACCGACCTAAAATATTAATATTTAATTTTCGATCAGAACGAATGTGATCACATAAAACGAGTCCGCCGCCAAAGCGGGGCAAATCCGAGGAGTTTTCATATAGAGCGCCGAAATATCGTACAAAACGTACGAAATATCGTTCGCTTTGTGCGAAATTTTTCGCTTACAGTGAACATTGACGATATTGCGCCACCAAAATGCTGTGTTCACATAAAACGAAATCGCATAAAACGCCCTCGTTTATCGACCATAAACTCGTTTTATGTGAGACCCTACTGTATTTGGGGAGGAACGGAAAGCTCCAGTACAGAGACGCATACCCTGCGTATGAACAGGGTCCAACATCTTCAAAACGGAAGCAGAGGCAGACCCATAAATGGGGCAGCCGTAGTCGAGGATGGAAAGAACCACCGCCTTGTAGAGCATCAACATAGTGGTACGTCTGGCACCCCAAGTGGTATGGGATAGTTTTCTGAGGAGGTTGAGAGCACGAAGGCCTTTACCTTTAGTATACTGAACATGGTCTCTCCAGTTGAGATGTTGGTCAAAGATTACGCCTAAGAATTTAACACTGGGATAGAAAGAAATCTGAGAGGGTCCCATTCGAAGCGATATTGACTGGCCACGAAGCCAGCGTTTGTCTCGATAGAAGACTATTGCCTTAGTTTTCTCAGCCGAAAACTGAAAGCCAACTGAAGATGCCCAGGCGATCACCCGTTGGATGGAGATGTTGAGTATACGTTGAGCATGTCTGAGGGTACGGGCAGTGCAATAGATGGTAAAATCATCAACGTACAGGCTGCCATGGACTTCCGGCAGCAATTGTTGAATGACTTTATTTATGGCCGTGGCAAAAAAAAAGTTTGCTGCTGAGAACGCTGCCCTGGGGAACACCATTGACGAGTGGAAAGACATTAGAAAGAATTCCCTCCACTCGAGTCTGGAATGTTCGATCAGAAAGAAAGTTGGAAATAAAAAAAGGTAGATGGCCACGGGCACCACTATCATGAAGTAGTTGCAGGATGGGACGCCGCCACGTGGTATCATATGCCTCCTGGATGTCAAAGAAAACGGCGACGGTGATGGACTTACTTTTAAAGCCACGCTTGATATGAGATTCTAATAACGTAAGTGAGTCCAGAGTAGATCGATCTTTCTGAGAGCCAAATTGGGTCGAAGTGAGAATAGTGTTTTGACGGAGGAACCAAGTGAGTCTAGTATTGACCAATTTCTCCATTAATTTACAAAGACAACTGGTGAGGGATATTGGTCTATAACTCGAGGGCAAGCTCGGGTCTTTTCCAGGTTTTGCAATTGGGACGACAATAGCATGTTTCCATGAGGTAGGAAATTGATGACGGATCCACACCTGATTATAAAATTGCAAGAGGTAGGATTTAGCAAGGGGGGCTAAGTTAGTGAGTAAGGCAAAACTTATGTTATCTTGGCCAGGAGCGGAGTTAGGACAATTGGAGAGTGCATGTTCAAATTCATCCATTGTAAAGCATGCATTATAATCAAAGGTGTCTGGTGAAGAGAAGTTGAGGGGGATCGACTCCATTTCAAGTTTATGGCGGCGGAAATTATCGTCTAACCTCTCATTACTGCTGACAAGAATGTAAACAGAGAAACCGATCTGGGAGTAACAATATCGAGTAACCTAAAACCGAGTCAACAATGTTCAGAAGTTGTTAAGAAGGCAAACAAAATAATTGGCTTTATAGGCAGGTCATTTGAGCATAAATCCAAAGACGTTATCCTAACCCTTTACAATTCCTTAGTCCGCCCTCTTCTGGAATACTGCGTTCAATCCTGGTGCCCTTATTACCAAAAAGATATAATCAAGCTAGAACGAGTTCAACGTAGAGTTACCAAAATGATACCTAGCCTAAATAACAAACCATACGAAGAGCGTCTTAGAGAATTAAATCTATTTCCTTTAACCCAGCGCAGATTAAGAGGTGACTTAATTCAAGTGTTCAAAATCATCAAAGGCATCGACAATATGAACTGTAGTAAGTACTTCACTATCGACCAATCTAATTACACGCGGGGAAACGGTTGCAAAATTATTGGTAAATCTTTTAACTCACACGAATCTAAGAATTTCTTCTTCAATCGAGTTGTCAACTTGTGGAATGGGCTTCCCCGAAACGTTATAGACTGCATCACCGTTGATTCATTTAAACTCCGCCTAGACAAATATCTCGCATCAAACCCGCGACTGACTGCGTTTGTAAATGAATAACTTTATTTTATCCCCCCCTCAGTTACTAACCCATCTGTCCCCTACTAACTTCCTAATCCTGCCACGGACATTAGTTCCAGGGCAGTAATTCCCTTTCCAATGTTTCCTTACCCACTCTAAACCACTGTTTGGACACTTGATCCTCAGTGTTTTGGAGGACAAGCAACCTAGAAGGGTCACTAGATCTGTTGTTGCTTGATTTCCTTTGTACTCCTTTGTACATGGGCAAGATGTTGACCCAAGAGGTTCGATATCTCAAGGGGATCGTGAACAGTACGGCCACCGTGTACCAAAGCATGGCGCGGAGGGGCAATGTGAAGGCTGTTAATATTCCTGAATTTATGCCAAACGCATGATATCGGGGTAGACGGGGAAATGGTGGAGACATAAGTTTTCCAGGATTCGGATCTACTACGGATAACTTCTCGACGGAATTTAGCTGATAGTCGATTGTAGTGAGGTTTGATGGCACATATATCCATCAATGAGATGGAATGGCATAGAAGATCATCACGTAAAGGTAAGCGTGAACATAATACAGAATCAATGAAAATAATACAAATACAAAATTATTTGATAAGGGTTGTGTTAGCGGGCGTACCGTCCGCAGTTTGACTGTTTTTTTATTGCTGTTATTTGCCCCAGCTGGTAATATAAAATATATGATGATCATGATAACAATAAGTGCCAAGGCTGGGGTGAGGGGAGCAAAGCCTCCCGGGCCCTCACCCCCTGGACCCCAGCCTATAATAAGCTAGCCTAAGCTCCTGGCTATCCTCCAACTATCTCAATATAACCTGGTAAGTTAGGCCTAGCCTATTTAAATATAGAAAATTAATTAAAAGACATAGGCTAGGTCTAGCATAGAAACAATTAATTATGGCTACAAAGTAGCCTACCTGGCTTTAGGCTATGTCAATAACAGTGAGGAATGGAATAGCCTGGTAATAGTTAACTTAACCTAACTCCTATAGCCTAACCTAACTTACCCACCCATAACGAGGGGCGGCGCGCTCCTCGGTGCCGCTAGAAGAGTGGCGAACACATCACAAGGTATCACAAGGTAAGGTTACTGACCTAACCTTCGCTTCATATTATACTTCCAAAGACCCAAGTTCCCAGCCTATAGGCTAGGCTATCATGGCTATAGGCCTAGGCTAGCCTAATGCATTGTTCGCCCCCACCAAATAAGTGCAACCCACATTTTCCGTTCCCTGATCTTTATAGCATAGCATAGCCAGGATAGACATAGAAGACATAGAAGACATGGGGAAGACAAGATTTGAAGTTTGATTATAAAACAAAAATACAGAATAGTAAAAATGTTGCGTCTGCTACCGCCGCCGCCAACACCGTGAACGACCGCAGCAGTGCAAGTACTGGTACTGAGCTGGATACACAGGCATAGTTTGCCTTTTTCCAGAGGATCTACTGTAAGAAACTGTAATAGACATCACTATAGGTTATAGCCCTCCCAGGCTCTCAAGCCCTCAGTGACTCAGTTTCACTAGCCTATCAGAATTCAGAAAGTATCTTAGGACTAGCCTAGCTAATTCTTAGAATAATGGATATGGTAATGCATATCCTTCACTTGAAATAAGACAGTAGGCAGTCGTAGGATGAGGTTGTGCCGTGCCTTCCCTCCTGACAAAACTGTTTCATTTGTGACCGATAATTCATTTGTATTAGTATCTTGAAAATAACTAATAAGACTTTAAGTGACTATTTGTACTCATTGAAGACTTTAATTTGCTAAGACAATGGTATTTTATGGTGAAAATTGCTGACTAGCTGTTGGTTAAATGGCTGATGCCAGTGTGGGGATGGCGACAAATACGGCAACAGAAACATTGTGTTATGTTTGCGTAAAAGGTGTGTCGGGAATTTAGATAAAGAGGTTAAATTGTATATCACTGGTACATGAAATAACCCAACAAATAGTTATAATATAATTACCAACGAGGTATTCGATGGGTGTAATCCAGTCCCCCACACGCGGCTAATTCAATTGCATGACATGTAGGAATGTTCACATAATACAATATCGATACAATGAACTTAGCTTAGAGGAGTGAGGACTGGTGATGTAGGACTGTTGTTAATATTGTTATAGATTAATATTTGTAGCACATGGTGAACTGTGGGTTGAGTCAGAGCCGGGGGAGGAGATGTTGGCTGTATGGTGTTGATTGAGAGACTAAAGGGCCGGCGTCCGATCGCTTCGCGAAGTTACATATGGCTGCCGGCTCATAATAATTATAACCCATAACTTGGTTTCATAATACATCTAGAGCTGATGTAGATATTTATACATTACAGTTAATATTTAACCTAACTTAAGAATAAACTACAATACACAAAGAACCAGCCGAAATCGTACAAGCGATACGATACCACCAAATTCAAATGTCCTATTGGACCAAAACCTGTCGGGATCATTACCCTATTCCCGACATATTGCCCGCCACCAAAAATGATATACAGGAGCTATATACAGAGAACAAAAAAAAGGACATCAAAGTCAAAGATCACCTTGTTTGATCTTTGATCTCCAAAGATCCACGGAACTCATAGCCGCCCTCCTTTTGGGACGAGCGCCACCTGAAGCCTGAGGAGGATCATCCTTCTCATCATCAGCTGCCCCAGCTTGAGGAGCACTGTCACCAGCACTCTCCCGCGGAGGGTTATCAGTAGAGACGCCAGGATCATCCGGCAGTTCTACATCCTGCTCCAAGGGATATAACCTTACGACTGGGCGAGTAGTAACCCCAGTCGAAGTTCGTATTCTAGCAACCCTTATAAGACCACCAATGCCCTGGAACAAATCGATAATCCTCCCAAGCTTCCAAAATAACCTAGGACGCTCATCATGAATCAGGACGATATCCCCGATACGAGGCCATCGTTGATTCGTCCCTTTGATCTTATGAGAGTGACGCTCGCGAAGAGACAGCAAATATTCTTGGGTCCACCGTTTCCATAGATCGTCGGACACCTTGTTTACATACTGGAAGCGACGACGTGTGGCGTCAGCATTGCCGAACGTAGGGTCTTGCAGATCTTCGTCATTTACGGACGATCTAGGAAAGGTATTAAGGGTTCGTCCACGTGTTAGCATAGAAGGCGAAATGGGTAAGAGGTCATCAACATCTGCCGAGGTATAGGTCAAGGGCCTGTCGTTGACTGACATCTCAATTTCTATTAAGATGGTTTGCAACTCCCAGCTGGTCACCAGTGCCCTTCCTAATACCTTCTTCATGGCAGATTTGACGATACCGATAGTTCTCTCCCAAATCGCCCCGAACCATGGTGCACGTGCTGGTATAAATCTCCACTGACAACCCTTTCCAGTGAGGGTAGCCACAACCTGCGGGTCATCCATTAAACTCTGGAGATATTTAGAGGCCCCAACAAATCAAGTCGCATTATCGCTCATAATAATTTGAGGGAAACCATTGCGGCCTGCAAAGCGTCGTAGAGTATGCAAAAACCCCTCACTGGATAGGTCGTCAATCAATTCAATATGAATCGCTCTGGTTACCGCACATGTGAATAGGACGGCATATACCTTTATGATATTACCGGGCGATTCTCTAACATGAATCGCTCCGGTGTAGTCTACCCCGGTTACCTGAAATGGTTCAGTCCTTTGTACCCTGAACTCAGGCAAGGGAGGTAGATCAACTGGGGAGTAAGGCTTACCCTGTAATCTTTTACAGATAGTACAGCTATTGTGGATCCCTTTAATTGCTTGTCGCATCTTAGGGATCCACCAACGTTGTCGCATATACGCCAGAACATAATTTACGCCAAAATGTAGGCAGGTCCGATGGCATTGGCGAATCAACATTTTGGTAATCAAATGAGAGGAGCTAAGGAGGACAGGATATTTAGCAGAATCAATAATGTCCGCTTTTTGTATCCTGCCTCTACACTTAATGATGCCTCCTTCCATATATAATCCTAGCTGCCTCATTAAGTTTGAGGGTTTGGCCTTTGACTCCTTGCTCAGGATTTGATGTTCAGTAGGATAAGATTCCTTTTGTACTAAACATATTAGTTTTGCTTCTGCTGATCTCAATTCATGGAGTCTGATATGCTTCGAATCTTCACTAAGGAAATACCCGTGAGCCCGACTTCTCATGTTGTTAATGAAACGGTATATCCATGCAAATACCCGTATTACTTGATCATAGCTGCCGTAACGTTCCCACTCTACCAACTTGTTATCCTGATGTGTAGTACTCACTTTCGAACTACTTAACACATCATCTTGGGGCCGACTTGAAGGATCAGATATGCATTCCCTGAAATCCTGAGGCCATTCAGTTGGAGATGTAAGCCATGGAGGTCCATGCCACCAAATAGAGGAAGACATAAACTGCTGTGCCGAGATCCCCCGTGAAATTATGTCACTGGGGTTATCCCTGGTGCTCACATAGCGAAATGTAGCTGTAGGAACTAAGTCATGAATCTCATCAGTGCGATTAGAAACATAAACAGGTAACACTTTCTGGCTGTGTACCCATGAAAGCGCTATTTTACTCTCGCTCCAGACATAGACGTTATTAATCTGTAGTATGTCTGCATAAGCATCCAGTGTAAACATTATTAGACGAGCAGACAGAAGCAATGCAGTAAGTTCTAATTTAGGAACTGTAATTTTCTTTATAGGGGCTACTTTGGCCTTCGCTATAGCCAGCGTCGCTACACTACCATTGCATATGTATATGGCAGTACCGTACGCACTATTACTAGCATCAGAAAAGGCATGTAGATCCACCTGTTGACCACTAATAACCTGACGATTAAGTTGGACCTTGCAACATGTGGAAAGGTCCGACCGAATCAACCGCCAAGTATCTTGTAACTCAATCGGGAGGGGCGTATCCCAATCTAGTTTTAGCCGCCACAGTTGCTGTAAAAACATACGAGCACGGATTGTTACAGGCAGCAAAAAACCTAGGGGATCAAACAACCTCGCTGACAAGCTTAAGCAGTTTCGCTTGGTCATAAGCTCACCGCCGCATGGGGTGTGACAGAAGGATATACAATCTGTGGTAGTGTCCCATTTGTGGCCTAAAAACTTCACCTCACTATTCTCAGTAGCTACACCATCAGAAGCAAATTGACCTTTCAAAAGATCACTATTAGTGGCCCATTCTCTTAAGTATAAATGAGCCTTGGCAAATATATCACAGATCTCCCAGCATCTCTTGAGCAATAAATCTTCATTGTCTCCGGTGCCTTGAAGATTGTCCACATAGATCCCCTGCCTGATCTCATTCTTGAAGTCAGGATCTAGTCCAGCCTCCTCAAGATGACGCAAGATAGTAGCGTTGAGAAGGAACTGGGAACAGGTCGCCCCGAATAAGACGACTCTGAACCTGTAGACCAGATACTCCGAATCTAGAACCATTGGGTCCCGTGGCCATAAAAATCTTGTCGAGTCCCTGTCTTCACGATGGAGTTGAAGCATCAGGAAGGCCTTCTCAATATCGGCGACACATGCAAACTTATGACATCTGAAGCGCAACATAATTTGCGCTAGATCAGAGACCAGGGACGGACCCGTGTACAGACAATCATTCAGGCTATAGGAGCGATCACTGGATTTAGCAGAGCAGTCATACACAATACGAACAGGAGTGGTGGAACTGTCCTTTTTAATCCCATGGTGAGCAAGGTAATGGATGTCATCCCCATACTCACTGAGATCTACTCTCTCCACAAATCCACGTTGTACCTGCTCGGCCAAAACTGCCGCATAAGTCTCGCAATAACTTGGATCCTTGACAAACTGCTTCTGAAGGCCACGTAACCTACCAAGTGCTAGATGGAAATTAGTAGGTAATTTACTCTTGTTATCATTCCAAGGGAGCCTTACCACATACTGACCTCTGCCAGAGTCATACGTTACAGTCTCTTCATACGAGATTAACGCTAGCTTGGACTCACGATCAAGTTCATGTGGGTCAATTCCAATATTGTCCAAGTCCCATAGCTTATCTATATCAGTACATGTATTATCAGGCACCTTTGGCCTAATATATTTATCTATGGGGCTTACTGCTACCTTGAGGACCGTAACCACCTCCACCTGTGTGTCTTGAGAGGAAGTGGCATAGGATCCAGAAATGGCATAACCTTGGATCGTGGGCAGCATTATTAGCTTATCTACCCGCCGATATCCAGGGTGAACCAGGTCGTAGTAATAATCAGCTCCGACCAGTAGCATAATACCATTGTTAGCACAGAGTTGATCATCAGCCAGTTTATAACCCTTGCTTCTGAGATATTTCAAATGTGGTTGAATCTCTGATGCTATATAGAAACTGGGTAGTGTGTCGACCACAACAGCCTTGATGGGACATACCTTTTTTCTATAAACATAGGAAATCTCCACTATATCATAGTCACTGGTATCTATTTCACCAGTGAAACCATGGAGACGCAAATTCTCTTGACCCTTGCTGGTACACTTGAGCTGGGGTAATGATGACCGCAGAACGAATGACCTCTGTGAGCACTGGTCAAGTAAGGTGCGCGTCATTATAGTATTATTATTACTCCCCACTACTGGCAGCATCATAGTAGGAAGCAATTGACATTCTCGAGAAGCAATAGACATGGCAGATACTTTATCACCCTCGCTCTTACCTTTCTCATGTGACTCTTTGGGGGTTCTCCCCTTTTCTTTGCCGTCGTGCCGATCAGACTGGGTGCAAAGGGAAAACCAATGTTTCCCCTTGCAATACTTACAAGGTTTGATGTAGGAATTGGTGCAGGTACTGTTGAAGTGGTCTCTTGCCAGACAGCTGGTACATAACTTAAGCGATTTAGCCTTGCCAATCTTCTGTGTAGCCTTAGGATACTTAGGACACTGATACCACAGATGACCGTGGACACTGCACAACTTACAACCTAATGATATTGGCCTTTTCTGTTTAGGAGAAGTCTGTACCGGGAAAGCTGCAGTAGATGGCGACATCTCCACTTGTCGGTAGTGTCCAGTACTCTCCATATTGAAGACTTCAGTCTGGTACACCTGCACCAACGCTTCCAAGTTTAGTGGAGAGTCGCTTAGTTGTCGTCTTAAGATTTCCCTTAGGGGAGAGGGTATCTTATTCAAGATATTAACACTAAATATTTCCTCCTTGGTGATGGCCATTGTCTCTATAGATCGGAGGAGGCTCTCAAAGGAGGCATAGTACTCCTTTAGGGCCATCACATCATAGGATGGAGGATCTAGCATGAAGAACTTAGTAATTAACGCGGTCTGGATGACTTCCACTCTCCCGTAAGTTCTCTTCAGCAACTCCACTGCAGACTCGTAGCTGGTAGCTTCTAGCTTGTACCCACCGACTAACTTCAATGCCTCCCCTTTCAATTGACCACGGAGATATGTGAACCTTTGGATGGATGTGAGTGTTTTATTATAATGGACGGAACACTCAAAAATATCCCAAAATCCAGTCCAGGTAGCCGAATCCCCGGAAAAGGTAGGCAAAGTAAGCTTCGGCAGGTTAAAACCAGTCGCCTTTGGTGTACCGGTATCCTTAACAGAGGTTGATTCTTGGGTGGAAGATAGTCTGGCTAAGGCTGTATTAACATTCTCAAAGTACTCAACGAAAGTACCACCAAAGCGAAATGAACAGCAACCGCAGACACCCGCAGGCCTAGACTGCTTAGCCTAGCCTAGCCAGGAGCGCAAAATGGTGACCGACGAAACTACCCCTACCCCAATCTCCAGCCCAGCTAACCCACCAAAAAACGCCAAGGAACACACACCCAAAAAAACCTGGAAACAAGCCCCAAAAAAGATAGGGACGGTGCCTAAATGGTAAAAAACACGAGGGAAGAAGCTGGGTCTAAACTAGGGAAATGGCAGTCGGCCAACAACGCGCGAGGCGGCAGCCATTTGTAAGCCCACAAGCGTCAAGGAAGCAAACAAAACGGTACTACGGTATGGAAGCTTTAGGGCACGAAGGACCATTATTTGTCGGGAATTTAGATAAAGAGGTTAAATTGTATATCACTGGTACATGAAATAACCCAACAAATAGTTATAATATAATTACCAACGAGGTATTCGATGGGTGTAATCCAGTCCCCCACACGCGGCTAATTCAATTGCATGACATGTAGGAATGTTCACATAATACAATATCGATACAATGAACTTAGCTTAGAGGAGTGAGGACTGGTGATGTAGGACTGTTGTTAATATTGTTATAGATTAATATTTGTAGCACATGGTGAACTGTGGGTTGAGTCAGAGCCGGGGGAGGAGATGTTGGCTGTATGGTGTTGATTGAGAGACTAAAGGGCCGGCATCCGATCGCTTCGCGAAATTACATATGGCTGCCGGCTCATAATAATTATAACCCATAACTTGGTTTCATAATACATCTAGAGCTGATGTAGATATTTATACATTACAGTTAATATTTAACCTAACTTAAGAATAAACTACAATACACAAAGAACCAGCCGAAATCGTACAAGCGATACGATACCGCCAAATTCAAATGTCCTATTGGACCAAAACCTGTCGGGATCATTACCCTATTCCCGACAAGGTGATGGGTCCTCCGAAAAGTGGGTTGGTTGTGTGACCTGTGTAAGATGGGCCCATACCAAGTGTGTCCATCTGACTGGTCCACCCGACCTCTTGCCGGGGAGGTCGACGGTACTACAGCTAATTAAGGTGGTAGATGATTGGATGCAAATTCTAGAAGATGGTGATGTAATAGACGTGGTATATTGCGATTTTATGAAGGCCTTCGATAAGGTCCCACATAAAAGGTTAATAGAGAAAGTTAGAAGCTATAATATAGGGGAGAAATGTGTGAAATGGATAGAAGCCTTCCTGAAAGATCGGAGACAGAGGGTATTGGTGAATGGAATAGGCTCGGGGTGGAGGGAAATTACAAGTGGGGTACCTCAGGGATCTGTGTTGGGACCACTGCTGTTCGTTATATCAACGACTTGCCTGAAGTTATAACTAATGGAAGTGAGGTATACCTGTATGCGGATGACACTAACTGTATAGAAGAGTGAGGAGTAAGGAAGATATGGGTTTGCTTCAAGGAGATGTGGAGGGCATGAAGGGATGGTCTGAGCATTGGTTAATGCCTTTTCATCCAAAAAAACAAGTACATGCGGATTGGGACCAGCAAGATAGACAAGGTAGGATACAGTATGTATGAAGCGATGGAGGAAGTGGGTCCACGAAAGGATATAGGAGTAGTGATAGATAATAAGTTAAATTTCTCAGAACATTTAGCGGAAAAGATAAACAAAGCCAATAGAATTGTAGGGCTGATAAGGAGGACATTTGTGTCACTTGACGAAGAATCTTCAGGAATCTATATACAGCGCTGGTTAGGCCACACCTGGAATATGCAAACCAGGTGTGGGCTCCATATATGGTAAAGGATATAGAAGCAGTGGAGAAAGTGCAGAGAAGAGCTAGCAAGCTGGTACCAACGTTGAAGAACGCGGGCTATGAGCAGAGGTTGAGGAACTGGGACTTCGACACTGGCATATAGGAGAAAGAGAGGGGATATGATAGAGACTTTTAAGATAGTGTCAGGAAAGTACGATGAGGATGTGTGTGAAGGTATCTTCTTGATGCGGGAGGGAACAAGAACGAGAGGACACTCTAAGAAAATTTACAAAGAAAGAAATAGGCTTGAGAAGGCGAAGAACTCATTTTGTGATAGAGTGGTAAATGAGTGGAACGCACTGCCCCAGTATGTAGTCGATTCCGAATCAATAAGGGAGTTTGAAAGTAATCTTGATAAAGCATGGGGAAGACAAGATTTGAAGTTTGATTATAAAACAAAAATACAGAATAGTAAAAATGTTGCGTCTGCTACCGCCGCCGCCAACACCGTGAACGACCGCAGCAGTGCAAGTACTGGTACTGAGCTGGATACACAGGCATAGTTTGCCTTTTTCCAGAGGATCTACTGTAAGAAACTGTAAGAATAGCTTTATTTTGAATTTTGTCCAACTGCCTCAATGCAACCACTCCACTTCCACCCCACAGAGGTGAACAGTAATCCATCTGAGAACGCACATGACTTTTATATATTACGGCCAACTGCTCGTCAGTGAAGAATTCTCGAACTCTGTACAGGAGTCCCAGTTTTTTAGAGGCATTCTTAGCAATGCTTCTAACATAATGTGTCCAGCTCAAGTTAGTAGTTAATGTTACACTGAGAATGTCAATACTAGGGGAAGTGGGAATATTTACATCATTAAAAAATATATAGGAGTCAGTGAGATTCTGTCGGTTAGAAAATTGAATGTACTTGGTTTTCTGTGCATTAAAGGAAACTAGATTCTTTTGTCCCCATTCATTAATTCTAGAAAGGTCCTGGTTCAGAGAAATTGCAGTGTTTATTTTTGAATTTATAAGATCGGGTTGGGTGAAAGAATTGGTAAATGTGAAGGAACTGTGGAGTGTTGAGTCATCTGCGTAGGAATGTATGGATTATGAGTGGTAGATATGAGATCATTGATATGAATGAGGAACAGAATTGGGGCCAAAACTGATCCCTGGGGAACACCAGCATTTATTGAGTGAAATTGAGAATAAAGGCCATCTACCATTACACATATTTTTTCTGTTATGAAGATAAGAAGAAATTAGTGGAACTAATGATGCAAGGCCGTAGTGTGACATCTTCGACAATAAGGATTGATGCCAGACTCTATCAAATGCCTTTGATATATCCAGTGCTATTGTATGTGTTTCACCATGTTGGTCTGTAGCTTGGTTGATTTGATGCGTAAGAAGGCAAAGCATGTCTGCAGTTGATCGACATCGTCTAAAACCATATTGCCTATCACTGATTAATTTATTATTCTCAAGATGCTTAATTATGTGATTATTTAATATAATTTCAAAGACTTTACCAAGAGTGGAAGTTGTTGTTGTTGTTGTTCCCCAAGCTGCCTGGCCGAACAGCCCCAAGGCCCCGAGCAAGGCCGAGTCCACAACCGAGCGCCCCCAGAGACCAGAGAGATTTCTGGTCAAAATCGCGAATATAGATGGACCAGCCCATTCATGAATTATGGAGAAAATTGAGGCAACCCCTCCCTCCACGAGGCCTCAAGCCACACTGAGCTCACTCATACACACACTCGCTTATGTAACACACCCGCTAGGCACGTAAGCACATCCTCCACACATTTTACTAATGTTAGCACCAAAATATACCAACAAATTAGGGAATAACAGGGAAAATAGGTGATAATTGAAGGGGAAGGGGAAGGGGAAAAGGGGGAAGGAGGGGATGTGGAGGAGTGATATGAGGTATAGGGGAGAAAAAAAAAAAATTGTTTAGTGCTACTGGGGCCGTTTAAATGTTTTTTTTAGGCCTCCCTCTTAAGAGCTTTGCCGCCCTCGCCCAGTAAAACTTCTTATGAGCTTTCTCGCCGTTTATGGGTTAATAACCTCAGTGATCCAAAGTTTATCTTTAAAGAGGCATGAAACTTGTGACCATGAATACGGGAAACGTGAGGAATGTGCGATATGTCTTTCTAGATTATATAATGGTAGGGTAAGGTGGGGTGAATCCGCCGCGGGGTGGAATCGCCGCGGACGTAAGATACTTGTCTAAAACAATTCGTCATAAATCCAAATACGTATGGAATTGATTCTAGGTATGTTTATAGTATGTGTAGATGATGGTAGAACACAAACATGCATAGTTGTCATTTATTTAACGAAGAAAAATATTTTTCCATAATATTTCAAACTGAAAAATATGTAAGCGGTCTTGAACATTTATCGTGGCGGCGACTTTGCGGCGACTTTACATCTCCCAATACACTTTTTTTTCGTTACAAGATGGTTGTCTGTGATTTCTAAGTGGAAACTAAAAAAAAAAAAAAAAAAAAAAACAGGCAAAAATATATATACCTGTAATTATATAAATATATAATATATAATTATATAATTATACTAAAATACTTGGATTATATCAATCTAATAATAAAACATCTTAATTGTTACTTAACCCTTGGAATCCGGGAGGCTTCATATGAGGCAAAATGCGCGGCTAAAAGTCGCCGCTATAATCATCAGAACTCGGCAACCACGCGTTGTAGCAACGTCATCTCTACGGCATTCTACAGACAACAAAAAGTTCTACAATTTGCAAAAACATTGACTGCTCTAGGTGGTCTTTAATCAGTAGCTACTGAATTATGAAGTTTGACTATACCAAAATTCATATGAGGCCCCCCGGATCCCATGGGTTAATCGGGGGTAAAATCGCCGTGGCAGGATTAAATCATCGATAATATATAACCGCGGCGGATTCACCCCGGCGGGCGGGGTGAATCCGCCGCGCGAGTAACGGTTTTCGCCACCCATTACAAACCTTAATGTTTTGTTATTTCAAATAAAAATGATATGAGCGTGTGCAGGAAAGCGAGAATGTTTAAAGTTATGTAAACAAAAAATTCTGAATTCTGATTCAGTTGGATGCTGTTATTAATAAAACACGTTTCGTGGCGGATTCACCCCACCTTACCCTACTGATAAGGAAAAGTATAATGAAATGTGCCCTATGCTTTAGAAGGAAATTGTAGTGATAGACCATGCGCTGTGGTTTAATGCCGAAATATTACGAGCGAGAAAGGAAAAAAAGAAAAGAGAAAGACTATGGCGTGTTATATACAGTGCTAGATAATTTGACGGGAAACAAAAAGAAAAATAAGTTACCTGAGGGGTTTTCAGATACAGTGCTAGCAAAAAAATATTTAGACTTCTTCGACAATAAAATTAGGAATATTGTTGAAAACTTTAGAGCAAGCGGCGTGCAAGGATCGTCTTCAGCCAGTCAAGTTCCAGAGAATAAGTTATCATGTTTTCGGTCAGTCGACCAGAGTGTGGTAAAATCTATTGTATGTAGAGTGAAACATACGTATTGTGAAAATTATCCTTTACCTGCGAGTGATATAGTTCACAGTACAAATTTTGATGGAATTCTGGATATACAGTAGGGTCTCGTAAGATGCGAGATCAGAATATGCGATTCGCATAAGATGCGAGGACCCCAAATAATAAAATAAATTATTTTAAGATGCGAGACTGACCATAATTTGCGAATCGGAGGCTCAAAGTGGGCTAAATCCGAGGAGAAACCTCAAGATGCGAACATTTTGTTTTAAATGCGAGACGTTTTTCCCATAAGCTACGTGTATCATAAGATGCGAAATCGTAAGATGCGGTCGCATCCATCGACCATAAACTCGCATCTTACGAGACCCTACTGTACTGTATTACTAGATATTGTAAATCGAAGTATTGAAGCTATTGTTTTTCCTGAGTCTGAGAAGAGGGCGATTGTGAAGCCTATAGTAAAAGGTAAATTGGATGGTCAGTGCCTTAGTTCTTTTCGACCAGTATCCAACTTGACATTTTTGTCTAAGATAATCGAGAATGTAATATTTCCCCTCACACAATGTAACGTAAATTATAAAGTTGAAAATTTTCTTGATATAAATATAGAGATTGTTAATGAACAGTGCATACTTAAAGTATATCACAAAGTTGATGATTTTAATTTTAACGTAATAAACTTTCCTTTCCCTAGTAGTAATATCGATAGTAAAATAACTTATAATTGTTTTTATTCCCAATTAATAAGATTTTGTAAAATCTGCACTAAAGTAGATGACTTTTGGGCTAGAGCTAGGTTACTATACAGACTCTTAGTGGACAGAGGTTTTGAGGCAAGTAAATTGTTCCATAAATTTAATCTTTTTAGGGTCAATTATTGTGACTGTATTCTAAAATTTGACATCAATAATTTTAATCAAGCATTTTTAACTTGAAGTTTCTTGTATAACCTCTGCTTACTTTTTGTCTGTATTTATTGTTTATCTTTTTCTTTTTCTATTATTAATATTAATAAATGCAAGTTTTACATTTTAATTGATGATTTTTAACATTTATTGTTCTTGTTAAAAGAGTACTCTTTGTTTAAATCTGTTGTTACTTCATATTTTGCAATTATTTGTCTTTATATTATATGTATTCATTGTCGATAGTATCAATTGCTTACTTTTGCGATTTCCTTAGTTTATTTGTGCTATAAATGTAGGTTATTTGTAGGGTAGTTATTGATAGGGGTCACTTGAGGCATGCTATGCTTACAGGTACCTACCCGATAGCACTATCGTTAGTGAGTGCTGTACTGTATTTTATATAATATTTTGTAATAATAGATATCTTATCAATATTTGTATTTTGTACTATTGTTAATGTCTTGTCATGTTGCAAATTTGATTTTAAATAATATTTTGACATTTAACATGTAGTTTCTTTATTCATGCAGAGTTTAGTAAAATTTGCCAGAACGTCCCGGACTTCCCAAACTTGACTACTTCCTTTAACGTGACGATAGTGCGTTGTTATATGTGCGATTAGTTTGCTTGGGAAACAGATTAACTTGCTCATGTAGTAATGTACACCCTATGTGGTGGATTGTGTTCTTTTATTTAATAATTTTCATTTTAGTAAGCGTTGTTTCCACATAGCGATTTTGATAATTTAATTTGACTTTATATTGTCCTTGTCCCAATTTTGGTTTGTTTAGTTTGCAAGTTTTACATTTTAATTAGACCAGTTGCTGGATCACCTGCAGAAAGTGCGAGTTTTTCCTGATAGTTTGCCTATAGGAGACTTTACTCCACTGAAACAATGATGTGTTCTGTGGTCAGTGATTTACTTGTATTGATGGATGAAGGAAAGTGTGGTGTCTTAATCCTGCTTGATCTAAGTGCTGCATTTGACACAGTTGTGCATGATTTATTGCTGACGGACAGCAGAACTATTGGCATAGATGGTAATGCATTGAATTACCTGAGAAGTTATCTTGAAGATAGAACATACTGCGTACAAATAGGAAGATCGTTCTCCGATATGAAACGTTTAGAAAGGGGCGTCCCCCAGGGAAGTGTACTGGGCCCAATTCTGTTTTGCATATACAGTAAAAGTCCGTTAATCCGACGACCGATGATTCGAATCTCCCAATAGTCCGAATTTTTCAATTTGAGGCCAAATCCGAATTTACCCGATGGTCCGAATTTCAAGAAGTCCCAAAGTCCCCTTTTTGAGGCATTAGGCCACTCAAATGACACATAATGGAGCACACACATATCATATGTTCATGAATTCACTTTAAAAGTTTACCATCGTCATTGTAGCCTATTACCTACTTCAAAACATTCAGATTAATGGTCAAAGGAAGCTACTGATATAAACGTAAACACCTTCTTCTTCTTCTTCTTCCACATCGTCTGCTAGAGAGTTTGTTTTGCTCTTGAACGCATCCTTGGGACGCTCCGATGCGCTACTGACTTGCACCGCATTTTCTGCAAGCGCATTCAGTCTTGAGCTTGAAAACGCACCTTTGGACGTATTAGTCTTGAGCTTGAAAATGCACCTTTGGACGTTCCGATACGCTACTATTTATAGTTCAGTGATCGGAGCGTCCCAAGGGTGCTTTCAAGACAACAAGACAAGGGTGCTTTCAATACAATATAATATAACAGAGCACATCACAAAAGGAAAATCACAAAATGAAAATTACAAGAACCTCTCAGGGAAGTGCCGTTGTTAAGGCATTACTTCCCGAACCACATCTGATCTGATCTGATCTTCAAGAGCAAGACAAACTCGCTAGTAGACGGAAGAAGAAGAAGACGTTTATAGCAGCAGATTCCTTTGACTATTAATCTGAATGTTTTGAAGTAGGTAATAGGCTACAATGACAATGGTAAACTTTTGAAGTGATTTCATGAACATATGATATGTGTGTGTGCACCATTGTGTCATTTGAGTGGCCTAATGCCTCAATGTTTTCGTCATACACAGGTTCATAGGGGTAAAGTCCGATAATCCGAAAAATCCACTAATCCGAACGAGGGCCGGTCCGCTGCCCTTCGGATTAACGGAAGTTTACTGTATATAATTGGACTATCACTTTTGCTTGAGAAATATGGAGTTAGTTTTAAACTGTTTGCAGACGATACCCAGTTCTACATGACACTGAGGAATGTAGTTAACACTGAAGAAACGTTGAGCAGAATAATGGCGGACGTCAGTAGATGGATGGAGTCCAAGCAGTTGAAACTGAATGAGAATAAAACTCAATGTTTTATTGTTGGAAGAAAAAACGATCTCAGGAGGCTGGATATTTCTAGACTTTGAATCAACGGTAATGTTATGGAAGTGAGTAACGCAGTGAAGGACTAGGGAGTGATGATAGACTGCAATTTATCATTCAAAGGTCAAATTCATCAGGTTTGAGAATATCTGGATATCATCTGAGGAACATTGCCTTTGTGAGAAAGTGAGAAAGTATCTCAATGAAAAAATCACCAAGATGCTCGTTCATAACCATGTTATAAGTAAGTTGGATTATTGTAACTCGCTCTACTATGGTCTTCCAAATTATCTACTGATGAAGTTACAACTTATTATGAATAGGGCTGCAAGATTAATAAAGGGTCTACCTCGTCGGGAGAGAATAACACCAACTCTGATTGATTTACACTGGTTACCAATTAAGGCAAGAATTGTCTACAAATTGTGTGTTATGACATATCAAGCATTGAAGTTTGGAAAACCAGGACATATAAGGGATCTATTAAAAGATTTCCACGTAGATACTGCCATGACATTGAGACACAGTGTGGAGCTGCACAGGCTGGAAGAGCCACGAAGCAATTTTGAATTTGGATTTCGAGCCTTTGAAAAGAGTGCTCCACGGCTCTACAATAAACTGCCTGAGAATGTCAAGAACAGTGAAAATTTTGAGATTTTTAAGAAGAGATTGAAGACGCACTTATTCACTGAGTGAAATACCAACCCTAATTCTCATTTTTATGAAAAATATAATAACTTTTACTCAAGGCTAGACAACATAAAACATGCATTGTTTCCATAACAAAACTTGATGGACCCCCACTATTCTTCGAAACTTTACTTTTACGATTATAATCTGCCAATCTGGTTTCCTTTTCCAAATCGCATAATGTTACTTAAGGCTACTTAAAGCACTAGAGTTCAGTGTTACTACATAACTTTTGTTTTCGCCAGTTAAAATCATAGGCTAGGCTATCTAACTCCAGGGTTTTCGCATATTTCATCGGTGACTGGACGACTCGGCCCATGGGACAACTCGGCTCGGACAGCTCGGCCCACTTTTGGACAACTCGGCCACGACGGCGAGACAGCTCGGCCCCATGTTATGCTATGGTTAGGTTAGGTTAGGTTAGATCGGGACATAGTGATTCCAAAATGATCAATACGAGAAATAAAAGTTAATGAATTGTCACTTGTTTGATGAAACGAAAAGATAGATACTGTACATAAATAGATAGGGACACAGTGATTCCAAAATGATCAATATAGCCATCTATATAGTTTTTATGTTATCGAAGCAAATAAGGGTTGTGAAAGGCCGAGTTGTCTCGCAATTAACACTGGGCCGAGCTGTCTCGGTTTTACTGGGCCGAGCTGTCTCGCCGTGGGCCGAGCTGTCCCGTGGGCCGAGTAGTCTAGCATTCATTTCATCTAATATTCGTCTTTATCGTAACTCAGCTCTCTACATTTCTGTATTCATGATATTTAGACAATATCCATATCCAAAAATAAATAATCTGGTCTATTGAAGATTTAAATATATTAGCTCGAGTGGATTCGATTATGATTTGTGAGAGTTGCGAAATTAATAGGCCTACGATCGAATCTCTCCAGGTCTTCAACGATTTTTGTTTACCTTTAAGCAATATTTAGTTAGTAATCCTTATTATCATAGGCTAGGCTATCTAACTCCAGGGTTTTCGCATATTTCATCGGTGACTGGACGACTCGGCCCATGGGACAACTCGGCTCGGACAGCTCGGCCCACTTTTGGACAACTCGGCCACGACGGTGAGACAGCTCGGCCCATTATTTGAGACAGCTCGGCCCCATGTTATGCTATGGTTAGGTTAGGTTAGGTTAGATTAGATAGGGACATAGTGATTCCAAAATGATCAATACGGGAAATAAAAGTTAATGAATTGTCACTTGTTTGATGAAACGAAAAGATAGATACCTGTACTGTACTGTACATAAATAGATAGGGACACAGTGATTCCAAAATGATCAATATAGCCATCTATATCGTTTTTATGTTGTTGAAGCAAATAAGGGTTGTGAAAGGCCGAGTTGTCTCGCAATTAACACTGGGCCGAGCTGTCTCGGTTTTACTGGGCCGAGCTGTCTCGGTTTTAGGTTTTACTGGGCCGAGCTGTCTCGCCGTGGGCCGAGCTGGCCGAGCTGTCCCGTGGGCCGAGTAGTCTAGCATTCATTTCATCTAATATTCGTCTTTATCGTAACTCAGCTCTCTACATTTCTGTATTCATGATATTTAGACAATATCCATATCCAAAAATAAATAATCTGATCTATTGAAGATTTAAATATATTAGCTCGAGTGGATTCGATTATGATTTGTGAGAGTTGCGAAATTAATAGGCCTACGATTGAATCTCTCCAGGTCTTCAACTATTTTTGTTTACCTTTAAGCAATATTTAGTTAGTAATCTTTATTATCATGTCTTCCTCAGCATTTATGGTAATTTTAGTGAAAAGACTCGCAGCCTTATTTGCGAGTTTTTTTTCCAATTTATTTTTGGAAATGGTAGTTTTGATGCTATTAGTTATAATTCCACTGTGGGAGAATAGTTTTTATAGTAAAATTAACCTCTGAAGTGCGCATGGGGGGTATGAGACACCACACTCCTGTGCTGACGTATTTGAGCTGTTCCCATCACTAAAATATTTATTTTACCATAAATAGCATTAATACTTATCCATATGCGCCTATTATAGGTTGATTATAAAGGTATTAACCTGTTACAACAATAAAACAAGTGGAAACAGCGTTTGGATGGTCAAAATCGGCGATACAGGCCGGGAGTTACACAATGTATGGCTGAGGCAACCTCCCAGACCACCACTTTACTCCACCTCTGGAGAGAGACTGTCGATCGATACTCTCTCTCTCTCTCTTGCACTTGCTTGCTAACATTGATGACAACGCCCTGCTACCAACTCGCTAATGTTAGCACGAAAATAGACCACAGGAAAAGGGAATAACAGGGAAAATAGGTGGTAACTGAAGGAGGGGAGGAAACTGGGGAAGGAGGGGAGGTGGAGGAGTGATATTTGGCATGGCCCAGGGGCAATTTTTTTTTTTTTTTTTTTTTTTCGGTGTTTTAACCCTCCTGGCCCGGTTGTCATTTTAAAATGACACCACGAACTAAGGGCAGGAGCCCGGGTGTCATTTTAAAATCTGTAAGCTTGAAAGCCTATTCAGCTTGGTCTGAACGCCGTGCGTCCGACGCATGTAAACAAAGCCGATCGTTACGTCACCGCACCTCCGAAAACAAGGAGAAGACTCGTTTGTTATTGTACGTCTGTATGTCGTTGTTTCAGTAGTGAAAAGATCGTCATATTGCTAACATCGCCTGCAAGTGCTCTCCACTGAAATCGTCATCACAACTGAACCAGTTGACATAGAGAGCTCTACTCAACGCCAGTCTACAGATTGGAAACCGCACTACATTTATAGATGCGTGGGAAATTTCTAGCAGTTAAACTAAACAAAAATACGGTAGCCTAGGCCTAGACGTTTTTCGGCCAGATCGCCCGGGTAGCCCACACTGTCATTTTGAGAGCCTGCCCGGGCCAGGAGGGTTAAATTGATTTTTTTTCCCCTGACCCTTAAGAGTCTTCCCGCAGTCCGCCGGGGGAACTCTTATGAGTCTTCCCGCAGTTCCCGGGTTAACTATAGTTTTGATGTAAATACTACCGCAACTACGAATCTTGTTTCCGAGACCTAGTACCGGTATATTAACCTAACCAAACAACCCAACCTAACCTAACCTAGACCCAGAAAGTGGGATACAAAACCAGCCCTTGCATGCCAGCTACTGTGGGTTCATATATTAGACATACAGTACCGATAACATCTTTGTAGAACATAACACTTTACCGTAACGAGTGTACTCCATTCCGAACACTTTTTGTAAACATTGAACACGTCCGTAGCAGAGCTCTCAAGATTGCGGGACTGAAGAAGAAGAGTTTGTTTACGCGCGGGACTATTTTTATCGACAAAATCAAGTGTTACAAAACTTATCAAAACTATTCTCCCACAACGGAATCTATGTGAGTATATTATAAGGATTCCATAGAGCTTCACTTTCCCTAATAAATTACAGTATGTATAATAACGCTGCGAGTCTATTCCCTATAATTATCGCATTTATAAACATCAAATCACATACAAAAACAAATGAGAACATACCACTAAGGTTAATTTTTGACTGCCTTAGACAAAGGGTCACAGGGTACACAAAAACTGAGCCCGGCGAACCGCACCTATAAATGGATGCTGATTGACTGCACGAAACTTTTCCACCACTGATCGAATCCTTAAAACAATACATATATATTTTTGGTGTAGAGGTGTAAATCCAAACCACTCGATTAATTGACTTAAGATAGACATGAATCTTATTTTATAATCTTATTTTGGGGGAAAAATAGTAGGCCTATATTTTGGGGGAAAAAACCTTCCGAGGTATTGGGCATTCCGAGGTTTCAGCCTCCGGATTAGTGGACTTTCACTGTACTAGCAATTGTTACCATTATTTTATCATCTAGCGACATTCTAGTAGCTTTTGAGAACGAATCTAGCGCTATTTTGTTTTTCGTTTTGGCAACGAACCGGTTATTTTCTTCTCTTGGATATTTGTTATCAACAGTCCAAGGCTGTAGGTGGGTATAATTGACAAGGGTGGGGGTAAATATTGAGCCATACGTAGGATATAAGCTAATTTAGCAAGGATTGGAGCTGGAATCAGTGTAGCATTAGTAAGTCTGTTAAACAAATCCAGGCTAGCTTGTGAACCACTGTGACCTGGAGCGCGTTCAGTCTACCATCAGGCAATAATGTTTCCGTTTGAGCAATCCTGCTTATGTTCGCGCAGGCTGAACGACATTGATAGCCAAACATTGATTTTTGTCGCTGATTGGTCAGTGGCTGTGAGCTCGAAATTCAATTTTTTTTTGTCGATTTCTGCGAAGGTTTTAGGCCCTGTAACATGTGCTTTTTTGGTCTATTAATTTCAATCAATACATTTAAATAAATACTATCCATCAATATAGGCTATTGGCTAAGGTAGTCACACTGTCAGCTACAGCATCATTGTTCAAGCTCAAGACAGACGGTAGGTTACCATCAGGCTATTATATCTTATAATCTTACCAGGAAATGTTGACAAAGTTATTACGGTCGTTATCTGGCAAAGGTAGCTCTTTATTCCCCGTGTAATTCTCAAACAATTCTCCGTTAGTCTATTGGGGAATTAAAAAGTATATATTATTTTCCTGGCGATGTATGAATAGGCTGAATTATATAGTTTATATATAGGCTATTGTTCTTTCCCTGACGATGTAGCCTATGTGGAGGCTGAATTAAATAGTAGCCTATATATATATTATCTCTTCCTGGCAATGTAGGCTATGTATAGGCATATTTTCTTTTCCTGACGATCTATGTGTAGGCTATAACTAGGCTATGTATAAGCCTAGCCCCTATATTAATGGAGGGTTCATTAATATTATATTTTAACCATTAGATTACCTTTGAAAATTTAACTATAGCATGGGTAGGCTACCTTACTAAACATAGCTTAACTGACCTATCATACTTAGATGCAATTATGCCTCAGAAATTGTTTTTAAGAAATGTAAATAGAGTAATCGATCAATGATCTCATATCTACCACTCATAATCCAATACATTCCTACGCAGATGACTCAACACTCCACAGTTTCTTCACATTTACCAATTCTTTCACCCAACCCGATCTTATAAATTCAAAAATAAACACTGCAATTTCTCTGAACCAGGACCTTTCTAGAATTAATGAATGGGGACAAAAGAATCTAGTTTCCTTTAATGCACAGAAAACCAAGTACAGTAAACCCTCGCCATCTCAGACCTCTAGAAGTCGGAAACCCGTACTAGTCGGACTGGCTACGGCCTCTCGGACATGCACTTCCGTATTTCGGACATTTCCGTCATCGTTCCGACAGTCTGACGTTGTCGGACTTTATATAAGTACAGTATTCGGAAAATGTCCGATATTATATTTTTCAATTCCATTGCATTAGAAATGATTCAAAGATTACAAAAAGTCCAAATAAGACATAGTTATGTTAATGTACAGTAGGGTCTCACATAAAACGAGTTTATGGTCGATAAACGAGGGCGTTTTATGCGATTTCGTTTTATGTGAACACAGCATTTTGGTGGCGCAATATCGTCAATGTTCGCTGTAAGCGAAATTTTTCGTACAAAGCGAACGATATTTCATACAAAGCGAACGATATTTCATACAAAGCGAACTATATTTCGTACAAAGCGACGATATTTCGTACAAAGCGAACGATATTTCGTACAAAGCGAACGATATTTCGTACAAAGCGACATTCGTTCTGATCGAAAATTAAATATTAATATTTTAGGTCGGTCGTTTTAATCGAGACTCGTTTTATGCGAACACGTTTTATGCGGGACCCTACTGTATAAGGGAGTTACATAGATGCATTAGAGAGATAGATAGAAAGAGAGAGTTACAGAGGGGGAGTGAGCGATAAACACGAACTATTATGAGACGGACTTAATTGGTTCTGAAAAGACAAAGGAGACTTTTATATTGACTCTTTTTCATGGTATTATTTGTGTGCTATAAGGATAATATTGTTTTCAATTCCATCGCATTAGAAATTATTTATAGATTACAAAAAGTCCAAATAAGACATAGTTATGTTAATGTATAAGGGAGTTACGTAGATGCATTAGAGAGATAGATAGATAGAAAGAGAGTTGCAGAGGGGGAGTGAGCGATAAACACGAACTATTATGAGACGGACTTAATTGGTTCTGAAAAGACAAAGGAGACTTTTATATTGACTCTTTTTCATGTTATTATTTGTGTGCTAGAAGGATAATATTGTTTTCAATTCCATCGCATTAGAAATTATTTATAGATTACAAAAAGTCCAAATAAGACATAGTTATGTTAATGTATAAGGGAGTTAGTTAGATGCATTAGAGATAAATAGAGAGAGAGAGAGAGTGGCTAGGGGCGAGCGAGCGATAAAATACTAACATATACGAGACGGACTTATGTTTCTGAAAGACAAAGGAGACATTTTTATTTACTCTCTTTTTCATTTTATTATTTGTGTGTTAGAAGGGTAATATTGTTTTCAATTCCATCGTATTAGAATTGATTCATAGATTAAAAAAAGACCAAATAAGACATAGTTATATATATGTATAAGGGAGATAGATGCATTAACCCCTACAACACGGAAGGGCTCTTGAACGTCCATAAAAAAGCATATAACAGGTACCCGGAAGGGCTCTTGAACACCCAGTGGTTGAAAGCCTGTGAGCTTCGTGTGCGAGGCGTCGGTCCGACGCATGTAAACAACAGCCGGCTGGACCGACGCCCCGCATCTCCGGCCACAAGAAGGAGAGCGTCGCTTGTTCGTGTGTGCCTGTATGTTGTTGTTAAGTATCGAAAAGTAGTGTAAAGTGGCTGTTTTTGCCATAAAGTTATCTCCAATGAAATCATCATCACAACTCAACCAGTTGACTTAGGGAGCTCTACTTAACGCCATTCTACAGGTAAATAACACAGCTACGCTTGGGGATGCGCGGGAATGCGGGAAGCAGTCAGATTAACAAATATACGGTAGCCTAGCCTAGACGTTTTTCGGCCAAAACACCCGGGTTTCGGGGAATATTTATGTAATGCGTAGCCGGGGCTGGAGGGTTAAATAGATAGATAAAAAAAAAAAAAAAATCTCAATTTCTCTGGTGACGCGGACTTTCCTCTTCTAATTCGGAATTTTCCCTCTCTTAAGTCGGACATAAGTCGGACTTCGGACATCTCGGAAAATCGGACATCTCGGAAGTGGTCTCCCCCCAATTAGTCCGAGATAGCGAGGGTTTACTGTACATTCAATTTTCTAACCGACAGAATCTCACTGATTCCCATATATTTTTTAATGATGTAAATATTCCCACTTCCCCTAGTATTGACATTCTCGGTGTAACATTAACTACTAACTTGAGCTGGACACATTATGTTAGAAGCATTGCTAAGAATGCCTCTAAAAAACTGGGACTCCTGTACAGAGTTCGAGAATTCTTCACTGACGAGCAGTTGGCCGTAATATATAAAAGTCATGTGCGTTCTCAGATGGATTACTGTTCACCTCTGTGGGGTGGAAGTGGAGTGGTTGCATTGAGGCAGTTGGACAAAATTCAAAATAAAGCTATTAGATTAATCAATAACCCTGCAATCACACAGGACCTTCCTACATTATCCATACGAAGAAACGTTGCATCCCTTGCATTATTCTACAGATATTTTCACAGCAATTGTTCCGAGGAACTTGCTTCAATTGTGCCGCCTCTCCACATCTTTCCCCGTAGAACTAGGGCAGCTGAGAGCGCCCATGAATTTACAATTTCTCCTCCACAATGCAGAACTTCTGCTTATCAGAATTAATTTATCCCCAGAGCTACTACTCTTTGGAATTCACTTCCCTCGAATTGCTTTCCACAAACTTACAATCTACAAATGTTTAAATCCAGTTGTTACAAACATTTTATGAATGGAGGATGCCTTTAGGCACATGGACCTTTTTGTTTTATCTGTGTTTTTCCTTGCTCCGTTCATTCTCTTAAAAAAAAAAAAAAAAAAAAAAAAATAATAATAGGCCTATAGACAAACGCCGAAAAACCTGTACAGCAAGTTAAAATATAGGCTATCATTCAATTGGCATAGTAACAACTGTAACATTACGAATATATAACTAGAAAAATTATATACAAACCGCATAAAAAACATAATAATCAATCAATAATATAGATACACGCTCAAAAACCTGTACAGCAAGTTGTAACCCATTACAATACACCATTGGCATAGTAACATTGCCAATATATAACGATACAAGTTAAATAAAAACGGGGAAAAAAAAAAACATTAACTCATCGAGCCTCGAACCCTTGCGAGTAGGCTTACGGATTTAAAAGCGAAGTCGTTACCAACTAGACTACGCTTACCGCACTGAACGCCAGACGAAGTAGCTGTGACACTTGCGGTCCAAGTTGCTTGTTTTATGTTATATATAGCAAAATGGTCATGATAACTATGATTTTTATAGGTGTGCCACCTTATAATTGAGATTGCGACACATAAATAACATGGAGGGAGGCTAATTAAGCTTAATTATGATAATATAATATCGAGGTGAGATTTAGGCTTACTGTTATGATAGCTTCGCTAGTCACCTCCACGGAGCGTTAGCGTGATCGCCGTCTGATTGCAAACGATCATAAACGTGATTCGTCGAATCAGAGGCGATCACGTTCAGTAGAGCTATACCGTTTGCGTGTTTGGGTAGACTGAACGCGCTCCTGGTCTTAATTTCGGCTCTGTTTTCATGGGTGGCCCATGCTGATGTCATCACCCCCCCCCCCTTAAAATATAAAAATCTATTGTAAATTTGTTTGCTATTTTAGGGTAAAAATTATAACAAAACAAAGCACATGTGCATTATTTGTCAAATTAAAATGCTTTGAAGTGACAAAAACAGGATGAGATTTTTGGCGAGCTACCGGTATACCCTTTAAGGTGAAGTGGGAGTCCTCTCATGGTCAGGAGTGGCACCAGCTCTCTAAACCTCCCCTAGCCACTTCTGACTCGAGCAATGGAGCTAGCCTCAGCACCACCCCCGGCGGAAACCATATCGCCCAAATACCAGAATTTATTCACACACTCCAGCGCTACACTGCCGAAATCAAGCGGGTCATTTAACACAAGTTCTCCCTTGCACACTGCACATTCAAAGTCTATGATTCTTGTCAAGGGTCCTCTAACACCACTACATCTTTTGTGTACCCAGTCACTACAGACGCAACACTGAATCGAGGTAGTTTCCACCCTCTTCCCATATACTGCACATGAATAGTCGCCGCTTATTCCATAGTTCCGTGCCCTGCTCCACTAATCATGACTTTTGTTTTATCTATGTTAACTCTTACGCCCTTGTTTGCCATACCCTCCATCCATCTATTGAACTTTGCTTCTGCTTCCTGTGCACTATCTGCACTAGGTCATCTGCATATAACAACTAACATTGGAGTCCAGTTCTAAAGTCCCTCGACAGAACCTCCAAGACCAAAACAAACAGTCATGGGCTCAGCACTAAACCTGGGTGAACTCCAACTTTCACTGGGAACTCTTCGATCAGAACCCCATTCACTCGAACTACTGCCCGTGACTCCTCATACATTCTCATTATCACACGCACCAACCACTCTTCTACTCCAAGTTCCAAGTTTTCTCATACCGGTACCCCACTGCATTACTTCCCTTGGCACACGGTCAAAGGCATTCTCTAGATCTACAAAAACTAGGTATAACTCCCTGTTTTTCCCTAGGAACCTTTCTTGCAGTTGCCTAAGAATGCCAAATCCTGGCCAAAATCCAAACTGCATGTCGCTGATGGCAAAAAAATTCTTGATAATACATTCAAAGACCTCGCTGACTTTCATGACTTGGTCGAGCATTTTCAAACCTTTATAATGTCCCCTGTCTAAGGAATCACCCTTGCTATTGGGCGGATGGGGCCTGTCAGACGCGTACACGGCACTACGGCTTGCCTGGTACAGTCAGTCCCCACAATCCGCGCCTATATGGGCGGCATTACACGACGTGTATTGGGAATTCGCACCTTGGGGATAACATAACTTATGGAGAAAAATACATATGGGCGGCAGCCCGCATTTCCACACACATTTGACGGTAATTTTTGATCAAAATCAATACAAATTGGACAAATTATAGGGGAGGTGTGGTGGAGTGGTCATGCCACTGGATTGGTAATCCAATGGACCCGGGTTCAAATCCCGATATGTCGATGGGAAGATATTATTGGGATTGAATTTGTGCTGTACCTAGTATCAGTGCATTACCACAAAGCCCACCGAAATGCCAAACAAATACCCTCATTGTTCCCTGATTAAATAACACTGTATGAATATTCCCATATTCAAAATATGTTACAGGGGGACAATGCCTAGTGAGTTCACTGCTCAATAGGTGGCGTTCTGAGAGTGAGGGTCTGAGTCTGGAGGGTGAGACGGTGAAGCACTTAAACGAAGCAACCAGCCGCTTCAGAGATGGCGCTGCTTCGAGCCATGATGGATGCTTCACATGTCTCACTCCCCAGACTGGAACAAGACCTCACGGGCTTCACCGTGTTGAGCGGTGGAATGTACAGGCTCTCAGCCTATGCCCGAAAGGGAGTACAGTCTGGCCTGCCAATACGCGAGCTTTTAATACGCGATTCACCTTATACGCGAGGAGGGGATCGAATCATACCCAAAACTTTCAAAACGTGTGATGTACCTTTAAAACGCAAATCCGGGGCCGATATAAGGGCAATTCCGGGGAGTTCAGCTAATACGCGAGGCCCCCCACCATTCCGCGCATCCATCTGCGCAGGGACGCCAGTCTACCCTCAGTCCACGCAGTCCGACTCGTGTGCAGTGAATCAGAGTTGATATTGATTAAATCAATTTGATTTAATCACTTGATTAAATCAATGATTTTTGATTTGACAATCAATGATTGTCCGTAAGGATATTGGGACTGAGAAGGAAGCGCTTCCCTCTCAGTCCCAATATCCTTAAGTGTCCGTGCGCTGAGACTTGACCCATTTATTGTGTAACAACCGCCTTCCTGCACCCTTCAACAACTTCAAAATGCCTAGGAAGAATAAACTGGTGAAGGCACTACTGCGATCGGGAAATCTATGGGTTTATCCGGGGACGGGGCCAGTGACAGTGGCGGGGCCAGGGAAGCCTAGACCTAGGCTATATGAACTCGCCCTGTCGCAGGGGTCTGCCTCGGAGCCCCCACTCTTCTCACCTTCTTATAGCATTTCATTTTAATGTAAGGAATGACTTGTTTATGTTTCTATTATTGTGTATGCTTGGTTGTCCAATTAGTATTGATTTTGACGTCACGATGACATTGTGGGAGACGCTTCCTGGAAGCGTCTCCCACAATGCCATCGTGAAGTCACCGTCTTCCCGCTGCCGAGGGCATAGAGTACAGGGTGTGTGCACGGAGTAGGGAGGGGGGGTGGCGCGGAATACAAAAAACAGCATTTTTACACCACTCTTCAACCGTGATTCGTGTTTTGTGGGGTCAATACGTGTTTTAGGGATTTTGAGTACCGTACCTGTTTTACCCCTCGGTGCGGAATAGGGTAAACGCGGACTGAGGATACGTGTATTAGGGAGACTGACTGTATTATGCACATGGGTATGCACCGCTCTTTTCCACATTGCCTCATCTCAATCTACAATGCATAACCTTGGTTTTGTTGATATTGACTCTTAACGCCTTACGAGCGGGCCCGTCAGTAACTTCTACTACTCGCCAAGCGGGTGGTTTTACCCTAAACAACCTTGTTTCCGTGCTCTTTTTCATGCATAAACAAGAGCCTGAGCGTAATACAATTATGTATCCCTGAAAGGGCGATAATTGAGCTTTCCAATGACACCAGAACCATCCTTCTACGACCACGCGTTCTCTTGCAACGATTGTGCAAGACGAAGGAAAAATCCCTAAAATACGGTAATTTCCTTACATAATTCCCTGTGTAGCGAGGTAGTGAGTGTTGATGTGTGTGGAGGGGACGGCAGTTGCCGCGCGGGACCCGTGCCGAACGGTCAGAGCCGACCTACGCTCCTCCCACCGCTCGTCTCTCTCTCAGAGCCAACTATTGCTCAAAATTGCACACCGCCTGAAGTCGGTCCCCGCCACATAGTCCTTTCTTCTCTAGACCGACTTAAGTCCGGTCCTGCCAGACAAGGGTTAAACTCTTGCTCGCCATGCCCTCTCTCCATCTTCTGAATTTGGCCTCAGCATCTTGCACATTGTCAGCTATTAGGACTAAATTTTCTGCATAAAACAGTTCCCACGGGAGTCCGGAGTCCGGGCATCTGCATCAATGAAGTACCTTAGTAAATATTTAGGGTACTTCCTAATAAGGTTATGGTTCTTGGTCGACAGTAATAATGTAAAACTGGGTCCTATGAGACCTGACAAAGGCCATATATTGCATGTAGGCTCTCACGTCATTGACTACGGAACCACTACCGGGTACTAAATATATAATTTTCCTTCCTTCCCTTCGAGTTCTCAAACCCGCAATCTTTATTTCTATTTGTTTTCTCTAATAGGTATCCAAATATATATAATGTGCATTAGGAATAATTGGTACAGTATATAATTAGCAGGAAGAGGTATGGTTATTTACACTGACGCGTGGGGTCAGTGAATTCCCTTGCCCAAGGACAAGTGGAGCCATCTATGCTTAAATGCTTTACGTATCAGACGTCTATCTATCTATTGCCTGACGCCGTGATCCCCGAAAGGGTGGCCACGAACGAACCGCCCCCATGTACCTCTGTCCCCAGTCAGTCGACGCCCGTCCTCCCAACCAGCACCGCCTTCATCCATATACTTCCTCACTCCATCCTTCCACCTCTTTCGGTCTACCTCTCCCTCTCAGTCCTTCCACCTCGCTCTCGTACACCTTCTTAGTCATTCTCTCGCTTCCCATACGTTCCATATGGCCGAACCATCTCAAGTTGTTCCTTTTCACACTTTCCAGCACATCCGCCTCTACACCACACCTCCTCCTTACTTCCTCATTTTTCTGTCTATCCCTCCATGTAACTCCGCACGCACTTCTCAAGTAACTCATTTCCACCCCTCTCACTCTGAGTCTCTTCTCAAACGTCCATGCTTCGCTTCCGTAAATCAGTGTTGGGATTACCACACTGTCATGCAAGCACTTCCATACTGACCACCTTATTTCTTGTTACTGCTTTCAGCATTCATACAACCCTCTTCCCCTGTTGTACTCTCTCCCGCACTTCTTCATTCATAGTCCCATCTTTACTCATCACACTGCCCAGATACTTAAAAGAGCTGACAATCTCCATAACCTGACCGTTCAACTTCACCCCTTTCAAAGACCATAACCTTGCTCTTCCCCGCATTTACCTTCAAATTCCGTTTTTCGCACACTGTTCCAAACTCATTTACCAGACCCTGCAACTCCCATTCATTATCACTCATCGGAACTGTATCATCCGCAAACAGCAGTATAGGCAGCTTTCACTCATTTCCCTCCCTTTCCAGCGATACACCAACATCCACTGCTCTTCCTAGTATTTCTTTCATGACTCCATCCATATATACAGTAAACAACCACGGGGACATCACACACCCCTGTTTCAAACCAACATTCAGGTCAAAGAACTCGCTCTGCTCATTCTCCACACGTACTGCCGCCTTTGCACCCTCATACATGCTCTTCACTGCTTTCAGCAACTTGCCATCTACTCCATATATTCTAAGTACTTTCCACATACCTTCTCTATCCACTCTGTCATAGGCCTTCTCCAAGTTCATAAAGGCAACATACACCTTTCGTTGCTTCTCCAGATATTTCTCCACAACACAATTCAGGGTAAAAATCTGATCTACACATCCTCTTCCCTTCCTAAAACCTCCCTGCTCGTCGCCTATCCATTTCTCCGTTCTCACTCTCACTCTCTCAATCACTAGCCTACTGTACACCTTCCCTACTATGCTTAGAAGATATATTCTTCAGTGGTTACCACACACTCCTCTTTCCCCTTTGCCCTATTATGCCAGTCTTCCAGTCATCGGGTGTACTCGTAGGAACCACTAATAAATGAGAGGTTTCCCTTATTTGGTTATTGGAGGGTCAGTAAACCTTCTTTTTACAGTAGTTAGAGATACAGTTATCTTATTTTAATGTAGATATTATTCAAAATAATCACCTTGGTCATTATTTCCCATATCACTTAACTCTCGCATTGTGGGGTTAATAGTATCATGTTCTTATTTTTAGCCAGGCTCCACAACAGGCATTTTTTGTGTTTTTTTTTAACCCAGTGAGACCCAGCGTCGCACGTGATGCGTCGGCAGTTTGTTATCACCAACTCCCAGCGACGCATCACGTGCGTCCGGCATATTAAAATCATTTACGTGGCTCGTAAGGTAGGAAATGGCGGGAGAATAGGAGGGGGAGGTACCGTAGTGTGTGTGGGAGCCAGGCCGGTAGGTGTGAGCGGGCCAAGACAGCCGCGCGGCCGGTGGTGCTGGGTTTAGTGGGGATACTTTACACCCTTAGTTCACCGCCACTTTGAACCTTCATTACTCCGGTCGTATGGGAGCTAGAAGCTTGAGATTTATGTGAGACACTCCTTAGGATGTATGCCATACAATGCCATACTCAGTTTTCACCCTAGTGCTCCCGGGCGGGTGGTCATGCGGGGGAGACGAACTTTTGATCCCCCCCCCCCAAATGACCGAGGTGAGTTTTTTTTTATTTTTTTCTTCATTTCTCACCATTCTCTTCCATTTTGGCTCAACACATTTTTTTGAGGCTTCCCCCCCCCCCCAAAAAAAAATATCCGAGGTGATTTTTTTTTTTTTTTTTTTTTTTTTCATTTCTCATCCTTGTCTTCCATTTTAGCAAACAAAAGTTAGTTAGTTATGTAGAGCAGATTAACCAGACCACTGAGCTCCATACGGAACTCTCATAGGTCTGGCCCGAAGGATTGGATCAGATTACTGAAAGGAGCTTAAGGCGACGCAAAAAACGGACGATAGGGGGGAAGGAAAATGACGGAGAATCGGATAAAAGGTCAGTGAATGATTTAGTACCAAAACAAACCGTACGCAGACGGGCAGTATCTGGGCAGTCAAAGACGTGGCGAACAGTTAGAGGGGAATGACAGGAGGAGCAGGTAGGGGGCGGAGTGCGGGGAGTGGACATCAAAACAAAAAAAAGAAGTGAAAATGGCTTGGGACTGGGGTGAACAAAATATTATAACTAGCCGGGGCTCAACGGGTTAAACATGCTATAACTCTGTAAAGAAATGGGTTAGCGAAACAAAACAAAATCTAGAGGAATTTACCTGTTCCAAGCTTACCGAAGACGTCAAACTCTCATCCCAAGCTGGTCTCTGGCCTTGAGAGTGGTGAGTGGAAATCAGGGTATTTGCAGGTGAGATTTAGTCGCTCGAGGCCAGCCATGTTCGGACGGCTGGCGCGAGCTATGACTTGGCCTTCGTTTGGATATTCTGCGCTCGGTTTTACAGATTTTGTTTGCACATATATATTTTCTTCACACTTGTAGAAAATAGTATTACTTAAAAGGAACCAATAGAGAAGTAGTTTCTGTTTCTTGACCCATTTATGAGTGTGTGCCTTTCTTATAAATTGTATTACAGTATTGTATATTTCACTTGTGGGGCCCCCAAACTTATAAATGGCCTAATGCTCGCCCCCACACTTATAAATAATGCTATCACTTATACAGTTATTGGTAGGAGTTTTTGTCTCTTGCCACATGTATGAGGGTGCATTTTTCGTTATTGTATTTTTAACTTGTTTTTCATTGTTTTGGTGGCCCATACAGTATTTATAAAGTAATGCTATCCTTAATTAGTCACCATTGGCCTTTGATGGTAACATTTTACTTCACCAGTGGGGGTCCGAGGAGGAAGTTTCCACAAAAAGTTATTTATTGACCAGTGAAGGGCACCTTCTCTTCCCTCCACTTCCTTCCTACCCAAAACTCGGAGAAATTATAAAGTTATTTATTTCACTTAGTTTTCATTGTTTCGCCCCATACTTATAACGTTATCACTTATGAATAATTTATAATGTTATTGATAATAGTTTTTGTCTCTCGCCCCATGTATGAGTGTGTTTTTCGTTATTGTATATTTCACTTGGTTTTCCTTGTTTTGCCCCACACTTTAAATTATATCACATAAGTTTGTATGTCTGTTTTGCCCACACTTACAAATAATGCTATCACTTACCATTCCCTTTCAATGTTCATTTCACTTGTTTTTCATTCTTGCCCCACACTAATAAATTATAATATCACACATGTTCATACGTCTATTTTGCTCAAGTGCCCCACTCAGAAGTTCACTAATGTGTGAAAATCCTTGAAACACGACGTGCAGAGAGCAACTTTGCACTCAGCACACTCCTGGGTGACCTCCTTGCGTCGCTGGGGCCGGAGCTTGGTGTGGCTGCAGACGTAGCATCTTCTCTGCATCTTCCCCCTTTTTGAAAGTGCTTTCGCCGGGATATCTTGGAGGAAGTGCCTGCTGATATAGTCTTTGGCGTGCAACCTGTCAGGCAAATTGACAACAGTTGCCCTAGCCACAGTTGCCCTATTCTGGGCTGCATGCTGGACTGTCCCATATTTCTCCAACAGCCCCCTTACGACATCCTTGGCGAACAACCTGAGGGACGACTTCTTTCCAGTCCGCGTCATCCACAGGCTATATGCATTCAAGAGAGTCAGGTCGGTGAGTTGAAAGAATACCTTCTTATACCACCTGTAATTCGTCCTCAGGCAGTTCACAGCACTGATTTGCATATCGCTTTTATCCACCAGCCTCCTATTGACGTAATCAATAACGGCATCAGGTTTGACGACGGGCACCTGAACGCGAGTTCTTGTGTTATCCCGTTCCCAACTCTTCTTGCCGCTATTCATTAGTTTGCCCTTGTGGATGGTGGACAGGATATTGACTGGCTTGTTATCCTGCCAGCAAAAAGCCAGTATCCTGTCAGTGCTACTCTTCTTCCGGACAATGTCGCCTTTTGCCAGTATGGGAAACTGAGGCCAGTACTTTCTATTGCTCCTGACGGTGCCGCAGGATTCAGTCTTCCTCGCTAGGAGCCACCTGGCAAGAAGAGGCGACGTGTATAAGTTGTCCATGTACAGAATATGGTTGGCATCAAAGTACCGGTCCATCAGTTGTTTCACGATGGACCCCGAGAGGCCGTAGGGGTCGTTGCGAATGTCCACATCAGAAGCCGTGTAAATGATGAAGTCCAACACATACCCTGTTTCACAGTCACAAATCACGAAGATCTTTAACCCAGAGCTGATCAAGGACTCATTGATGACTACTTTCTGAAAGGGCCTGAAAAATTGCACAAATTTGTCCTTGATGTTGGTCAACACTGTACGAATTTTCCAAAGCCTGTCATTGATAAAGGGACCCAAGTTATCAGCAAAGTGGAGGCACTTCAGGATCTGCCTGAACCTGTCCCTGGACATGTATTTGCCGAAGATAGGGGTGGAGATCATGTCATCAATGATCCAGTACTCCAGGAGGACATGCTTTTTGACATGGGGCATTAGCAGGATAAGGGCCAGGAACACCAGGAGCTCAGGGATGGTGACGTCCGTCCACTTACGCATATTCGCTGAGTCAAGTAGGCAGTGGTCAGCATAGCGGTTGGTCTCCTTAGCGATGATCCCCATCAGTTCGTCATCGAAGAATGCCCTGAAGTAGTCGACGGGGGGGGCATCCTCGCCACACAGTAAGGTGTCTTGAATTCCTGCGGGTATGCGGTTGAAGTCAGGCTCCTCTCCGGCAAAATCGTCACCGTCAACCCATGTGAAGGTCTCCAGGGTCTGCCTTTGTGCGGCTGAATGTGGGCGTGGGGCTGAATGCAGGGCTGGGCGTGCTGCTGGCTGTGGGACTGCATCACATGCAGTCCCACGTCCAGCAGCCTCTTCCTCTTTGATATCCTCATCGTTGTTATCCAAGTCTCCACTCTCACTGTCCCAACTCTCAGTCTCACTGACAACCCAATCTGAGTCCCAACCATCAAGCTCAAACAAGGATGAGATGTCGTCTTCAGAGGGAGGCGAAGGAGAGGAAGTAGGGCTTTGTGTGGGTAATGGATCGTTCTTCGCCCTCAACTGCATCCTACCACCACTGTGTGTAAATGATGGCTGTGGATCATCTGTTCTCTCATCTTCACTGTCAATATGTAGGTCCTGTGCACGCTTACGTTTCAATAACATCCGTTTTTTCCATTTTTCAACTCTCCTCCTAGTGGGACGTGTGGGCAACATGTCTTCGGATGATGGCATATTACCTACAGGTACATTATTTTCTTCTTCCGGCTGGATGTAATCTTCAGGTTCTATTTTGTCTAATATTATGGAATGTTCTTGTTCATCCTCCTCTATTTCCAAATTTCTGTCCTCTTTTTCAATAGTAAAAGATTCAGAATGTTCTGGCTCAATATGTAGGTCCTGTGCACGCTTACGTTTCAATAACATCCGTTTTTTAAATTTTTTAGCTCTGCTCCTGGTGGAAAGTGTGGGCACCACGTCTTCGGATGATGACATATTACCTACAGGTACATTATTTTTTTGTGCACGCTTAAGTTTCAATAACATTCGTTTTTTCCATTTTTCAACTCTCCTCCTGGTGGGACGTGAGGGCACCATGTCTTCGGATGATGACATATTACCTACAGGTACATTATTTTCTTCTTCCGGCTGGATGTAATCTTCAGGTTCTATTTTTTCTATTATTATGGAGTGTTCTGGTTCATTCTTTATTTCCAAATTTCTCTCCTCTTTTTCAATAGTAAAAGATTCAAAATGTTCTTGCTCAATTTGAGAAGCGATTGTTATATTCTCAGTTGACATTTGTTTACAAGATTTCCTGATACACTGATTTGTGTTTGGGCCTAATTTGTTTTCTCCCTCCTGTTTAATGTCATAATCACAATCCACTGTTTCTATTATTATATTGTGTTCTAGTTCATCTTGCTGAATAATAAAGGATTCAAACTCTACTAGC
This sequence comes from Paralithodes platypus, assembly GCA_032716605.1. Taxonomy (NCBI): domain Eukaryota; kingdom Metazoa; phylum Arthropoda; class Malacostraca; order Decapoda; family Lithodidae; genus Paralithodes; species Paralithodes platypus. The sequence continues at coordinate 37,792,760 of CM064490.1, forward strand.
TCACTTTTAATTTGGGAAGTCATTATTCTTTTAGTTCAAGAAAATTTTATTTTAAGTTTGGATGTTATTGTTTTGTTGTATTTCTGACAACTTTACTTAGGTGTTGCCTTTCTTCATATATACGGTCATTCAGGATCCAACTGCTCACAAATCTGAAATAATACCATATTTATAGTTTTTGTTCTTGCCAATAAATATTTTACAATAAGTTATCTAAAGGGTGTACCAGAATGGTTGTGTAGAACATCAGAATATAATTTTATAATGTTATTTTAAGCATAAACTGCTCAATGATACAATATACAATTCTCATTATATATCGAGCTAGGTTTTAGTCTGGTATTACGCATACAGTACGGCATTGCTAATGGACTCATCTATGCTCCATTTTCCTTATACAGATGAAAACAAACCCACATAGACTCATTGGAAATTTTTGAAAGGTTTAACTCTCTCACACTTGGTTAAGCTTCTTAACCACTACCACTACCGTTCACTCTCAACTGCTAATTGCATGACCAAGAGACGATACACATATCTTATCACTGTTTAACCTACAATAATTGCTTCAACTTGCAATGTATTATACATACAAAGATAGAGCAAGACCCATATACCTACAATGGTTTAACATCGTTTTCCATTACATACATTGTTACATACATTGTTACATACATTGTTACATACATTGTAACGCCGACAAGAAACACATTCCAAGAGGTAACATAAAAAAACACAACCCCAACTTCTCACCAGAAATTCAAAACCTCATCATACAACGCGACACACTGAAACACTCCCCAGCACCCCACACACAAGACATCAATCAACAAATTCAAGCACTCAACATCCAGATTAACAACAAAATACAAGAACAACAAACACTAAATTGGAATAACTTCCTACAAACACTCGATCACAAAACAAACCCCAAAAAACTCTACAAAACACTAAACAGCATCACACTTTCCAACAGCAACACAACACAATCACATGCTGCAATCACAACAACAGACTATTTATTAGTGGCCCCTCCATCATTGACGATTATGCCTATTACATAAGGCCTCCTCTTCAAACGCTCATTTACCTTAGTTTGAATCTACCGCGCAGAGCATAAAAAATTGAGGAGCCTTCATCATGAGCGCACGCAACCTCACTCATGGTTCTGTCATTATGAAATTGGGTTCTCACTACGAAAAAACTTCGTAACAAATAATAAATAAAAATAAAATAAGAATAACTATTCATAAGCTTTCCATATACTCGTGGATGTACTTGTGTGGATATTTGACCAGACGCTGACTTCAGGCATCATACTTCCTTCTCTGCTCTGCGCTCAACCTGCCCTGACGTGTCTCCCCACGCTCCGCTGGTTCCGCATTTGCTGCGTCCCTAGTGAGTTTTTTCTCATTTGTTTACTCTGGGATGTATCGAGTAAGGTTAGGATATGCGTAGCAGGAGTGTCAGGGACGGGTTTCGCATAGTTCAGTGTATTTGGGTCGTGTGTTTGGGACACCTATTTCGGGTGTACCCTCGTGGTCCCGTGGTGGACGCGTGTTACTTTTTTCGCGGCTAGCTAGCCTAGTTATTTAGTTGGCTTTAACTACGCGTTATCGGGCTTCTTCTTATCTTTCTGATGAAGTTGCCTTATTGTTTGTTTACTGACGTTCCTAGCGTATTTTTCTTCACTTAGTGAAGTTTTTTCTAGGTCCCGAGTCAGTGCTTCCCTCTCCCGGGATTTTTTCTACGATGTGGTGATGGCGGATGTTCCTGTTGTGATATGTTACAGTGCTTTTTGTTTATATTACGACGTGATTAAGTGTTATTTCCGTCTGCTTAGGCCTAGCCAGCCACTCATAGCTTTTTTACATGTACAAGTGTTATTGATTTATGGTTTAAATATGTAATACCGTGTCATGTGTGTCCTGGATTAGTTGTGTTTTGGCTTAATCCAGGGCCTGTTTGTGTTTATCAGATTGCGTCTGGTTAGTGTGGGTTGTCTTTTCCGGCGGGTTTTCTCGATTGCACCGAGAAAATCCGGCTGGTTGCCGAGTTTTATATCACGCGTGGTTAAAATAGGCTAGTTTCCCCCGGCGAGTGGTGGCCTGAGGGCTCTCCAGGACTGCGTCTCCGTAGTGGAGCCTGTGTTCAGGTTTACTGTGTGTTTCCCGGCGGGATGGCTATACCCGTTTAACTAGGTGTTCATGCGGACACCGGTTGTGTATAGTTTTTCCCGGTTTTTGCAAAGCCATTGAAAAACTAGGCTGTTGTGTTTGTTTGGTCTTTCCACCCCGGCGATCTTTTGCAAAGAAGTGGGGATAGGAACAATTGGGGTTAGCATTTAAATTACTTTCACACCCGGCGGTTGAACCTTGGGGAGGTGGGATTAACGAATTTGCAATTCGGTATAGTTAGCCAGACAATTGAGGGATACAATTGGGTATCGAGGCCTTCAAAATACGGCGATCTATGAAGGCTTCGAGAGAAGTCAGATCTAAAAAAGTTTAAGATAGGCTTACCCCTTTTTAACTGCGATATAATAAGGAGGCCGGCGTCTTAATATGGGTTTCCGGTAGACAAAAAAACACTGGGAAGACTGCGTCATTTATAAAGATGTGCTCGTCTTTATATCAGGTCAGAGGATATGCTTAAATCTTTTGGACAAGTAACGATATTCTAAAATCTTTACATAGGAACCTACAGGGTAACAAGAGGTAATAGTGGAGTATTACGTCTTGTTGCCCGGCGGTTAATTAACACTTGTGTTAGAACATTTTGGGGTAACCTTATGAGCATTAATTCCTGGAAATTTTCTTTTTTCCAGGGCGGAGTTCCGGCGGGTCAACAGAGGACCAGAAGGAGCCCGGGGGTGGGTTAGCTCTTCCCAGTCTCTGTCATGGCGCCACTAGACCCTGTTTTTGCTCTGTGCTTAACACCCTCCTGTTCAGGGATCCCTATTTTTGCGCATACTCTATGCATCAGATGCGTCAAATGCTTGGACCGGTCAAGGGGTCTGTGGGTGACCAAGAATTGTACTTTTTGTAGTCAATTAAGTATTAAAGTCTTACAGCAAGATAATTTGGCCGCGGCGGTTGCATTGTGCGAGGTCAAACAACTCCTATCTAACTATGCTACATCGGTGGCTCATAAAGCTCTTCAGTGCGATAACGTAGTTCTGTGGGAAAGATTGATTGCTCAGTATCCCCCACTTAAACGTCCCCCTTCTAGAAGTAAAGTAAATGTGCGTAAGTCGGCAGAGACTGGGCAGGGTTCAGTGCTTGTTCCCTCCCCCGGCACATCTAAGAGACCTCGAGAGCCGACACCCCCGGCGACAACTTCAAAGTCAAAATCGAGGTCCAGGTCACGGTCTCCCCTCCGACAGCAGACACATAGTCACTCTACTTCACCTTCGAGGAAGAAGAGCAAGGAGGAGAAGACCAAGGACAGTCCTAGTGTAAAATCAAAGTAAAGGCGAAGTCACAAGTCTTCAAAAAAGGATACTCATGTACGAAAGACCTACCGGCGTTCGCCGGAGCCTCGTGCCTCGCTTTCTGCCTCTACTCCCGACATGTCTCATGTCCAATCTGACAGGTCGGGAGTGGAGTCAGAGACTGTGGTGGGGGATATACCGGCGGATAAGTTGTCACCTAATATTATTCCCAGTTCACATGTACCAGCTTTAGAGAGTTCTGCCAGCAGTTATAACCCTCGAGAGGGCTCGAGTGAGGGCTCAGTAATTGGTGTGGTACCTAGCTCACAAGTGAGTTCCGGCCAAGACCGGGGAGTTTGGAGGTACTCCCAGCCATGGCGTGACGGCTCACATCATTCTCATGCACCAAAGGTAGTGGCAGACGTCCACCGGGACGCTGAGATCCCATCGTCCATCCCGGACTTAACATGGCAGCACGAGGGGGTCCCGGCTTCGGCGGAATCCTCTCCTGAGAGGCCGGGGGAAAGGGATGAGGGTTCTATAATTTCTGAGATGGAGATTCAAGAGTCAGGTACATTGATAGACGACTCTCAGAGTAGGAATGATTCGCCACATAGTTCATCCTCTGCTAAATTTGTCACAGCTGATGAAATTAATGGGTTACTAGCGAATGCACTAACTAAGTTTTTTGGTCAGCAGCCGGAGACTCCTACAGTTGGTTTGGGAGCTTCCACGACAGCATCGAATGTCCGACCTCTGGCTACTTCCATTGCTTTGACACAAATTCTGCACCCTCACCCTGTATCACCTACTATTGTTACTAGGCCAACTTCGGCGGCACTGACTACTTCCAATGTGAGAGTAGTAGCAGATGTAAATCCTCCCCCTTTAGACAAAGCCCCGGTCAGAAAGGGAGCTATTCCCCTTTTATACGGGCCGGATGAGTAATGGGTAACAATGTTCCCAGCAAAGCCAGAGGTAGCACAGTCCACTATGTCGGGGGAGCTTCCGGTACCACGTGAGTGGGTAATCCAAGGGAATAAATCTAGGAAGTTACGTGCTTTAGATATTCTAGGAAATGTACTTGATGTTAATATTAAGGCCATTCCTAACTATTATCACCATGATTATTTTGTGTATACTTCTACACCTGCCCTACACCCTGCGTCAGCTTCAAAACTGTCGGACTGGACCAAGCATGACGGTTTCAATGATATAAAAGCACTGTCAGCTCTAACACCAGAGTTAGGTTTAAAGACGTTCACAGACACAGCCGCAAATCCAGTTTTGAAGGTGGAGCAGTTGGGTCTGGGACCTTGGGTGGAATGGGAAGTGGAGGCTCAGAACTTTGCTACAACTTTTACTTCAAAATCTTCGCACCAAATTCCACAAGAAAGCCATTCTTGGTTCTCTCTGCCGGTATTCTCTGCCGGCGGAGTTCCCTCTGCTTTATTTGCATTTTTAGCTGGCCCTAAAATTAATCTATGCGAGCTTAACCCTCCAGCCCCGGGGGCTATAGCTTGCGACTGTGCTGCGGTACCGGGTGTTTTGACGATCTTTGGGCTATGTTAACTACTCTGTAAGTCAATGAATATGGCATGTAATGTTGTGAATAAAAAAGAATAATGTTCCACAAACCTTCCTCTGTCGAATGGCGTTGAGTAGAGGTCTCTAGCCCCTCTGGTTGCATAATGGTGAGCGCGGGAAGACGAGTGCTTTTCGGCGGCAAATTCTTCCCGCGTTCGGACGCGTCGCCCCGGCCATGGCTACGACGCACCTAGCCGCTCGTCGTGCCAAAGTATTTATCTCCCTTAGACGATTTTAGTGTTTGATATTGAGAATGTGATGTTTATTTGATATTTTTCTAGTTATTTTGAGGCCAATTATATAAAACATGTTTATTAGGGTATCACTGTCACTGATATTGCTAATTTTCACTCGATACCGTACATTTTATTAGTAATTGAGGTAGGTTATTGTTGTATTAGGCACTGATTATTCGTTATCACAGGTGTTTATTATACTTTGGCCATCAAATATTAGGTATTGTGTCACTTTCACTTTGACAAATATGCTTTAGAGAGTGTCACTGTCACTGATAATGCTCATTTTCACTCGATACCGTACATTTTATTAGTAATTGAGGTAGGTTATTGTTGTATTAGGCACTGATTATTCGTTATCACAGGTGTTTATTATACTTTGGCCATCAAATATTAGGTCTTGTGTCACTTTCACTTTGACAAATATGCTTTAGAGAGTGTCACTATCACTGATAATGCTCATTTTCACTCGATACCGTACATTTAATTAGTAATTGAGGTAGGTTATTGTTGTATTAGGCACTGATTATTCGTTATCACAGGTGTTTATTATACTTTGGCCATCAAATATTAGGTTTTGTGTCACTTTTACTTAGTTATATGATTTGTAAACTTTACAATTTGGATCTTTACTTTGTGTTTGTGGACCTGGAGAAGGCCTTTGATAGGGTACCTAGAGATGTTGTACAGTGGGCTATGAGGAAACTTGGTGTGGAAGAGTGGCTGGTGCGTGTGATAATGAAGATGTATGAGGATTCGCGAAGTTCGGTGAGGGTGAAAGGTGTACTGAGTGATGAATTGGCAGTCCGTGTTGGAGTCCATCAGGGTTCAGTGTTAAGCCCCCTCCTCTTTATTATGGTCTTGGAGGCGCTGTCTAGAGTTTTTAGAGGCGGACTCCCGTTGGAACTGTTTTATGCAGACGATTTAGTCCTAATAGCCGACAGTATGCAGGATGCTGAGGCCAAATTCAGAAAGTGGAGAGAGGGCATGGCGAGCAAGGGTTTAAGAGTCAATATTAACAAAACCAAGGTTATGCATTGTAGTTTGAGACGAGGCAATGTGGAAAAGAGCGGTGCATACCCATGTGCAGTGTGTGGAAAGGGAGTGGGCGTTAACTCAATTCAATGTAGCATCTGTCGATGTTGGGTACACCATGGGAGTAAGCGCTGTAGTAGAATAAAGGGGCCCCTGCCGAAGGATAAGTCAGAAATAGAGAAATTTGAGTGCGTAGTGTGCAAAGGCGAGCTTGTGTTAAGTGATGATCCTGTGGCTGTGAATTTTGGAAATGAGTCTTTGGAGCTGGTGAACAAGTTTTGTTACCTAGGAGATACCATCTCTGCCGGTGGTGGGGCCGAGGCTGCCACTGTTGCTAGAATTAGGTGTGGCTGGGGGAAGTTCAGAGAATTGATGCCAATCCTGACCATGAAAAGAATGCCTCTCCCCCTGAAGGGAAAGGTGTATGCCTCATGTGTTAGAAGTGCAATGACGTATGCCTCAGAAACATGGGCCGTTAAAGTAGAGGATGTCAACAGAATGGAGCGTAATGAGATGAGAATGGTGAGATGGATGTGTGGGGCCAGGCTACAGGATAGAATAACAAATGTTGAGCTGAGGAGACGTTTAGGTATAAAGAGTATTAGCGAGGTGATGCGTACAAGTAGACTGGGATGGTATGGACATGTGGAGAGAATGGATGAACAAAATTGGGTGACAAAATGCAGGTCTGTGATTGTGGAGGGAGCTGCACCAAGGGGTGGACCGAGGAAGACCTGGGATCGGACTATACGCGCCGATCTCAAATCCAAGAACTTGACAAGTGAAGCAGCCCTTAACAGGGTTGCCTGGAACGCCGCCATTAGGACAAGAGACTGAAACTGCACTTATGTGTGGAACACTCAGTCTTAAAATGTTATGTATGTATGTATGTATTGTAAACGTTTTATATACAATTTATTGTGTCTTTTTTCACTGATTTATATATTTCTATAGGTTCTAATCATATGGATGTCACTTGGTATATACATGTGTCACTTTCACATATTATTATGGTGTAATTGTATTTGTATCAATTTTCTCATAATACATGACTTTTGTATTACAATAAATTGGTTTTCTTCCACTTTTTGCCTATATATAATTATAATGTACATATTGTCATTTTATTTGGCAATTTCAGTATGATTATTAGAACTCCAGCTTGGAGTGGTAATCAAAGAAGCACTCTAAAGCACAGAGTGCCACCTTGCACTCCACACACTCCATGGTTGACTTTTTACCTGGCCTCGGCCTCACCCTGCTGTTGTAGCAGACATGGCACCGCTTCTGCTGTGTTCTTCCGGATTCATTCTGAGGCAGGGAACCAAGCCTGTGCCTAATCAAGTATTGAGCACACTGCAAGCGGTCAATAACGGCGGGCCCAGGATGTGCCACTGCCCTCTGTGGCGTAGCATACTTCTCCAGGAGCTCCGTCAACACCTGCTTTTGGAACCTCCGCAGGCTATTGAACTTCATGGGTGTGTTCACATTCCGAAGCTTGTATATATTGTAGGCATTCAGAACTGACATGTCCACCATATGCAGAAAGAACTTTTTGTACCATCTGCACGAGGTACGCAGGCAGTCAATGAAGCCTATCTGCATGTCGGACTTGTCCACCAGCCTCATGTTGATGTTGTAGTCCAGGACAGCATCGGGCTTGGTCACCCTGGCCTGGGTGCGGCGATCCACCTTGCCAGACTCCACCATTTCCCCCTTGTGGATGGTGGTCAGGAGGTTGACCTTCCGCTGGTCGTGCCAGTGGATAGCCAGAATGGGCCCCGACTTCTTCTTCAACACATCACCTTTTTTGGTCTTTGGAGGGAAAGGTGGCATGCCCTTCCTTTTCCCTCGTACTGTGCCTACAGTCCCCGTCTTGCGCTCATGCAGGTACTGTGAGAGAGTGGGGGACGTGTAATAATTGTCCGTGTAGAGGACGTGATTCTTGTGAAAGTAGCGGTCCATCATGGCTTGCACCACTGCTCCGCCAAAGCCAATGAGGGGGTCCACAAGCAAGTCCCCTTCCTTCCCGCTGTAGACCAGGAAGTCCAGGACATAGCCAGTTTGGCAGTCGCACAGCACAAAGAATTTTATGCCAAAGCGATGTCTTTTTGAGGGGATGTACTGCCGGAAGCTGAGTTTTCCCCGGAACAGCACAAGAGACTCGTCAATGACGACCTTGCGGAAGGGCTTGAAGTAGGAGGTGAAGCGTTCTCGCATCATCTCATACAACGTCCTAATCTTCCACAGCTTGTCACCGAGGTGGACGTCAGTGTTGGTGACAAGATGGAGCGCTGCGAGGATATCAAGGTACCGGTCGCGAGACATATATTTCCCGAAGGCAGGGGTGGATATCAGATCATTGGTGATCCAATAGTCAGGCAACCTATGCTTCTTGACATGAGGCATTAGCATGGTGAGTGCCAGGAACACCATGAACTCTTAATGAGTCACTGGGGTCCACTGCCTCATGTGGCCCTTGGTCACCTTGCCCAAAAAGTGGACCTGGAATTGGTGCTGCTTATTTGTCTCTTTGACAACATAGCCTACCACCTCCTCATCGAAGAAGGCCTCAAATAGTTCGTGTGGTGGAGCATTGGGGCCTGCAGGAAAATTGGGGGTAATGCCTGAACCCTCCAGTACCTCATCAAAAGCTGGCACATCAGGGTTGTATCCATCCCCATCAACTACGTCTTGCCACTGAAAAACATAGAATGGGTCTTGTCTACGCTGACGAGGAGCTCCAGCTGGTGGCCCAGCACGCCCACGGCCAACTCGGGAGGCGCGCGCCCTAGGGCGGCGAGGGCGTCGGCCAGGGCGGCGGGCAGCATGACGGGCAGCACGACGCCGGGCCAAGCGGATGGGTCGAGGGTCGTCGATGTCCATATAGTCATCGTCAGAGTGGTCATCTTGCCCTGACGGTGGACCTATGTAATCATGGCCAGAGTCTTCAGAGAGGTGCCCTTCATCATCAGTGGCCCCCACATAATCTGGCGGGGAACCAGTGATGCGTGGGCGGCGTGCGGGTGGGCGAGGTGGGGAAGGAGTGGCAGGTGAGGCTGTGTCCCCCCGAGGTCCTGGGCTCCTTGGCCTGCGACGAGTGACAGAAAGCAATGTTTCACTGTCACTAGGCCCAGGTATTGGTGATGCGAGCTCAAAGACTTCTTCAGGAAGACATGTTGAAGGCGGGAGAGGTGGGGAGGACCGTGGGGAAAGTTGCGGGGACGTATGGCTGGGGCCGGCAGGGGTGGACGCCGCGGGAGCCTCGAACAAAACTCTCTTACTTTTCTTAATTTTTTTGGTATATTTCCTACCTTTCCCCTTTTCGGCAGCAGTATGTCTCCTGTCGGGGGACCTAGGAGGCAAATAGGCCGAAAGTGGGGGGTCCTCAACCCTTGGGGGTGGTGGGGAAGAATGCGGGGCATCCGGGTCATCTTGGGTGGCGTGGGTAGATAAGGGAGACAATGGCGGACGAGAAGGGTCACCACGCTGACCCTCACTCACAGCCTCATCCTCACCAAGTATTTTTGCTTGTTCCCTAGCTGCCGCGGCCGCCTTCTCAAGTATTTTCTGCTTATACAAGTGTAGCTTGAAAGGCGATTTACCTGGGGAAGGGCTTGGAGTCGTGTCACTTATGCGAAATTTGGTGAGTGACCTTGAACTCTCCCACTCACTCACTCTCTCAAGTTCACTGTCTTTAGGTAAACCAGCTTCCTCAACAACTGGTACATCACCTTCATCACTCTCATCACTGTCATGTTCTCTCGCAAATCCCAGGAATTGCTCTTCTTTCTCACTCTCATGGCCATAATCACTCGACTTATAATTACTGGAGTCGTCACTGACTATATCATCAACAATATACTTGGCATCAGCACGCTCATATAGTCTCAATGTCGTCTCAATACCTCCGGGAGATAACACATTTAGGCGATGGCGTCGGGGTAAGGCGCGACGAACTAGCAAGGGCGTCGTAGGAAGCACGGTATCGGACACAGCGGAATCACTATTTGGCGTACTGTCCATGATGGCGTCGGGGTAGATACTGTTGCTGTGGCGTCGTTTACGCCTGGTGGCGCCACCTACCGTCCCATGATACCAAAAATGTACGCGCGGCATTCGAAAGCACGCACGCAAGCAATGGGCGTTCAAGAGCCCTTCCGGGCTGCGCGGGCCGAGGTTGTTATGGGCGTTCAAGAGCCCTTCCGGGGTGGAGGGGTTAAAGATCCCTTTTCTACACCGTCCACTGCTCACCTAGACCGGGAGTTTAGACTACGTGGGAAGGCATATAGACTGTTTTCCCAGTATATTGTCACACAACAGGTAGCGAAGTCAATGGTAAGATCTGCTCAGGCAATCGCGGACGCGGAAGTCCGAAAGGCTATCGAACTGTCTAGACGCTTGCTACTCCAGACTTCTATAGTCACTGGGAGATATCCGTACAGCCTTGCTAGAGGCGGTGCGGGCAAGACAAGATCTAAGGATGTCTCTCGTGAGGAAGCTCCCGGATAGGATTGCAAATCAAGTGGTTATGTCCCCTGTTCTAACTGCCTCTTTAATGTCCCCAGAGGTGTGGAAAACAGTATTCAACATGGCTCAGGCCTTTAAGCACAGTCCCGCCCCATCTAAGAAACCTGCTTTCAATATTACCAAGCCCAAACCAGTCGCAAAAGCTCAGCCTGGTGGGGCAAAGCCCTTTCATCTGCCTAAGTCCTCTTCCACCCAAAGTCAGGCTCAGTACAGATACAAGCAAGGAAAGTTTTCAGGTAATCATAAAGGACAGAAGTATCAACGACCGGGCCAGGGCCCGTCTCCTGCCAAACCCGGCCAGTCGTCGAAGCATACACCACCACCACCACCAAAAAACTAGGGTCTCTCTCACTCCCAGGGCCAGTCTTACGGCAGGTGGATCAGAGGGTAGTCCAGCCGGCGAACCCTTGTCTGCTAACTGGGTCGTTCCGGGCGTGTCATCGCGCATGGCCATTAAACACATGGGCGAGGATGGTGGCACGCAAAGGCATCACCTGGCAGTGGCTCTGGGGACCTCGCTTACGTCAGCCGACAAAGGCAATTTTTTTTTCATTAGAGGTGGAGTCACTGATCCAAGAGATGATCGCCAAGAATGTCATCATCCCGGTCCCTCAAAATTACCCAGTATTTACGTCCAAACTCTTTCTAGTGCCCAAAAGGGACAGTGTTCAGATGAGGCCGGTCGTAGACCTGTCTTATCTGAACCTCCACATTCACAACGTTTCCTTCAGGATGCTGACAGTGAATCAAATCAGGCTAACACTTCCGCCGGAAGGGTGGATGTGTTCTTTAGACCTGACAAGACGCGTATTGGCACGTCCCGGTAAACAAAAGGTTTCAACGATTTCTGGCCTTACGAATAATGCATCAGACTTATGTCTTTCAGAGGATGCAGTTCGGGTTGAACCTAGCACCTCGCTTATTCACGAAATTAGTCCGGCAAGCCCTGATGCCCATGTTAGAACAAGGGATCAGGATTTTGTGGTACAGTATCTAGACGATTGGCTGGTGGTGGCAGAGACGGAACAGTTATGCATCAATCATGTCAACATAACATTAAATCATGTAAAATCTCTAGGGTTCAAGGTAAACCCGGTAAAGTCAAACTTTGTTCCCTCACGAGTAATCCAGTGGATAGGGCTGGTCTGGGACACAGCTGCTCTCACTCTGGAGTCAGAGTGTGGACAATCGGAACAGGTTTCGCAAGAAACTGTTTATGTTTCTTCACAGTCTGACTACGACACGGATAATCTGGGAATCTCTGGTCGGCTCTCTCAACTGGATTCAACTAACTGTAAAGTTGGGCCGGTTGAAAGTCAAACGTTTAATATTGGAGGGCAACAAAGTTTTTCCACTATTGCCGGCGGAAACATTATGGCCCATCCCAAAATTAATACACAGCTTACTAGCGGTCTGGGCGAAGAGGGAAACATTGCACTCGGTCATGTCATGGACCTCTCCTCCGCCGACGGTATGGGTAGACACGGATGCGTCAGGAACGATAGGTTGGGGCTTTCAGTCAAACCACGGCCATCAGGGTCAAGGGCTTTGGTCCCATTCAGAAACCTCCCACATCAATGTCAAAGAGTTACTAGTCCCCTTGTATTTCCTTCAGGCTCACGGCTCTACTTTACGGGACAAATCGGTGGCCTTCAGGATGGACAATCTGAATGCGGTTCACTACATTCAGAAACAAGGGTCAACGAGATCTCGGAAGTTGCTAAACGTGTCAGAAAAGATTTTTGTTCTAACCGACAAGCTGAACATTCATCTTCACGCATCTTATCTCCCAGGCGTAGCAAACGTCTGGGCAGACGCTCTGTCTCGGAGACAGAGCACAACAGTAGAATGGGCGCTCAGGCAAACCATTTTCAACCAAATGATTGCGGAGCCTTACCATCCACAAGTGGATCTGTTTGCGTCCGAGGAGACTCACAAACTCCCGCTGTACCTCACCCGCCGGACAATAACGCCGGCGGGAGGACCCGACGCACTGGTGACGGACTGGAACATGTGGAGTTCCGTTTATCTGTTTCCGCCACCAGATGCTTCTCTAATGTGCCACGTAGTAAACAAACTACGGGATTATCGGGGCGTAGTCTCGTTAATCGCGCCCCTGTGGCCGGCGCAGTTGTGGTACCAGCAATTGAAAACGTGGTGCCCGAACCCTTGTGTCGCTCCCGTTCGGGTATTTCCACTTAGACACGATTGGCAACCTAGAGACCTCGCTGACTTTTGCATTATGGACATTCAGGAGGCCAAGTGGCTAACACCGTATGGTAGAAACGTGACCGATAAATTCATGAGTCAATATACCCAATCTACAAAGAGACAGTATCAATCGCACTGGCGGTCCTTTACTTCTTGGATACTTAGGACAGAACAAACCGTACCTTCGGTGGCTTTGGTTTTTAATTATTTGAACTATCTGTTCGAGCAGAAACGTCTATCTGTAGTAACGTTAAAAAATCACTTAACAGCGATTAGGATGCCATTCTTTGACCTTACAGGTCTAACCATACCACTAGCGGAGGAAACAGGTTTCATGAGAGCATGTTTTAAACTCCGCCCACCTCCTCGTCAGCTCCTGCCTACCTGGTCTCTGGACAAAGAGTTGTCTTTACTTCATTCCCGTCTGTACCAAAATACTGCAGATTTTGACTTACTTTTAAAAAGGGCAGTATTCCTTATGGCTTTGGCTACCGGAACAGGGTATCTGAGCTGGCGGCGATGAGCAACACACCTAATTGCATAAGGTTTGGTAGGCTCAATGAGTGTATTCACATTGCACCTTCCCCAGGGTTCATCGCCAAAAATGAACACAGTGAACACGTGTTTTCAGAGTTCACGGTGCCGGCGTTGAAAAGGAGAAAAGTGCACCATAATTTATGTCCAGTGCAAGCTCTAACCAAATATTTGAGAGTAGCACCTCTGAATCAACAGGGTGATTTATGGGTAGCAAGTACGGGCAAACGCTTAATGAAACGTAAAATAGCTTCTCTCCTAGTAGAAGTCATTAAAGAGAGTAATCCCGGCGTCGTGGGAAAAGCCCACGATTTACGTAAATCTCTTTGCGTTTCATTAAGAATTTTTCTGTTGAGGACATAGCGTCCATGCACCTATGGTCCTCTAATCATACGTTTTTGACTCGATACCTTTCAGTAGCTCTAGACAGACCTTCCATGTCATGTATAGCTTTAAGGCAGAGGGTCTAGGTGGCCTCTAAGTCACTTATTGCTTAGATTAAGAAAACAGGGGGGGGGGGGGGGGGGTGCAGTCAGTGTAACATAGGACACGCTAGACCCCGCCGGAGTATGTGTACGGAGCATACGAGCTGTGATACTGTTTGTAGGTGTTGTGATATAAAATTTCTCTGTAGTATTCATTACAGGAAATTGTGCTAAAGTACAATAGTAGTAAAACAACAATTCTTGTTGTAAGTAGTTTTGGCTGTGAAGCAATATAATTTTAATAAATCTCAGTAGTTGCAACTACGACTTTTATTTTTGATGTAAGTACTTCTGCATAAGTACACGAGTTCGGTACTTCTGCGAAAGTGCAAGAATTCATTTTATGTTTGGGTATATTTTTAGGAATATATCCACTAGTTTAATGGGGTTTATATGTGCACATGTAGACTTATAAGTTTTTATTTTTCACCACTTACTTTAAGTGGGGTGCCTTCTTAACTAGCAGATCTGTGTACAGAGTCTCAGAGTTAACCCTTTTTTCAAGCAGGCTTCTTCGAAGCACGCTCCTGCTTGTACCCCTTTTTGAATATACATGCTGTATAAAGTTTATGCGCAAAAATATATCTTTTTTACAAAGTAAGAATACTATGTGGTTGTTTGATTATCTGCTTTTGCTAGAGTTATGATATGATTACGAATGTCCCCCTCCAGTCTTAGATATCAGGCATAATCGTCAATGATGGAGGGGCCACTAATAAATTATAGGTTTGACTCCTGCAAGGAGATAAAGAAAACCTAATATTTAGTAGTGGCCCCGTAATCATTGACGACTGGGGCCCTCCCGACCATGCCCTTCCCATTCGTTGATTAGTAAAAGTACGTTAACCCTTCTGGCCCGGTTGTCATTTTAAAATGACACCACGAATGAAGGGCAGGTGCCCGGTTGTCATTTTAAAATCTGTAAGCTTGAAAGCCTATTCAGCTTGGTCTGAACGCCGTGCGTCCGAAGCATGTAAACAAAGCCGATCGTTACGTCACCGCACCTCCGAAAACAAGAAAGAGAAGACTCGTTTGTTATTGTATGTCTGTCTGTATGTCGTTGTTTCAGTAGTGAAAAGATCGTCATATTGCTAACATCGCCTGCAAGTGCTCTCCACTGAAATCGTCATCACAACTGAACCAGTTGACATAGAGAGCTCTACTCAACGCCAGTCTACAGATTGGAAACCGCACTACATTTATAGATGCGTGGGAAATTTCTAGCAGTTAAACTAAACAAAAATACGGTAGCCTAGGCCTAGACGTTTTTCAGCCAGATCGCCCGGGTAGCCCACACTGTCATTTTGAGAGCCTGCCCGGGCCAGGAGGGTTAATCCGACGACCGATGATTCGAATCTCCCAATAGTCCGAATTTTTCAATTTGAGGCCAAATCCGAATTCACCCGATGGTCCGAATTTCAAGAAGTCCCAAAGTCCCCTTTTTGAGGCATTAGGCCACTCAAATGACACATAATGGAGCACACACATATCATATGTTCATGAATTCACTTTAAAAGTTTACCATTGTCATTGTAGCCTATTACCTACTTCAAAACATTCAGATTAATGGTCAAAGGAAGCTACTGATATAAACGTAAACACCTTCTTCTTCTTCTTCCACATCGTCTGCTAGAGAGTTTGTTTTGCTCTTGAACGCATCCTTGGGACGCTCCGATGCGCTACTGGCTTGCACCGCATTTTCTGCAAGCGCATTCAGTCTTGAGCTTGAAAACGCACCTTTGGACGTTCCGATATGCTACTATTTATAGTTCAGTGATCGGAGCGTCCCAAGGGTGCTTTCAAGACAACAAGACAAGGGTGCTTTCAATACAATATAATATAACAGAGCACGTCACAAAAGGAAAATTACAAGAACCTCTCAGGGAAGTGCCGTTGTTAAGGCATTACTTCCCGAACCACATCTGATCTGATCTTCAAGAGCAAGACAAACTCGCTAGTAGACGGAAGAAGAAGACGTTTATATCAGCAGATTCCTTTGACCATTAATCTGAATGTTTTGAAGTAGGTAATAGGCTACAATGACAATGGTAAACTTTTGAAGTAATTTCATGAACATATGGTATGTGTGTGTGCACCATTGTGTCATTTGGGTGGCCTAATGCCTCAATGTTTTCATCATACACAGGTTCATAGGGGTAAAGTCCGATAATCCGAAAAATCCACTAATCCGAACGAGGGCCGGTCCGCTGCCCTTCGAATTAACGGAAGTTTACTGTATTAAGGATTTTGGTTTACTTGATATGTCAGTGAAGGAAGTATGATGCCTGAAGTCAGCGTCTAGTCAAATATCCACACAAGTACATCCACGAGTATATGGAAAGCTTATGAATAGTTATTCTTATTTTCTTTTTATTAATTATTTGTTACGAAGTTTTTTCGTAGTGAGAACCCAATTTCATAATGACAGAACCATGAGTGAGGTTGCGTGCGCTCATGATGAAGGCTCCTCAATTTTTTATGCTCTGCGCGGTAGATTCAAACTACGGTAAATGAGCGTTTGAAGAGGAGGCCTTATGTAATAGGTATAATCGTCAATGATTACGGGGCCACTACTAAATATTAGGTTTTCTTTATCTCCTTGCAGGAGTCAAACCTATACTACTCCTTCACGTAAACAACAAGCAAACACTCTCATCAACACTTCTCTCATGTCAGTCACCTAAAACCCCACAAAGACGACCGACGTGTCATCCGACACAAAAGACAATTCCCCACAGACCCTGACTATACACCCTTCACCAACAACCAGACAAAGCATATCATCAACAATCTCAAGCTTTCACCCGCCTGTGGCCTAGACAACATAAGCAACATTCACCGACACCTGGGACCACAAGGCATACAAGCACTCACTAACATATCAAACTACAGCTACTCACACAACACAATACCAGACATCTGGAAGCATGGTATCATCATCACATTCCCCAAACCTAACAAAGACCCCACGCTACCCTCCTCACACCGCCCTATCACACTCCTTTGCACCCCCTCCAAAGTCATAGAGCGCCTTGTACTACAACTGATAACACCTGACTTACCCCTTTCTCCAACACAACACGGCTTCAGGCCATTGCACTCCACAAACACTCTTCTTACAGACCTTACACAAAGAGCTTTTGACGGCATCAACTCAGCTAGACCACCACACAGATCAGTACTTGCCACACTTGACATTAGTAAAGCCTTCGATGCCATCCCCCGCCACAACCTAACAAACAAAATCTACAACACAAAATGCACAACAACACAAAAAGACTACAGTACCAAATGAATACAGACCACACTTACAACACATCACAAACACCCCACACATCATCCTGGGTGGTGACTTCAACGCCAAGACGTCGGCCTGGTTTGTCGACAACCCCGACACAGACAGAGGACTGGTACTACAAAACCAAACTGATAACCTTATCATCCTTAACGACATCCATCAACATACCCATATTCCTCACCAAGCCCTCTATAACTCATCATCTCCAGACATCACCTTTTGCTCCCCAGAACTCGCCCCCACAACATCCTGGAGGGTGGCCAGAACCTTAGGCTCTGACCACCTCCCGATCATTATCACCACCAAAACCAGACTCACCCCAGCTAGCCACAAACACACATACTGTACACCAATTATAAAAGAGCTAATTGGGAAGCATTCACAAATGAGACAGAACAACACTTCACAACTCTAAACAGTACACCCATCACTAACATCAACAATGCTGTACACATACTCAATAAAACTATCCAAAACGCTGACAAGAAACACATTCCAAGAGGTAACAGAAAAAGACACAACCCCAATTTCACACCAGAAATTCAAAACCTCATCAGACAATGCGACATACTGAAAAACTCCCCAGCACCCCACACACAAGACATCACACAACAAATCCAAGCACTCAACACCCAGACTAACAACAAAATACAAGAAAAACAAAAACTAAATTGGAATAACTTCCTACAAACACTTGATCACAAAACAAACCCCCAAAAAACTCTACAAAACACTAAACAGCATCACACTTTCCAACAGCAACATAACACAATCACATGCTGCAATCACAATAATAGACTCTACTCCTTCATGTAAACAACAAGCAAACACTCTCATCAATCACTTCTCACATGTCAGCCACCTAAAACCTCACAAAGACGACCGACGTGTCATCCGACACAAAAGACAATTCCCCACAGACCCTGACTATACACCCTTCACCAATCACCAGACAAAGCATATCATCAACAATCTAAAGCACTCACCCGCTTGTGGCCTAGACAACATAAGCAACATACACCTCAGACACCTGGGACCACAAGGCATACAAGCACTCACTAACATATCAAACTACAGTCCTCCCTCGGGTAGCGCGGCTTTGGAGAGTGCGGTTTTGGTCTAACGCGGGTACCCCTAGTGTGCCGAGTCAACATCTAACACGCTTTTATTTATGTAGCGCGCTCTATGGTCGGCTGGGGGCTCGGCATCTCTCGCCATATCTCGGCCGTGACGTCAGACTCGGTAGACTCGTGACGTCAGACTCGGCTAGGCTCGGCTCGGCTCGGCTCGGCCTCCCCCACGCTTGGGTAGGCCTAGTCCTACGCCGCGTGTCTCCGTGATAACATAGTGCCCGCCCAAATTGTTTCTGTTCAACCAAGTATCACCGCAACCATGCCCCCACCACTCAAGCGCCGCAAGTTCACTTATGCAGAGAAGCTAGAGGTGGTGAAGAAGGTGGAATCTGAAGGTGACATTGACGACAACATGTCATTGTTCTCAGGGTTCGGCGATGACGACCAGAACCTGGGAAGGCCTTCAACCTCCTCAAGGCCTTCAACCTCCTCTCAGTGACGCCCATCTTGGTGTCGTGGGGGAGGGGAGGGGGCAGGCGGACGGGCGGGAGAGAGAGGGAGGCGACGCACCACATCCACAGCACCACTCGACAAGGTAATGAACAGTAACTTACCTGTGTGTCTCATTTCATAGATATGATCTGCAAAATAGGGTTAGGTTGTCTGTTACTAATGTTTGATCCATATTTGGTAAGGTTATTGGATGGTAAATGGTCAAAAAGGTGACTTTGGGGAAGTCGTCAGAACCAATAGAATTAATCCCATAAGTTCTTTGCTTTGTGTAGCGCGTGTTTGCGTAGCGCGGCGCGGTCCCAGTACGATATACCCACGCTACCCGAGGGAGGAGTGTACAGCTATTCACACAACACAATACCAGACATTTGGAAGCATGGTATCATCACCACATTCCCCAAACCCAACAAAGACCCCACGCTACCCTCGTCGCACCGCCCCATCACACTCCTTTGCACCCCCTCCAAAGTCGTGGAACGCCTAGTATTACAACTAATTACACCCGACCTACCCCTAGCTCCAACACAACATGGCTTTAGGCCACTGCACTCCACAAACACTCTTCTCACAGACCTTACACAAAGAGCTTTTGACGGCATCAACTCAGCTAGACCACCACACAGATCACTATTAGCCACACTCGACATTAGTAAAAGCCTTTGATGCCATCCCCCGCCACAACCTAACAAACAAAATCTACAACACAAACATGCACAACACAAAAAGGTGGCTGGCCAACTTCCTAGCAGGCAGATGTGCACACGTATCTTTTGCCGGTCAGTCGTCTAGAATCAGAAACTTTCCAAACGGAGTCCCACAAGGATCCGTCCTATCGCCCGCACTCTTCAATCTGTACATGCACGATATAACTACACCCAATACGCCCCAAATAAACTTAGCCTCCTATGCAGATGACATAACACTCACATGCACACACCATGACCCAAAAAGAGCAACAGATCTCCTTCAACCCTATCTCAACACACTACATGGCTGGTGCACTACAAACAGACTTAATCTAGCCCCAGCCAAATCCACCGCAACCCTGCTCACAAGCTGGACAGGAGAACACGAATACATCCCTCAACTCACCATAAACAACACACCCGTAACACATACACACACACACACAAAATCCTAGGAGTAACATATGATACTCATATGACATTCAAACAGCACACCACAAACATTAAAAAGAAACTGACACCCAGACTTAACGCCCTCAGGTCACTTGTTCACACAAAATTTGGACACAACAAAGAAACTACCACCACAGTATATAAACAATACATAAGATCAGTGATGGAATATGCAAGCCCAGCCTGGGCTTCTAACCTAGCTGAAACACATCATAAGACCTTACAGACTATTCAAAACAAAGCCCTGAAGATCATTACAGGCTGCACAGCTACTGCACCCACAGATCACCTACATCAAGAAACCAAAATCCTCAAAGTCAAAGACCATCTGGACATGAGAGGCACTCAATTCCTGGCAGCAGCCTCCACGAACTAAGACCACCCACTAAACTACATGGCAACACACCCACAGACACCAAGAAATATTAAAACAACACCCAGCACACGGTATCACACACAATTATTGTCCTCTCTCCCCACCCCGAACCAACTTCCAGAAGCACATCCATACTCATATCTCTCGCCGATCCATCCACTCACTCACAGACAACACGCAGCTGCATGCACGACCTCCCGAAATCTATCCTTCCGAATCCTCCCTTCCTCACGAGGACAGAGTCCACTTGGCCAGGCTGAGATGCGGACACCATCCAGCTCTCCTGAGCTATCAGAAGAGACTGGATGACTCCGTTGTCGACGCCTGCCCGGGATGTACCACAGCACCCCATACCATTAAACACATCATAGAAGACTGCATTTCACACAACCACTTACGCCAACAACACAATCTACACTCAATGAGAGCTCTGTGGGAAAGCCCGATCGTGGCCATGGCCTTCCTCAGGGACTCGGGGCTGTTCGGCCAGGCAGCTTAGGGAACAACAACAACAACATTAAGGTGGTAGATGATTGGATGCAAATTCTAGAGGATGGTGATGTAATAGACGTGGTATATTGCGATTTTATGAAGGCCTTCGATAAGGTCCCACATAAAAGGTTAATAGAGAAAGTTAGAAGCTATAATATAGGGGAGAAATATGTGAAATGGATAAAGCCTTCCTGAAAGATCGGAGACAGAGGGTACTGGTGAATGGAATAGGCTCGGGGTGGAGGGAAATTACAAGTGGGGTACCTCAGGGATCTGTGTTGGGACCACTGCTGTTAGTTATATTTATCAACGACTTACCTGAAGTTATAACTAATGGAAGTGAGGTATACCTGTATGCGGATGACACTAAGCTGTATAGAAGAGTAAGGAAGATGTGGGTTTGCTTCAAGGAGATGTAGAGGGCATGAAGGGATGGTCTGAGCATTGGTTAATGCCTTTTCATCCAAAAAAATGCAAGTACATGCGGATTGGGACAAGCAAGATAGACAAGGTAGGATACAGTATGTATGAAGCGATGGAGGAAGTGAATGCAGAAAAGGATATAGTAGTGATAAACAATAAGTGTCGTGAATCCTAGCTGGTATATATACCGTAGTTTGAATTTCCCGGGTTCACGACAGCTGGTTCCTTTTTGTTTATACACATTACTTTATTTATCTTTGTGGATAAATATTACTGTGGTTGCACCAATTATATCTTAGTTTATTTTCCCTTATTATTTAATCACGGGAGACAATATAGAACCCTTAAATATATTTATATTGTTACGATAAAAGGGTATCTCAGTACACTTCACACAGAGACTTCGTCCCGTTCACAACAAACACCAGTTGCTGCCACGTAACAACAGAACTTCACTGAACTACACCTACCGACATGTCCATCACGTAACCTACACTCTTATCATCACAGCTAAGTTCCTTTAATACTAGAAGTACTTCATAGATATTACTGGGACTACCACAGATAACATACACGTACATGTTTACAAATAAGTCAAACGCCGACCCGGTATCATATTTATAGCCTAGGCCATTTCATCATCCCAGGTCTAATTATTTACTTTATATCCGTTTCTCCTCTACCCCCTAGGAATAATATTCAGGATATAATTGGTGCCGTGCGACCAGGATACTGGGCCATCTGTTGTATATTGATAGTGATTGGGGGGGTATTAGGCCTGACTTGTCTGCCTTTGTGTAGAGCTGGGCGATCCAGTGGACAAATGTTGAGGGGCGCATATGTCCGGGATTTTCCGCTGGACCGTCCAGTCCAGTGCCCTGCTTTTTTTTTTGTTAAGCAGTTCTATAGACCAGGGGCAAGGGTGGACACTGTCAGGCAGGCCTCAGCCTGGGTTAGATGTGCCAGGGAGCCGGAAGGTATTAGATAGGCTACTGAACAGAGCGCATGCCTTCTTTGAGGAGAAGGACAGGGCCGAGGAGGAGTAGTCGACGCAATAGGCTAGATCTCAAGACTAGGACGACGGCTGCGGCTGTTCCTCCTTCAGAGGAGTCTTCTTTCTTTTTATTTGTAATTTGTTAAAATTTAATATAGCCCAGTAAAGTAAATATTGTAAAGTAGAGTAATATGACATAGGGTAATTTTCCTTTTCTTTGATCATTTGTAAACTCACAGGGGGCACGCGATCTGCATGCTTCAATTTGCTTGGTTGCTGTCGTCATCAATGTAAGTAGGTTAGCCTAGGCTTAGAATAGATTAGAATAGATTAGAATAGGTTAGCCTACAGTGACGATTAGTATTGTTGTTCCTTAAGCTTTAGTTACCGTAAACTTTTAAGAATCTATCTATCTATTGCCTGACGCCGTGATCCCCGAAGGGGTGGCCACGAACGAACCTCCCCCATGCACCTCTGTCCCCAGTCAGTCGACGCCCCTCCCCCCAACCAGCACCGCCCTCGTTCATGTACTTCCTCACTCCATCCTTCCACCTCATATTCGGTCCACCTCTCCCTCTCTGTCCCTCCACCTCGCTCTCGTACACCCTCTTAGTCATTCTCTCGCTTTCCATACGTTCCATATGGCCGAACCATCTCAAGTTGTTCCTTTTCACACTTTCCAGCACATCTACCTCCACACCACACCTCCTTCTTACTTCCTCATTAGTCTGTCTATCCCTCCATGTAACTCCGCACGCACTCCTTAAGTAATTCATTTCCACTGCTCTCACTCTTGGTCTGAGTCTCTCAACCAACGTCCATGCTTCGCTTCCGTAAGTCAGTGTCGGGATTACCACACTGTCATGCAAGGACTTCTTCACTTCCATACTGACCACCCTATTTCTTGTTACTGCTTTTAGCGTTCCTACAACCCTCTTCCCCTGTTGTACCCTCTCCCGCACTTCTTCATCCATAATCCCATCTTTACTCAACACACTGCCCAGATACTTAAAAGAGTTGACGATCTCCATAGCCTGACCGTTCAGCTTCACCTCACACTCTGTGACTTCACCCCTTTCGAAGACCATAACTTTGCTCTTCCCCGTATTTACCTTCAAATTCCGTTTTTCGCACACTGTTCCAAACTCATTTACCAGACCCTGCAACTCCCATTCATTATCACTCATCAGAACTGTATCATCCGCAAACAGCAGTATAGGTAGCTTCCACTCAATTCCCTCCCTTTTCAGCGATACACCAACATCCACTGCTCTTGATAGTATTTCTTTCATGACTCCATCCATATATACAGTAAACAACCACGGGGACATCACACACCCCTGTTTCAAACCAACATTCAGGTCAAAGAACTCGCTCTGCTCACTCTCCACACATACTGCCGCCTTTGCACCCTCATACATGCTCTTCACTGCTTTCAGCAACTTGCCCTCTACTCCGTATATTCTTAGTACTTTCCACAAACCTTCTCTATCCACTCTGTCATAGGCCTTCTCCAAGTCCATAAAGGCAACATACACCTTTTGTTTGTTGTGGTGATGGGCTGGTCTATCAGAGTGAGAGCTGAGCGATCTCTGCCATACCCATAGCTTACTCTGACTGTTCCTTTTACTTATATATCTTCTAGATCTCAAGTGACGGCGTCTTTTCCGTGGATCGACCTCCTACTGCCAACCTAAAAGTTGGCAGATTGGGAGCCAAAGCGTCACATTTTTCCCTTGCCCCTCAACTTTCCCTTCATAATTGCTGAGGGGCACAGGGCCTTGGGTGGGGCTTTGGTTTCTCGGGCATTTCCGCGCCCTCCTCAGCTCCCTGCCTTAGAGTGGCTTCGGTCACCTGGGTTTTGTTAGTGGTAAGCAGGGAGGGTTTTGTGGGGGCGCTTTATGGCCTTGGCCTTGCTCGGGACCTTGGGGCTGTTCGGCCAGGCAGCCTGGGGAACAACAACAACAACAACAACACCTTTTGTTTCTTCTCCAGATACTTCTCCACAACACAATTCAGGGTAAAAATCTGATCTACACATCCTCTTCCCTTCCTAAAACCTCCCTGCTCGTCGCCTATCCATTTCTCCGTTCTCACTCTCACTCTCTCAATCACTACCCTACTGTATACCTTCCCTACTACGCTTAGAAGACATATTCCTCGGTGGTTACCACACACTCCTCTTTCCCCTTTGCCCTTATATAGGGGGACTATTATGCCAGTCTTCCAGTCATCGGGTGCACTCCCCTTCTCCCATGCTAGTTTGCAAATTTTCCATACCCATGCTATCACTATCTCACCACCATACCTCAACATTTCCCCGCACACTCCATCTGTTCCTGGTGCTTTCCCCAACTTCACTCTTTTCATGGCTTCCCACACTTCTGACCTCCTGATCCCCACCTCCTCCTCCACTACTTCTCTTCTTCTCCCTCCCATACCATATCCAGCTATGTTTGCTGGCTCTTCATTCCTTACATTTAGCAACTCACTGAAGTACTCCCTCCATCTTTCTGTTAGTCTTAGTAATCAGAAACTTGGGTATTAAAGTGAATATGTTATGACAATGTACATAAGTGGAAAAAGTACAATAAGAATAAGTAGATAAATGGGTATTAAATAATTATGTTGTGAGAAAACACACAATATAAGTGGGAAAGTACAATAAGAATAATGTGGAATAAATACAATATATAGTGCCTAAAAGATACGTAATCGGAAAAGAGTTGACCGTGAGTAACGATAGCGGATGGAAGTGCTGACAGTGGAGTCAAGTCCTGGCCAGGCAGCAAGAAATGAGTCAGCACTCAAAGCTTATTAGTGCACTGGAATATAATCTGCTCACCCCGCCTTGGACAATGAATCAAGTATTATCCGCCAACTCTGCCTGCAATACTAAGCATATGGAACTCTGCCGGTGATACAGCGAGGTAAGACGAATACAAAGTGAGTTCAACAGTGGTAGCAGAGCGTAGTTCGCAGTTTTACCGAAATATGGCGTCAGTGATTAAAAATCCTCCACAAATGACATCGGAAAAAGACTACGAGAGGTGGAAGAAAGATATCGAAATATGGCAGAAACTAACGAGTGTGACACCGGAGAAGCAAGCATTGGCGGTTCATTTGACATTGACTGGCAGGGCTAGAGATGTCAGCAGCGAAATAGATACAACAGTCTTGGCGAGTGACAAAGGAATGGAACATTTGCTGACAAGATTAGACTGTTTTTATGCTAGATAAAAATAGACGGGCCTTTATGGCTTATTCTGAATTTAAATCGTTCAAGCGCCCCGCTGAGATGACGATAACTGACTATTTGGTGGAATTTGGTAGAAGATATTATAGATTCAAGAAACATGGTATGGAACTGCCAGATCAGGTGTTGGCGTTTCGGTTATTGAAAAGTTGTGATTTGTCAGATATTCACTTCCAATTAGCGATGTCAACTACGACTACCATCACATTCGAGGAGATGAAAAAGACATTAAATAGAATGTTCGGAGGTGGAATTGTAGACCACAATTTAAGTGGAGATGCACAGAATGACACAGTGCAGGTGCAGGTAAAATCTGAGCCCATTTTGGAAGTCAGTAGAGCTCCATTTCGAGGCACCGGAGGCAGATATAGACGTGGGTATAGACGTGGAACACGCAACAGGTACTGGAGTCCTAGAGGTGTTGGTGGTGATGCCAAAAACCCGACAGGACCAAATGGTGAGCTCACAAAATGTTTCGTGTGCGGATCTGTTGACCACTGGGTCCGAAATTGTCCTAAGAGAGAGGATAGGGATATGGAAAATAAGGTTGTGATGGAAGATACTGGCGAAGTGCAGCTGACATTGCTATCAGACGGGGTTGATAAGAGAGAAAAATTAATGTCGGAAGCTTTGGGAGCCCTGGTTCTTGATTCAGGATGTTCTACAACGGTGTGTGGAGAAGACTGGTTACAGGCTTATGTGGATACAGTATCATCAGAAGACGTACAGTTGATAAAAAGAGAGAGATCAGAGACATCATTTAAATTCGGAGATGGAAGACAGGTGACATCAAAAGGTATTGTGCATATTCCCTGTTATATACATGGGATAAAAATCATGATTCGGACCGATGTGGTGGATTGTAGAATTCCACTACTAATGAGCAGGTCAGCCATGAAACGTGGAGGCATGATATTGAACTTCAGAAAGGATACAGTGCGTATGTTTGGCAGAGAAAGTAAGCTGCATATCACCTCTACAGGGCACTATACACTTCCCATAGTGAAGACACCATGTAAGCAAATGGTAGACTGGGTATTGGCCACAGAAGATCATGAAGACATTTCCAAGAAGGTGGTGAAGTTACATCGGCAATTCTCACATCCCACTGCAGAGAAGTTAATGAGATTAATCAAAGAGGCAGGGATACTCAATGAACAATGGAAACTGGAAATAAATAAAGTGAGTGATAGTTGTGATATTTGTAGAAAATTTAAGAAAGTGCCTCCCCATCCTGTGGTGGGACTCCCCATTGGTAAGACGTTCAATGAGGCAGTAGGAATGGATCTGAAGGCATGGAAGAGTGACTATTTTCTTGTCTTGGTTGACTTGGCAACAAGATATTGTGTGACTACGGTCATCCACAATAAGAAACCTGAGACCATTATAAGAGAGGTAGTGATTCAGTGGATCAGCCGGTTTGGAGCACCTGACAAGTTCTTGACCGACAATGGTGGAGAGTTCAATAACAGTGATTTTCGGAGCATGGCCGAAAATTATAATATTCAAGTGATGTGCACAGCCGCTGAAAGCCCATGGAGCAATGGCGTATGTGAGCGACTGAATGCCGTACTTGGTGATAATGTGGCAAAGATTGTGTTGGATGCAAAATGTGGCGTATCTACAGCACTGGCATGGGCTGTATCAGCACGTAATGCACTCCAGAACAACAATGGCTTTTCCCCAAACCAGCTGGTGTATGGATTCAACCCAAGTATACCTAGTGTGCTGAATAATAAGATTCCTGCTCTTGAAAACAGGACATCATCGGAAATCGTGGCTGAAAACCTTAATGCTATGCGTGTATGCGTGTGGCCAGAGAAGTGTTCATCAAAAATGAGTCCAATGAGAAAATACGTAGGGCACTACTGCATAACGTAAGAGCAGACAACATGGTATGCTTGCAAAATGGAGACAGAGTATATTACAAACGAAACAGTGAAAACCAATGGAAAGGCCCAGGTATAGTGATTGGAAAGGATGGTAAACAAGTTCTTGTGAAACATGGAGGAACATATGTGCGAGTGCACACTTGTAGGTTGCAGAATGCCAGTTGCAAGATGCAAGACATGGACGATATCAGTAGTGGCAAAACAACGGAGACAGGATTGCATGTTCCAGTTGAAGACGAATCAAATGACGTTAACATAGAAAACGAAACAGAGAATGAGCCTGAGGACGCTGAAATGGATGATAATGAGAAATGCAGTGGTGAACAGGAGTCCGGAGACGGAAACAGTGTAGCCGCTGAAGCTAGAGTGCCTAGAATGCCTAGAGTGGGGGATAGAATAGAAGGATACATGGTGGAAAACAAGGAAAAAGTAATTATCACAATCTTAAGTAGAGCCGGTAAAGCAACTGGCAAGTACAAAACATGTTTCAACATCAGAGACGAAACAAGTAATGTGACAAAATGGATTGATGTAGATAAAGACATCTATAATTGGCGGATTGTGAACGATACAGAGGAAGTCATGATAACATATTCCAATGATGCATGCACAGAGGCAAAAAGGGCAGAAATGAAGAATTGGATTGATAATGATGTGTTTGAGGAAGTTGAGGACCAAGGTCAGAAGGCCATATCAACAAGGTGGATAATGACACAGAAAATAAAATCTGGCACTCAGGTTATTAAGGCCCGTTTAGTGGCACGTGGCTTTGAGGAAGAATTAAAGGATGTTCCCATTGATTCTCCTACGTGTTCAAAGGAAGCTTTTAGACTGGCTTTAAGTATTGTGTCCGCCAAGAATTGGGACTGCCATGCACTGGATGTGAAAGCCGCTTTCTTACAGGGGCATCCTATTAATAGAGAGATTTTCGTGTTGCCCCCTGAAGAATTCTACAATGGATATCTATGGAGATTAAAGAAGACAGTATATGGTCTCAATGATGCGGCCAGAGCATGGTACGAGAGGGTGAAGCATGAATTGCTTACATTGGGTATGTCCATGTGTGGTTTAGAACCAGCACTGTTCTTCTGGCATACATACATACATACATAAAATTTTAAGACTGAGTGTTCCACACATAAGTGCAGTTTCAGTCTCTTGTCCTAATGGCGGCGTTCCAGGCAACCCTGTTAAGGGCTGCTTCACTTGTCAAGTTCTTGGATTTGAGATCGGCGCGTATAGTCCGATCCCAGGTCTTCCTCGGTCCACCCCTTGGTGCAGCTCCCTCCACAATCACAGACCTGAATTTTTTCACCCAATTTTGTTCATCCATTCTCTCCACATGTCCATACCATCCCAGTCTACTTGTACGCATCACCTCGCTAATACTCTTTATACCTAAACGTCTCCTCAGCTCAACATTTGTTATTCTATCCTGTAGCCTGGCCCCACACATCCATCTCACCATTCTCATCTCATTACGCTCCATTCTGTTGACATCCTCTACTTTAACGGCCCATGTTTCTGAGGCATACGTCATTGCACTTCTAACACATGAGGCATACACCTTTCCCTTCAGGGGGAGAGGCATTCTTTTCATGGTCAGGATTGGCATCAATTCTCTGAACTTCCCCCAGCCACACCTAATTCTAGCAACAGTGGCAGCCTCGGCCCCACCACCGTCAGAGATGGTATCTCCTAGGTAACAAAACTTGTTCACCAGCTCCAAGGACTCATTTCCAAAATTCACAGCCACAGGATCATCACTTAACACAAGCTCGCCTTTGCACACTACGCACTCAAATTTCTCTATTTCTGACTTATCCTTCGGCAGAGGCCCCTTTATTCTACTACAGCGCTTACTCCCATGGTGTACCCAACATCGACAGATGCTACATTGAATTGAGGTAATGCTCACTCCCTTTCCACACACTGCACATGGGTATGCACCGCTCTTTTCCACATTGCCTCGTCTCAAACTACAATGCATAACCTTGGTTTTGTTAATATTGACTCTTAAACCCTTGCTCGCCATGCCCTCTCTCCACTCTCTGAATTTGGCCTCAGCATCCTGCATACTGTCAGCTATTAGGACTAAATCGTCTGCATAAAACAGTTCCAACGGGAGTCCGCCTCTAAAAACTCTAGACAGCGCCTCCAAGACCATAATAAAGAGGAGGGGGCTTAACACTGAACCCTGATGGACTCCAACACGGACTGCGAACTCATCACTCAGTACACCCTTCACCCTCACCGAACTTCGCGAATCCTCATACATCTTCATTATCACACGCACCAGCCACTCTTCCACACCAAGTTTCCTCATAGCCCACTGTACAACATCTCTAGGTACCCTATCAAAGGCCTTCTCCAGGTCCACAAACACAAAGTAAAGATCCCTGCCTTTTAGTAGGTATCTTTCCTGTATCTGCCTGACTATGAAGATAGCATCGGTTGTACCACGTCCTGGCATAAAACCAAACTGCATATCATCAATAGAGATGCTTTGCCTGATCAAACCCTCAAGGACTCTCTCAGACCTTCATGATTTGGTCAAGCATTTTCAGGCCCCTATAATTTCCTCTATCTAGCGCATCCCCTTTTCCTTTGTATATATTTACTATTACACTTTTGAGCCAATCCTCTGGGATTTTCTCATCTTTAATAATGGTGTTTATCAACTCAGTGACTAAGTTTACACCAATCTCCCCTGAGGCTTTTATCATCTCAGCGACAATGTCGGAGCAACCTGGAGCTTTACCGTCCTTCATTTTATTGATTGCGTCGCTCACTACAGCTGGTGCTATCAAAGGAGGGGGCCCAGATATTGGTTTTTCGATACTAAGCTGTTCCTTATCCCATTCAAACTCTACATTTAGCAATCGTTCATAGTGTACCTTCCATGCTTCTCTGATTTCATTTTCTGCATACACAATCTTCCCATTATCATCTCTAACACACTGTTCACCTATAATATCCCTACTGTCATTTTTAACTCGCCTAGCTAGGTTGAAGATCCCATTGGGATTGTCAGTGTTACACACTTGTTCGAGGACCAGGTCCTTAATGCGATTTTTAGCATTGTAAATAACTCTTTTGGCAGTTCGTTTAGCTGCCAGGTATTCCTCTCTGCTGCCTCCTTTCTTCCATGCTTTGAAGCATCTCCTTTTCTCTTTCACAGCATGTTCTACCTCATCGTTCCACCACCAAGAGGTGTTATTCCTGGGGTGACCCTTTGTTTTCCCACAGACTTTGTCAGTGGCAGCGATAAGGCTATGCTTAAGAAAGTTCCATTGGCTATTTGCATAATGATGGAAGATTAGAAGGGATCATTTGCATCCATGTAGATGACTTCTATTGGAGCGGGTCAAATGCATTCAAGATATCTGTAATGTCCCAGTTGGAAAAATTATTTCTGATTGGTTCTGAAGAGAAGACTCGTTTCCAGTACCTGGGTATCACAATAGAACAAGCAGAGGATGGCATTATGATCAATCAAGACAATTACATTAGACATGGACTCCAAGAGATGAACATGATCAAATCTTATAAGGACAGAAGAAATGATGAAGTCAGTCAAGAGGAGAGAACAAAATACCGATCTGTTGTGGGCCAACTAAACTGGGTAGCCACACAAACGAGGCCAGATATATCATATGATGTATGTGAACTGAGTACGGCATTCAATCGGACAACTGTCGGAGATGTAATCAGAGCCAACAAAGCCGTCAAGAAGGTCAAGGATAACCCACTGTCAATTTGGTTTGGGGAAGTGGACCTGGACGAGTGTACACTTGAATGCTACAGTCACGCGTCTTTTGGCAATTTGACAGACCTTGGGTCTCAGGGTGGTCACATCGTATTTGTGAGAGACAGAGAGGGAAATAGCTGCCCCATTGCGTGGAGATCAAGAAAGGTGAGACGGGTGGTGAAATCGACTTTGGCAGCAGAATCCCTTAGTCTATTAGATGCAGCAGAGAATGGGATGTATTTGGCACATATGCTGAGAACAATCCTCGGAAATCAGCACACAATTCCGGTAAAATGTTTTTCAGACAACAAATCTTTGGTGGATTGTTTGCAGTCTACCAAGTTGGTAGATGACAGAAGCCTAAGGATAAATATAGCTGTGTTGCGAGACATGATAGCAAGAAAAGAAATCCAAGAAATTAAGTGGATAGAAACAACGAAGCAGATAGCAGACTGTCTCACGAAGAAAGGAGCCTCTCCTATGTTATTACTAAAGGAGTTGAGCAAAGCAGAGTAAAGAAAAGAAAAAAAAAAAAAAAAAGAGAAAGAGAGGGGAATGTGTTAGTCTTAGTAATCAGAAACTTGGGTATTAAAGTGAATATGTTATGACAATGTACATAAGTGGAAAAAGTACAATAAGAATAAGTAGATAAATGGGTATTAACCCATAACTAGCGGTGCGCAACATAAGTCGAGTATAATAAATCTGGACTATCTGGCGGCGCTCGACATAGGTCGTGTGGCAATTTCAGCACGTAATGTTGCTGCGAGAGAGAGACAAGTGGTGGCAGGAGAGTAGCGAGCGTATGACTGCTCCAGACCACCGCGGCGAACCTACTGACACGAATCCCACCTCCTCCCTCCCTCTCTCACTCGCTACATACGGAATTGTATGGGGAAAGTGCCGAATTACATGCTTTTTGCACTCGCGTTGCGCGGTTGTTGCAAGAAAACTAGCCATCATAAAAGGATTGTTATGGTGTCATTGGAAAGCTCTGTTTATGCCCTTTCAGGGATAGATACTTGTTTTACGCTCTGGGTCTTATTTAGGCATGAAAATGATCACGTAAACAGCCCTATTTAGGCAAAAAACACCCCGCTGGGCGGTACATATAAATAAACCGCTAGCCCGCTACTCTAGTGTTAAGTAATTATGTTGTGAGAAAACACACAACATAAGTGGGAAAGTACAATAAGAATAATGTGGAATAAATACAATATATAGTGCCTAAAAGATACGTTTTTTTTTTTTTTTTTTTTTTTTTTTTTTTTTTTTTTTTTTTTAAGAGACAATGAACGGAGGAAGGAAAAACACAGATAAAACAAAAAGGTCCATGTGCCTAAAGGCATCCTCCATTCATAAAATGTTTGTAACAACTGGATTTAAACATTTGTAGATTGTAAGTTTGTGGAAAGCAATTCGAGGGAAGTGAATTCCAAAGAGTAGTAGCTCTGCGGATAAATGAATTCTGATAAGCAGAAGTTCTGCATTGCGGAGGAGAAAGTGTAAATTCATGGGCGCTCTCAGCTGCCCTAGTTCTACGGGGAAAGATGTGGAGAGGCGGCACAATTGAAGCAAGTTCCTCGGAACAATTGCTGTGAAAATATCTGTAGAATAATGCAAGGGATGCAAAGGTTGGGTCGGTGGGCTTGCGACCCCCACCCGGAAAAAATATCTAAGCAAAGAAAAACGAACGAACAGCCTCGGATGCGGACGGAACCAACGTTGACGAACCACGACCGACTAAGGACATGCCTTCGGACATTCTGAGAATGGCTACGTGGAATGTTAGTGGCATGAATGATGGCACAAAAGAGAGAGAGGTTCTGGAAGTGTTAGTGAATGCCAGGCTGGATGTATGTGGAATGACAGAGACCAAATGGAAAGGTTCAGATGTGCGAGAGTGGGAGTGTGGAATGGGTGTGTGTGCTGGAGTGAGTGAAGGAACAGCGAGAGAAGGTGCATGTTTGTTTGTAAGTAGCAAATGGAAGGAATGTGTAAGAGAGTATGGGTCTGTGGGTTCAAGGATTGTGTGGGTGAGAATGAAAGTAGGAATACAAACGTGGGTGATTGTATGCGTGTATGCCCCGACAGAGGATATACTTGAAAGAAAGAAAGAGGAGTTCTGGATGAATGTGGAGGCGTGCCTGGAGAAGTTTGACAAGAACGAAAGAATATTTCTGATTGGGGATATGAATGGTAAGGTGGGTGATAGGAAACTTGGGGGAGTGGTGGGAGGGTGGGGGGTACCATCAGAGGTGAATGGGAATGGTAGTGCACTTGTGGACGTATGTGTGGGGAGGAGGCTGTGGATAGCCAACACCTTCTTCCGACACAGAATGATCCACAGGTACACGTGGAAACGGATGTTGACGATGAAGGATAAGACAGTGGTGGAACGAAAGTCATTGATTGATTATGTATGTGTGGATGAACGAATGAAGAAATCTGTGATGGATGCTAGGGTGTATAGGGGTATTGGAGGGGGTCTGTCTGATCATTATGTAGTGGTAGCTAAGGTTAGGATACAAAAGAAGTGGGTGAGGAGAGCGGGAGGGAGGCGAGAGGAGGGTGGAATGGTGAGGAGGGTGGAGAGGTTGCAGGAGGAGGAAGTCAGGGAGGAGTACAGGAGAGCAGTGGAAAGACGACTAGGTGGGTTCGACCTGGAAGTTATGGAGGAAGTGGAGGAGATGAGCAAGGTGTTTAAGGATGAGATCTGTGCAGCATGTGAGGAGGTGTGTGGAGTGAGGAGAAGAGGGAGGGGAGTGAAAGGTACAGCATGGTGGACAGAAGAGGTAAGAATAGCTGTGGAAGAAAAGAAGAAAGCATATAGAGAGTGGTTGGGTAGTAGAGGGAATGAAGATTCCGAGAGACAGAAACGAGCGAGGTACGTGGAGAGTAAGAGGGTGGTGAAGAGAGTAGTGAAGGAAAGTAAGAGAAGAGTAGATGAGGAATTTGGAAGGAATCTGAGTGTAAAATGGAGGGAGAGTAAGAAACTGTTCTGGAAAGAAGTCAAGAAAGTTAGGGAAGGTAGCAAGGGAAACAGTAAGGGTGTGAAAGATAAGAATGGGAGAATGCTAGCCGAGAAGCAAGAGAGAGTCGAAAGATGGAGGGAGTACTTCAGTGAGTTGCTAAATGAAAGGAATGAAGAGCCAGCAAACATAGCTGGATATGGTATGGGAGGGAGAAGAAGAGAAGTAGTGGAGGAGGAGGTGGGGATCAGGAGGTCAGAAGTGTGGGAAGCCATGAAAAGAGTGAAGTTGGGGAAAGCACCAGGAACAGATGGAGTGTGTGGGGAAATGTTGAGGTATGGTGGTGAGATAGTGATAGAATGGGTATGGAAAATGTGCAAACTAGCATGGGAGAAGGGGAGTGCACCCGATGACTGGAAGACTGGCATAATAGTCCCCCTATATAAGGGCAAAGGGGAAAGAGGAGTGTGTGGTAACCACCGAGGAATATGTCTTCTAAGCGTAGTAGGGAAGGTATACAGTAGGGTAGTGATTGAGAGAGTGAGAGTGAGAACGGAGAAATGGATAGGCGACGAGCAGGGAGGTTTTAGGAAGGGAAGAGGATGTGTAGATCAGATTTTTACCCTGAATTGTGTTGTGGAGAAGTATCTGGAGAAGAAACAAAAGGTATATGTTGCCTTTATGGACTTGGAGAAGGCCTATGACAGAGTGGATAGAGAAGGTTTGTGGAAAGTACTTAGAATATACGGAGTAGAGGGCAAGTTGCTGAAAGCAGTGAAGAGCATGTATGAGGGTGCAAAGGCGGCAGTACGTGTGGAGAGTGAGCAGAGCGAGTTCTTTGACCTGAATGTTGGTTTGAAACAGGGGTGTGTGATGTCCCCGTGGTTGTTTACTGTATATATGGATGGAGTTATGAAAGAAATACTATCAAGAGCAGTGGATGCTGGTGTATCGCTGAAAAGGGAGGGAATTGAGTGGAAGCTACCTATACTGCTGTTTGCGGATGATACAGTTCTGATGAGTGATAATGAATGGGAGTTGCAGGGTCTGGTAAATGAGTTTGGAACAGTGTGCGAAAAACGGAATTTGAAGGTAAATACGGGGAAGAGCAAGGTTATGGTCTTCGAAAGGGGTGAAGTCACAGAGTGTGAGGTGAAGCTGAACGGTCAGGCTATGGAGATCGTCAACTCTTTTAAGTATCTGGGCAGTGTGTTGAGTAAAGATGGGACTATGGATGAAGAGGTGCGGGAGAGGGTACAACAGGGGAAGAGGGTTGTAGGAACGCTAAAAGCAGTAACAAGAAATAGGGTGGTCAGTATGGAAGTGAAGAAGTCCTTGCATGACAGTGTGGTAATCCCGACACTGACTTACGGAAGCGAAGCATGGACGTTGGTTGAGAGACTCAGACCAAGAGTGAGAGCAGTGGAAATGAATTACTTAAGGAGTGCGTGCGGAGTTACATGGAGGGATAGACAGACTAATGAGGAAGTAAGAAGGAGGTGTGGTGTGGAGGTAGATGTGCTGGAAAGTGTGAAAAGGAACAACTTGAGATGGTTCGGCCATATGGAACGTATGGAAAGCGAGAGAATGACTAAGAGGGTGTACGAGAGCGAGGTGGAGGGACAGAGGGGGAGAGGTAGACCGAATATGAGGTGGAAGGATGGAGTGAGGAACTACATGAACGAAGGCAGTGCTGGTTGGGGGGAGGGGCGTCGACTGACTGGGGACAGAGGTGCATGGGGGCGGTTCGTTCGTGGCCACCCCTTCGGGGATCACAGCGTCAGGCAATAGATAGATAGATAGATAGATGCAACGTTTCTTCGTATGGATAATGTAGGAAGGTCCTGTGTGATTGCAGGGTTATTGATTAATCTAATGGTTTTATTTTGAATTTTGTCCAACTGCCTCAATGCAACCACTCCACTTCCACCCCACAGAGGTGAACAGTAATCCATCTGAGAACGCACATGACTTTTATATATCACGGCCAACTGCTCGTCAGTGAAGAATTCTCGAACTCTGTACAGGAATCCCAGCTTTTTAGAGGCATTCTTAGCAATGCTTCTAACATAATGTGTCCAGCTCAAGTTAGTAGTTAATGTTACACCGAGAATGTCAATACTAGGGGAAGTGGGAATATTTACATCATTAAAAATATA
Source organism: Paralithodes platypus (assembly GCA_032716605.1). NCBI lineage: Eukaryota > Metazoa > Arthropoda > Malacostraca > Decapoda > Lithodidae > Paralithodes > Paralithodes platypus. Next base: position 37,829,149 of record CM064490.1, read on the forward strand.
TGGGAGTCAGTGAGATTCTGTCGGTTAGAAAATTGAATGTACTTGGTTTTCTGTGCATTAAAGGAAACTAGATTCTTTTGTCCCCATCCATCAATTCTAGAAAGGTCCTGGTTCAGAGAAATTGCAGTGTTTATTTTTGAATTTATAAGATCGGGTTGGGTGACAGAATTGGTAAATGTGAAGGAACTGTGGAGTGTTGAGTCATCTGCGTAGGAATGTATTGGATTATGAGTGGTAGATATGAGATCATTGATATGAATGAGGAACAGAATTGGGGCCAAAACTGATCCCTGGGGAACACCAGCATTTATTGAGTGAAATTGAGAATAAAGGCCATCTACCATTACACGTATTTTTCTGTTATGAAGATAAGAAGAAATTAGTGGAACTAATGATGCAAGGCCGTAGTGTGACATCTTCGACAATAAGGATTGATGCCAGACTCTATCAAATGCCTTTGATATATCCAGTGCTATTGTATGTGTTTCACCATGTTGGTCTGTAGCTTGGTTGATTTGATGCGTAAGAAGGCAAAGCATGTATGCAGTTGATCGACATCGTCTAAAACCATATTGCCTATCACTGATTAATTTATTATTCTCAAGATGCTTAATTATGTGATTATTTAATATAATTTCAAAGACTTTACCAAGAGTGGAAGTTATAGCTATTGGTCTGTAGTTTGATGGATCTGAAGAGGCACCTTTTTTAGGAACTGGATGGATGTTTGCTTCTTTCCAGGGTACTGGGAAGCATGAGGTATGAGTACACAGACGGAAAATTTTTGCCAATTCAGGAGCGAGCACCAAGGAGCAATTCTTAAGTACTATTGGAGGAATTTCATCTGGACCAGGAGCCTTATCTACCGAGAGATTCTGCAAAATAGTTTTGACATGTCTGGTGTGGATCTTAAGTGAGGGAATTTCAGGCGAATTAAAATTAAGTACAGGGACATCTTGATTTATTTCATCTAAGGTTGAGTTGGTGGAGAAAATATCCGCAAGAAGGTTAGCTTTACCTCGTGGGTCACTTACAAGATTGCCAGTCGGAGATTTTAATGGTGGAATGGATGAAGCAGTTGTGAAGTTGGATTTAAATGAGTTAAGAGTAGACCAAAATATTTTGTTATCATTTGGATTATTTAGAAGTTTATTTGCCTGCTTGTGGAGAAAGTTTGATTTAGTTAGGTTTAATACAGTTTTGGCATGATTTCTGATGTTTCTAAAGTAATTAAAGGCTTCATGTGTTTTTGATCTTGTGTATGCATTGTAGGCTATTGCTTTTTGTTCAGTTACTCTAGCACAATTATGGTCAAACCATTTAGGTGAATTAGATCTTTTACTGTACTTTTGATGAGGAATAAAAGTTTCCATTCCAATTTTTACAAAATCTTGTATGTGGCTCAAGGTGGAGTGTGCATCATTAGAAAAGAAAGAGGTCCAGGGAATATCAATAAAGAAACCTTGAAGACCCTCCCAGTCTGCCCTATCGTAATGCCATTTAGTCACCAAAACAGGTTCAGAGTGGGAAGGTGTGGTAGGTGATAGACAGGTGGCCTGTATCAGACAGTGATCAGAAGATCCAAGCGGGGACCTCACTGTAACATCATAATTTTCTGAATTGGTTGTTAAAAATAAGTCCAGTAGGTGGGAATTATGATTAGGATTATCTGGTACATGGGTGGGTTGGTTGACTAGTTGAGTGAGATTAAATGAGTCTGCAAATAGCTCACATTCAAGACCAGCATCATCAGTCCTGGCTGAATAAGTGAGCCATTCAACATTATGGACATTAAAATCACCCAACAGTGATTTCAGAAGAAGCATTTAAGTTGAGGACACTGAGTTGTGAGGACAGAGAATCAAAAAGACTTTGCTCTGGAGGAGTATTTGGGGAACGGTAGATGCAACATATGTATTTAAATTTACCAGCAGAAATTAATTTGTATATAGAATAATCAAAATAGGGACAATTGAAACTAGTAACCTCCTCCAGGGCAATTTCAGATTTTGCGAAGCAACATACACCTCCTTTAGGTCTGAAATTTTGGAGCAGTTGATAACCTGGAAAATTAAATCTAGACGTGTCAGATGTGGATGTTACTTGAGTCTCTGTCAAAAAAAGGAGAGTAGGGGATTCTGCTTGAAGAAATTGGTGTACAGAATTGATGTTAGAGTGAAGTCCCCTTATATTGCTAAAGAAAAAGCTGCACCGACGAGCAGCTTTGGGACGTTGCAATGCTCTTGACACAGTCGCATGATGACGACCGGGAGGGCCCTGTGTCAATGACCCAACCCTGCCGGGGGTGGATATCCGAGGGACCACCAGGTTTGCTCTTAACAATTGTACTGCCATGTTTATTGGGTAAGGTGTATGGTGTTACATGTATGATATGTAGTGGGAAGAGTAGTGTTTTATGGATAGAGGATAGCAATGTAGGGCAAGTCGTGAAGTTGGATGTGTATGTTATATAAAGAGGGTTTTCCTGATACCCCTGATGTGTGAGGCAGAAAGATATGTATCCAGCTACCAAGGCCTGGGAGAGAAAATGGAATTCAGGCTATTCCCTGAGTCTCCCGAAACCTTGGCGGTAGTACTTCCCTGGGCGGAAAAGAGTTGACCGTGAGTAACGATAGCGGATGGAAGTACTGACAGTGGAGTCAAGTCCTGGCCAGGCAGCAAGAAATGAGTCAGCACTCAAAGCTTATTAGTGCACTGGAATATAATCTGCTCACCCCACCCTGGACAATGAATCAAGTATTATCCGCCAACTCTGCCTGCAATACTAAGCATATGGAACTCTGCCGGTGATACAGCGAGGTAAGACGAATACAAAGTGAGTTCAACACTTTCGACTCTCTCTTGCTTCTCGGCTAGCATTCTCCCATTCTTATCTTTCATACCCTTACTGTTTCCCTTGCTACCTTCCCTAACTTTCTTGACTTCTTTCCAGAACAGTTTCTTACTCTCCCTCCATTTTACACTCAGATTCCTTCCAAATTCCTCATCTACTCTTCTCTTACTTTCCTTCACTACTCTCTTACTCTCCACGTACCTCGCTCGTTTCTGTCTCTCGGAATCTTCATTCCCTCTACTACCCAACCACTCTCTATATGCTTTCTTCTTTTCTTCCACAGCTATTCTTACCTCTGCTGTCCACCATGCTGTACCTTTCACTCCCCTCCCTCTTCTCCTCACTCCACACACCTCCTCACATGCTTCACAGATCTCATCCTTAAACACCTTGCTCATCTCCTCCACTTCCTCCATAACTTCCAGGTCGAACCCACCTAGTCGTCTTTCCACTGCTCTCCTGTACTCCTCCCTGACGTCCTCCTCCTGCAACCTCTCCACCCTCCTCACCATTCCACCCTCTTCTCACCTCCCTCCAGCTCTCCTCACCCACTTCTTTTGTATCCTAACCTTAGCTACCACTACATAATGATCAGACAGACCCCCTCCAATACCCCTATACACCCTAGCATCCATCACAGATTTCTTCATTCGTTCATCCACACATACATAATCAATCAATGACTTTCGTTCCACCACTGTCTTATCCTTCATCGTCAACATCCGTTTCCACGTGTACCTGTGGATCATTCTGTGTCGGAAGAAGGTGTTGGCTATCCACAGCCTCCTCCCCACACATACGTCCACAAGTGCACTACCATTCCCATTCACCTCTGATGGTACCCCCCACCCTCCCACCACTCCCTCAACTTTCCTATCACCCACCTTACCATTCATATCCCCAATCAGAAATATTCTTTCGTTCTTGTCAAACTTCTCCAGGCACGCCTCCACATTCATCCAGAACTCCTCTTTCTTTCTTTCAAGTATATCCTCTGTCGGGGCATACACGCATACAATCACCCACGTTTGTATTCCTACTTTCATTCTCACCCACACAATCCTTGAACCCACAGACCCATACTCTCTTACACATTCCTTCCATTTGCTACTTACAAACAAACATGCACCTTCTCTCGCTGTTCCTTCACTCACTCCAGCACACACACCCATTCCACACTCCCACTCTCTCACATCTGAACCTTTCCATTTGGTCTCTGTCATTCCACATACATCCAGCCTGGCATTTACTAACACTTCCAGAACCTCTCTCTCTTTTGTGCCATCATTCATGCCACTAACATTCCACGTAGCCATTCTCAGAATGTCCGAAGGCATGTCCTTAGTCGGTCGTGATTCGTCAACGTTGGTTCCGTCCGCATCCGAGGCTGTTCGTTCGTTTTTCTTTGCTTAGATATTTTCTCCGGGTGGGGGTCGCAAGCCCACCGACCCAACCTCTTTAGTCGCCTCTTACGACACGCAGAAGGCACGTGGGGCATATTCTATTCCCTAACCCCCAGGGGGGGATGAGAAAATAAAGTCATTGCGGCGGTTCAGGGCCGCCAAGAAGGGAGGGATTACTAAGCTTACCTCTAATCTGTCTGAATTTATTGAACATGCTGCTACACTGCATGATGTAAGGGGTGTGAAAATCATTTTAGAAAAGGCCCTAGCTGATATCGAGTCGTATAACGTAGAGTTGTATAGCTTATATTCAGATGATCAGTTAGAGGATGAGATGGTAAAAGATATGCAGTATGTTAATCAGGTAAACAGTCAGTTAGCTGAGTTAGATAGTGCTCTACAGACAACCACTACTGGTAGATCTCATGATAGTGCAGCAAGTAGGAAGCAGAAGGGTATTAAGCTACCCTCCCTGAAGTTGCCATTTTTTGATGGGGATCCAACACAGTGGGTGGGTTTCTGGGAGCTCTTTGATTGTAGTGTTCAATCCCAAACAGACTTAACTGACATTCAGAAATTTACGTATCTAAAGGGACAACTTAGTGGTGAGGCTCTACAAATTGTTAGTGGATTTAGTTTGGTCGCTGCAAGTTACGAACCAGCGGTCACTATATTGAAAAACAGTTATGGTCAAAAGGATCGCATCAAAGCAGCTCACATAGCGAAACTGTGTAATCTCCCACATCCTAGCCAGGAGGTCAGTGCTCTGAAAGATTTTTCCGCGTCATTTGAGTGTGCGTTAGAGTCATTACGCTCTATGGATGTAACAGTAAGTGAAATGTGTGCAGTACTGTTGCATAATAAACTCCCTAGTGCACTCTCTGAAGTGATTAAGCGTGAATTAAAAGACAACTGGCTGGATGTGGATGAATATGTTCGTGTGTTTAAGACAAGTGTGCAATCTAGAAAGTAGACATAATCCACTAGAACAGTTTGGGGCGACCGCCACAGCAGCATATGTAGTGTATCAGAAACCCGATACCAAGCAGAAGCATGGATGTATTTACCTAATTGTATTTACCTAATTGTAGTTTACAGGAGTTGAGCTAAGCTCGTGTTGTCCCGTCTCTCAGTCTACTTTTTATCTAATTTTTTCTTGAAAATATGGATGTTCCTTGCCCCTACCACCTCCTCCTCCAGCCCATTCCATTTGTCAATACATCTATAGGGGAAGCTAAACTTCCTGATATCGTTCTTGCAGGTAGGTCTTTTTACTTTGTAGCTGTGGCCTCTAGTTATTCCTGTATCCATAATTAATATATCCTCCCTATCCAGCCTCTCCAGCCCCCGGGTACATTTGTACATCATTATTATGTCTCCCCTCTCTCTCCTCTCTTTTAGACTCGGTAGATTTAATTTGTCTAGCCTCCCTTCATATGGCAGTTCTCTGAGACTTGGAACCAATCTAGTGACTGCTCTCTGGATTCTTTCTAACTTGTGAATATGCTTCTTTAGATGCGGGGACCACACCACTGCTGCATACTCCAATCTTGGTCTAATCATACTCTTCATAATTTTCGCTACCATGGTCTCATCCAAATAGTTCAGAGCAACTTTCATATTCCCGGCCATTGCATACATTCCGCTAAAGAGCTTGTTAATATGTTTCTCTGGCGACAAATTATCTTGTATAATCAACCCTAAATCTTTTTCTTTTTCGGCCTTGCTAATTTTATTATCTCCCATCCTGTACTCCCAATTTGGTCTATTCACACTTCTTCCCATATTTAACACATGACATTTACTTATATTAAATTTCATTTTCCACTTGGTGCTCCATTCGTATATTTTATCTAAATCCCCTTGCAGCTCCTCACAACTACTTTTATTTGTTATTTGTCTCATAATTTTTACGTCATCTGCAAACATTGACATGTAAGAGTTTATGCCTATCGGCAGGTCATTCACGTACATAAGGAACATGAGAGGTGCCAACACAGATCCCTGCGGCACACCACTCTCAACTTTCCGCCACGATGAGTAAGTTCCTCTAATGTTGGTCCTCATTTCCCTATCTGTTAAATAGCTCTCCATCCATTTCAGCAAACTCCCCCTGACACATCCTAGTGTCTCAAGCTTAGATAACAATCTCTTATGTGGTACCTTATCGAATGCTTTGGAAAGGTCTAAGTAGACGCAGTCCACCCATCCGCCTCTTTCTTGGAGTACATCTATCACCCTACTGTAATAACATAGCAAACTGGTAACACAAGATGTCCCTTCTCTGAATCCAAATTGCTTTGGGGTTATTATTTTCTTTCTCTCCAACATTTTCATCCATCTCTTCCTAATTAGCTTTTCACAAATCTTGCATACAATACTAGTAAGTGAAACTGGTCTATAGTTTAGAGGGTCCTCAGGGTTTCCATTCTTGTATATCGGAATGATATTAGCTCTTTTCCATTCAACAGGAACCTGTCCTTTATCTAAGGAAGCTTGAATTATGTCCCTCACTGGCTCCACTAATTGCTCTGCACACTCCTTTAAAACCCAGGCAGACACTTCATCCGGTCCCATAGCTTTCCTTACTTCAAGTCCTCTCATCGCAGATAACAGCTCATCTCTAGTTATTTCAATCTTACTAAGACCACTCTCCAGTACTCCCGCCTGTGGTTCGTCAAAACCTTCCTCTCTAGTAAAAACTGACCCCAATTTGTTATTCATTACCTCACACATGTCCGATACATTTTCATACGTCCTAGCATCAACTCTTAATTTAGTAATTTCATGTAAGTTGTGTTTAAAGACAGGAAATTTTTGGGCAAAGTGTGCAAAATACAAGAACAGTCCCGCCAAGGCCAATAAAGCAAGGCAGTTGAAATTGTGCGTCGGGTGCCTGTCGTCAGAACATGGCAGCCAGGGGTGTACTAACCCTAAAATTAGGCCGTGCCGATTCTGCCAACAGAAACATTTTCATTATTTGTGTCCGACGCCACGCCTTGAACAAACTGGACAACCAGTGGCCCCTGAACCAACAGTGACCATGGCTGTGGCTTTGGGCCGTAATGCAGTGTTGTTGCCTACCATTCAGATTCCCTTGACCGACAGAAACGGTCATACCAGTAGAGTAAGAGCTTTGTTGGACCAATGTTCGCAACGTACCTTCATCTTGCGCTCTGCTTTATCGCAGCTTGATTACATTAGGGTCAGTAAGGAACAGCTAAAGCTCCAGGGATTTACTGGCTCACTTGGTAGTACTGAGTATGAAATAGTAGAGTTAACCTATCATCACAGAAGAAGGGTACGTAATTTGAGAGCCGTTGTGGTGGAGGAGTTACCAGTATACAAGCCAGGGAGGGGATTAGAGATGGAGGTAAATGCTATCAAGGCTCGGGGTTACAAATTAGCAGATCCAGGTATCACTGATGGAGATATGATAGGGTTACTGGTTGGGGCGGACTTTTATTACCACTTTGTACATTCAGGCTATGTCAGAGAAGGAAGTATAGTTATGTTACCCACAATTTATGGTTACACACTGAGTGGCACTTATCAGTCAGATATTGAAAAGACCCATGTTGTTGTTGTTGTTGTTGTTGTTCCCTAAGCTGCCTGGCCGAACAGCCCCGAGTCCCTGAGAAAGGCCATGGCCACGATCGGGCTTTCCCACAGAGCTCTCATTGAGTGTAGATTGTGTTGTTGGCGTAAGTGGTTGTGTGAAATGCAGTCTTCTATGATGTGTTTAATGGTATGGGGTGCTGTGTTACATCCCGGGCAGGTGTCGACAACGGAGTCATCCAGTCTCTTCTGATAGCTCAGGAGAGCTGGATGGTGTCCGCATCTCAGCCTGGCCAGGTGGACTCTGTCCTCGCGAGGAAGGGAGGATTCGGAAGGATGGATTTCGGGAGGTCGTGCATGCAGCTGCGTGTTGTCTGTGAGTGAGTGGATGGATCGGTGAGAGATATGAGTATGGATGTGCTTCTGGAAGTTGGTTCGGGGTGGGCAGGGAGGGAGAGAGGACAATAATTGTGTGTGATACCGTGTGCTGGGTGTTGTTTTGATATTTCTTGGTGTCTGTGGGTGTGTTGCCATGTAGTTTAGTGGGTGGTCTTGGTTCGTGGAGGCTGCTGCCAGGAATTGAGTGCCTCTCATGTCCAGATGGTCTTTGACTTTGAGGATTTAGGTTTCTTGATGTAGGTGATCTGTGGGTGCAGTAGCTGTGCAGCCTGTAATGATCTTCAGGGCTTTGTTTTGAATAGTCTGTAAGGTCTTATGATGTGTTTCAGCTAGGTTAGAAGCCCAGGCTGGGCTTGCGTATTCCATCACTGATCTTATGTATTGTTTATATACTGTGGTGGTAGTTTCTTTGTTGTGTCCAAATTTTGTGTGAGCAAGTGACCTGAGGGCGTTAAGTCTGGGTGTCAGTTTCTTTTTAATGTTTGTGGTGTGCTGTTTGAATGTCATATGAGTATCATATGTTACTCCTAGGATTTTGGGTGTGTGTGTATGTGTTAGGGTGTGTTGTTTATGGTGAGTTGAGGGATGTATTCGTGTTCTCCTGTCCAACTTGTGAGCAGGGTTGCGGTGGATTTGGCTGGGGCTAGATTAAGTCTGTTTGTAGTGCACCAGCCATGTAGTGTGTTGAGATAGGGTTGAAGGAGATCTGTTGCTCTTTTTGGGTTATGGTGTGTGCATGTGAGTGTTATGTCATCTGCATAGGAGGCTAAGTTTATTTGGGGCGTATTGGGTGTAGTTATATCGTGCATGTACAGATTGAAGAGTGCGGGCGATAGGACGGATCCTTGTGGGACTCCGTTTGGAAAGTTTCTGATTTTAGATGACTGACCGGCAAAAGATACGTGTGCACATCTGCCTGCTAGGAAGTTGGCCAGCCACCGTTTTGTGTTGTTGTGCATGTTTGTGTTGTAGATTTTGTTTGTTAGGTTGTGGCGGGGGATGGCATCGAAGGCTTTACTAATGTCGAGTGTGGCTAATAGTGATCTGTGTGGTGGTCTAGCTGAATTGATGCCGTCGAAAGCTCTTTGTGTAAGGTCTGTGAGAAGAGTGTTTGTGGAGTGCAGTGGCCTAAAGCCATGTTGTGTTGGAGCTAGGGGTAGGTCAGGTGTAATTAGTTGTAATACTAGGCGTTCCATGACTTTGGAGGGGGAGCAAAGGAGTGTGATGGGGCGGTGCGAGGAGGGTAGCGTGGGGTCTTTGTTGGGTTTGGGGAATGTGATGATGATACCATGCTTCCAAATGTCTGGTATTGTGTTGTGTGAATAGCTGTAGTTTGATATGTTAGTGAGTGCTTGTATGCCTTGTGGTCCCAGGTGTCTGAGGTGTATGTTGCTTATGTTGTCTAGGCCACAGGCGGGTGAGTGCTTGAGATTGTTGATGATATGCTTTGTCTGGTGATTGGTGAAGGGTGTATAGTCAGGGTCTGTGGGGAATTGTCTCTTACGTCGGATGACACGTCGGTCGTCTTTGTGAGGTTTTAGGTGGCTGACATGTGAAAAGTGATTGATGAGAGTGTTTGCTTGTTGTTTACATGAAGGAGTAGAGTCTGTTGTTGTGATTGCAGCATGTGATTGTGTTGTGTTGCTGTTGGAAAGTGTGATGCTGTTTAGTGTTTTGTATAGTTTTTTGGGGTTTGTTTTGTGATCAAGTGTTTGTAGGAAGTTATTCCAATTTAGTTTTTGTTGTTCTTGTATTTTGTTGTTAGTTTGGGTGTTGAGTGCTTGAATTTGTTGTGTGATGTCTTGTGTGTGGGGTGCTGGGGAGTGTTTCAGTATGTCTCGTTGTCTGATGAGGTTTTGAATTTCTGGTGTGAAGTTGGGGTTGTGTCTTTTTCTGTTACCTCTTGGAATGTGTTTCTTGTCAGCGTTTTGGATAGTTTTATTGAGTATGTGTACAGCATTGTTGATGTTAGTGATGGGTGTACTGTTTAGAGTTGTGAAGTGTTGTTCTGTCTCATTTGTGAATGCTTCCCAGTTAGCTCTTTTATAATTGGTGTATGTGTGTTTGTGGCTAGCTGGGGTGAGTCTGGTTTTGGTGGTGATAATGATCGGGAGGTGGTCAGAGCCTAAGGTTCTGACCACCCTCCAGGATGTTGTGGGGGCGAGTTCTGGGGAGCAAAAGGTGATGTCTGGAGATGATGGGTTATAGAGGGCTTGGTGAGGAATATGGGTATGTTGATGGATGTCGTTAAGGATGATGAGGTTATCGGTTTGGTAAAGACCCATGTAGAGTTAGTCACTGTTCTTAAGTTAGCAGTAGAGCCTTTTGTGGAGATACAGGAAGATATTGGCAGGAATTCTCCAGAATTAAAGGATCTGACAGCTCTATGGGACTTGGACCATATTGGTATAAGTCCTAATGAGACTGGTAAGGGTGGGGAGAAGGTCTTAAATAGATTTTCTGAAACGGTACAGTATTCCGAAGCACAGGGAGAGTATATAGTGGAACTGCCGTGGAGAGATAACATAGATAAATTACCTGATAACTTTAAGTTAGCCCTGGGCAGAATTAGAGGCTTGCAGCGTAAGTTTATAAAAGATCCCAACTACTGTCAACAGTATACAAAGGTTCTGGATAATCAGATAGAATGGGGGTTTATTGAAAGGGTAGAAAACAGGAATCAGGCTGGTCATCCCATTCACTACTTAGCTCACCATGGTATTACCAAGGATAGTGTTACTACGCCTGTACGGATAGTGTTTGACTGTTCGGCTAGGATGGACGAGAAGGCGTTCAGTCTGAATGACTGTCTCCATACAGGTCCATCGCTAGTGGCTGACCTCACCCAGGTGCTTCTGCGCTTTAGATGCCATCAATTTGCCTGGGTGAGTGATATTGAGAAAGCATTTCTCATGGTGGGGTTGAGTGAGAAAGATAGGGATGCTACTAGGTTTCTGTGGCCCGTTGATCCCTTGGATGTTGCAAGTCCTTACATTGTCTACCGGTTCCGTGCAGTTCTGTTCGGGGCCACCTGTTCCCAGTTCCTCCTTAATGCTACCATTCAAAAACACCTGTCTATGATACAGGAGAACAGTGAAGTAGTTAATAAGCTCAAAAGGGGGCTGTATATTGATAACTTGCAGGGGACTGGTGATGATGTAAGTGATTTGCAACAACAATGTTGGGATGCCCGTAGAATATTTTCCAGCGCTAACCTGTCTTTACGTGAGTGGGTCACAAATAATGAGAATTTGCAGGAACTGTTGCACCTGAAGGGTATAGCTTCCGCCAAACAAGACGGGTTTAGGGTACTTGGCGTTGGGTGGCTAACTAATAAGGATATGTTACAGGTTAATTGCCGCGGAAGTAGCCCTTCATTGGTTACGAAACGCGAGCCTGTAAGTCTAACCGCGAGTGTGTTCGATCCTCTAGGAGTGTTGCTACCGGTAACCATCCGGGCGCGGAGGTTCGTATAGGACTTGTGGAGATTAGAGTGTGGGTGGGATGTCCCCATTCCAGATGACATGAGAGCTAACTGGCAGGGTATTTATAACGATATGATAGATAGTACAGGTATCATGTTTCCCCGTTAGGTCACTAATTCTAAGAGGGTTACGCTGCACCTATTTAGTGACGCTAGCTCAGTAGCATATGGTGTAGCGGCCTATGCGGTTGGTGATGAGGTGAGTAGGTTAGTAATGGCCAAAGCTAAGGTGGCGCCTATTAAGTCCCTCACCATACCTAAGATGGAGTTGACTGCTGTTCTTCTCGCGGCTCATCTCGCATGTTATATATGTGGGGCCTACGCGGACGAGCTGATTATAGAGAATGTATACCTCTGGTCGGACAGCCAGATAACCCTATGCTGGTTGTCTAGTAAAAAGATTTTGCCTATATATGTTCAAAATAGAGTTGATGAGATAAAGTCATTAGTCCCCGGCGCTCATTTTCGTTATGTGTCCACAGAGGACAACCCCAGTGATCTAGTCACCAGAGGGATTTCATATGTGTCCTTAGTTGCTTCTTCGCTTTGGTGGGGAGGGCCCATATGGCTACCTCACCAAATGCTATGGCCTGATCATGGCCCAATAGGGGGCTCAATAGGAGGGGACACCACTGTGGGTTGTAACGTGAGTCAAGAAGGAATCCTGTCATTGCCGGTACCGGTTGCCCCTATTGCCATATTGAATTGGGTCCGGCATGGCTCATATATGAAGTCATGGCATGTAATGGCATGGGTCCTTAGGTTTATTAGGACTCTTAAAGAGAAGACACAAGGGAACTATCAGGCAAACCCGGCATACTTGACGGTGCCGGAATTAAGAGCAGCAGAGTCAGCCATGATTAAGGTAGCTCAGAGAGAAGCTTACTATGAGGAACACCACTATTTGTCGAAAGGACAGGGCACACCAAGCAATATAGTGAAGCAGTTAGGCCTCTATATGGAGGGAGGCATGATACGCTGTAGAGGTAGGCTACACTTTTCAGCTTTACATGATAGCGCCAAGTACCCTATCCTTATCCCTAATAAACATCGTATAGCCACTCTCCTTAGTAATTACTGCCACACAGTGTGTAACCATAGTGGTGTTAGTTATGTTGTAAATTACATAAGGCAAAGATGGTGGATCCCCAAGATTAGACAGGTAGTAAAGAAAGCCTTAAGGGGATGTATCATCTGCAAGAGATTGCAAGGTACATCATACCGTGCTGTACAGGCCCCTCCGTTGCCGGAGTTTAGGGTTCAGGAAGTGAGTCCTTTCCAGGTAACGGAGGTTGACTACACAGGTGCCTTGCCAGTAAAAGAGAAGGGGGGTGCTGTAAGTAAACTATATGTAGTCTTATTCACCTGTGCAGTTACTAGAGCGGTCCATGTAGAAACGGTGTCTAACCTCTCCTGCGAATCATTTTTGCATGCGTTCCGTAGGTTTAGTAGCAGGAGGGGTTACCCTGAGATTATGATGAGTGATAATGCCACCACATTTGTTAGCGGAGCCAGTACATTACGGGAGTTGATGGATGATGCAAGGTTAAAAGGTACTCTAGCGGAATTCAAGTGCGAGTGGCGGTTTATACCGGCCAGGGCGCCATGGTTCGGTGCCATATGGGAATGAGTCATTGGCATCCTAAAGGCTGGCTTGAAGAAGGTACTGGGTCGAGCATTGGTTACCACAGAGGAACTGAATACGGTATTACTGGAGCTCGAGGCCACAGTCAATGATCGCCCGCTTGGTTACAGCTACAGTGATCTTGAAGACCCTCTACCCATCACTCCTTCACAACTGGTTCATGGGAGGCGGATCAGAAGCTTTCCAAGGCGGGAAGTCACGGAGGAAGATCTCAGGGACACGACTTGGCGTAACAATGATTCCGTCAACCAACGCTTCCAATATGTTACGAAGCTCTCACATGACCTGTGGAAAAGGTGGAGCACTGATTATCTAATATCACTCAGGGAGCAACATCGTCACTTAATGGTAAAAAAAGGGATAGCATCGCCGCAAGTTGGGGACGTCGTTCTAGTACATGATGACGGCCCCCGACTTTTTTGGCGTATAGGTCGGATAATGAAACTTCTTCGTGGTCCTGACCACGAATGTAAGGTAGTACAGGTAAAAACAGGAGCCGGTTTGACCACCAGACCGGTGGTTAAGCTAATAATAATAATAATAAGCATGTTACTTATTTCTCATAAGCGCCAATTTTTCCGAAGAATTCACTAGCGCTCGAAAGGAGAAAGAAAAAAGAACAAAAATCAATGCATCAAAAGAAGGCTCATATACAACACACATTTAACAATCACCAGCAGTGGCAAAATAGCCTAAACTCTATAGCCATCTGTCATGACACCTCTCTCAAGATCATAGCTTCTCTCAAAGAGAAAAGTCTTAAGTTGTCTCTTGAAGCATTCAACAGAACTCAGTTGTCTCATGGACAGCGGCAACCTGTTATACAACCTCGGAGCCATGTAGGAGAATGACCTCTCAAAGAAAGAAGACTGCTGGAAAGCCCTTGGTTCATCAAGACGAAAAGGGTCATTGTCATGACGCACAACTACACCATGGTGTGCCGGTGGGCGCCTGAGCAGCTCCGCAAGGTACCTAGGCTCACCAAATTTGAGAACCTTAAAAGTCACCAAACACAACTTAAATTCTATTCTTGCTCTTACTGGCAGCCAGTGCAGTTCTATGTGAAGAGATGTAGTAGGAGTTCTAGGTGGAACACCAAAAATTAGTCTTGCGGCCCTGTTAAGAACAGACTGAACTTTCTTCAAAATATAATTTGGAAGACCCACCAACAGGGCATTGCAATAATCAACACGAGAGAAGACCAATGAGTGAACCAACGTCAGGAGGCAACGTCTGGTTATAAACGGCTTCACCAAATAGAGATTTCTGATGTGCAAGTAACAACTTTTAACTATCTGGTTTACATGGTCTTTGAAATCTAATCGGGAGTTCACATATACACCCAGATTTCGAACAGAGTTGGCCGGTCGCAGCTGAGATCCACCCACATTGATGGAGAGGGCACCTACCATATCATCAGCTCTTCTATTTCCTCGGATGATGAGAATATCAGTTTTACCATCATTTAGTTTAAGTTTTCTCGCTCTCATCCACTTCTTGATATCAGACATCAACAATTCCATCTTACTCCGTATATCAACTATATTTGTGATTCTCACATAAATCTGGGTGTCATCTGCATAAAAGTGAAAGGTGACATTATGTGCACGAAGCAGAAGAGACAAACTGCTAATATAAATTATAAATAGGATAGGACCCAAAACTGATCCCTGCGGAACACCATACTGCAGGGGTGTCGAGTCCGAGACCACTTGATTTACCATCACACTCTGGGATCTACCTGACAAGTACGACCCAAGAAGCAAGAGAGCGGAGTCACGCACACCACAATCATAAAGATCACTCAATAACAACTCGTGATCCACTGTGTCAAAAGCCGCAGAGAGATCAAGCAAGACCAATAGTGAGGCCACACCATTGCAAATGTTCTCAACTAGATCATTATGTACTCTAATCAATGCTGTTTCAGTTGAATGATGCTGTCGGTAAGCAGACTGAAAAATTGGGATAGTTTCATTCTGCTGAAGTAGTGGTTGTAATTGGTCAAGTATTGCACGCTCTAATATCTTTGATATGAAGGACAGGTTGGAGACAGGACGATAGTTCAACATGTTCTCAACATCAAGTCCAGGTTTCTTTAGAGTAGGTCGGAGTAGTGCATGCTTTTCAGAATGTGGGAAGCTACCTTCAGAGAAGCACTTATTAATTATTTTGGAAATAAACTCAACTGTGTGATCATAGACTCTTGGTAGCTTGGAAACATTTATGGGATCCAACGGGCAAAATGTTTTATTGAGGTTTCTTATGTAGGACGAGATCATGTCCACCTCTACTGAGTGAAAGGATGAGAGGACATTATTAGGAATGTGTCGGGGTTGGAGTACAACTGAAAGTTCTTCACCAACAGAAGCATCATCCAATTCCTGTCTTATGCGAGTTATCTTGCCAGCAAAAAATGCCATAAAGTTGGCAGCCAACTCGGCATCAGGTACAGAAGGTCTTAAGCTGACTCTTGTTTTTCCAAGTAAACTGTTTACAATTGAAGCCAACCTCCTCTGGTCGTTACCACACGAGTCAACTTTTCCCTGATAATACACTTTCTTTTCATCTTTGATTTTGTAGACCACAGCTCTTCTGGCTGACAGGTATTGCAACCATGTAGAGTCTGTTTTATTTTTCCGCCATTCACGTTCAGCTCTTCTACGCGCTCTTCTAAGAAATTTAACTCGAGTGCTATACCAGGGCGAATCATCTCGTACTATGATTTTCTTCTCTACTTCTGGACAGTGATGATCGAACACTAATTTAAGTGCATTTCCATGTACCTCCACCAGCTCATCTGAAGTAAGGTTGGAAGTATCAATACTTCCCAAGTACTGTTTTACTTCACTGCTAGCCAAATTTAGGTCTGCATTTTTATAATTTCTAAATCTGATTACTTTTTCATGTGTGAGTGGCTTAGGGAAATCAAAGCTGAAAGTAATCAAAGCATGATCAGAGGTATTAGGGTCAGCATTCTCAACATCAACATCCAGAACACCACCACAACCCACAGGAGAGAAAACCAAGTCAAGGGTGTGTCCTAAGATATGAGTTGGGTGGGACACATGGTTTACAAAATTGTTCTGATCAGTCAACTCAAGGAACTCAGGAGAGAATGGCTTCAGATGAGGGCTGTCAACCCAGTAATTAAAATCTCCACACATCAAAAGTCTTCCAGTTTTAGCAGAAAATTCCTCGAGAAACTGCCCAAACTCTTCCATAAAACCCCTATCTGTGCCACGATGGCCAGGCCTATAGACAACTGCCATTCTTAGAATTTGTTGATGGAGTTTTATTTCCACTTCCAACAGTTCATAATAAAGAGGGGCTGGGTTATGGCTTATTTGCAAGATATTCACCAGAGATGTGGAGTAGACAACTGCCACTCCACCACCCGGATGATCTCCCCTAGGCCTAGGAACATTTATTATGGAATGGGTTTTAGGCAATGCCGCCTGGATAATATTCAGATCTGACTCGAACAACCAGGTCTCAGTGAGACATAATACATCAAGGTTACGTTCATCCAAGATCTCGCAAATATGATCCATTTTGTTACGCAAGGAACGAACATTCAACAGACCCAGTTTCAACCGGCTCCCATGTGCATTTTTCAGTTTTTTGAACCTACAAAATCGGTGTTCTCAATAACTTTATTTCTCTGAGCTGTCATTAAAGGACAATTTCTACTTGAGGCGAAATGATTTGGCGGCTCCGTAACTGATGTGGAGCTCATACAATTTATACATTTGGGGGAAGTCTTGTTGGTGCAGTCTTTTGAGTTATGAGTACCAGCACAGAAGTTGCATTTTGGATCCTCATTTTTCCGATAACACCTGTCACTGGTATGACCAAAGCCCTGGCAATGGTAACATTGTGTTACCCAGCTATACCCACTAGAGATAGATTTAGAGGTAGTGGATGGCGACAGCAAACCGAACTCTGAAAATATCCTTCCTGCTACTGGAGCGGACCGAGGTGATACCCCTCAGAGGCCGTCACGTCGGGCTGCTTTGGGTTCCTCCCAGTTGTGGCGATCCATGATCAGGACGGGACAATTGTAAATACTTTGTATATAACTGGTGGCGGAGTATGTCGTGAATCCTAGCTGGTATATATACCGTAGTTTGAATTTCCCGGGTTCACGACAGCTGGTTCCTTTTTGTTTATACAGATTACTTTATTTATCTTTGTGGATAAATATTACTGTGGTTGCACCAATTATATCTTAGTTTATTTTCCCTTATTATTTAATCACGGGAGACAATATAGAACCCTTAAATATATTTATATTGTTACGATAAAAGGGTATCTCAGTACACTTCACACAGAGACTTCGTCCCGTTCACAACAAACACCAGTTGCTGCCACATAACAATAGAACTTCACTGAACTACACCTACCGACATGTCCATCACCTAACCTACATTCTTATCATCACAGCTAAGTTCCTTTAACCCTTCAACCCCGGGTGGTACACGTGTGTACCATTATGTTTTGACCCGAGGAACCCGGGTGGTACAACATTGTACCATTGCTTGCGTATGTGCTTTCGAATGGCGCGCGTAAACATTTCGTTCCGTGGTCGCTAGGCGACGCCACCAGACACCATGTACGCCACCAAAACAGTCTCTACCCTGCCGCCATCATGGATACTAGCCCAAAAAGTGATTCCCCTGTGTCCGATTCCATGCTCCCTTCGACGCCTGCCCATGTTCGTCGCGCCCTAACGCAAAGGCACGTACAAGATGCGTTGACTCCCGGAGGTATTGAAATAGCTTTGAGGAGTTATGAACGTGGTGAAGGACAAAATAGTGTTGATGACTTGGGCAGTGATAGCTCCGAGTCTTATCAGTCTCACTATAGTGAAAATTTAGACGATCTAGACGAAATTCATCAAAGAGACGCGCAATTTGTTGGATTTGAGCATGACGATGAAAGTGATGATAGTACTGAACGTGATATAGTTGTGCAAGGTGATGAGAGTGTAGTGAGAGTGAGCGAATGGGACAGCACTAGGTCGACTGCCAAGTTTAGGTTGAGTGACACGACACCTAGCCCTTCGCCAGCTAAATCCCCATTCAAGATACGCTTTTATAAGAAGCAAGTTCTTGAAAAGGCGGCCGCGGCAGCCAGGAAAGAGGCCCTAAAACTTGGTGAGGGAGCAGTGCGTGAGGGTGCCAGTGAGGCTGAGCGTGAGGGTGAGGTTGACCCGCCATTGTCTTCCTTATCTACCCACGCCACCCAAGTTGCCCCAGGCGCCCGCCATTCTTCCCCACCACCACCAGCACTGCCTAGGGTTGAGGACCCCCCACTTTCGGCCTATTTACCCCCTATTTCCCCCGAGAGGAGACATACTACTACAGAAAAGGGAAAAGGGAGAAAATATGTGAAAAAAGGAGCTACAAGTAGGCGCTCTTTGTTCGAGGCTCCCGCGGCTTCCACCCCTGCCGGTCCCAGCCATACGCCCCCGCAAGTTTCCCCAGGGTCCACCCCACCTCTCCAGCCTACAACAGAGGTTCCTGACGATGTTTTTGACCTCGCATCCATACCTGCACCTACAGACACTGAACCAGTGCTGTCTACGAATCGTCGTAGGCCAAGGAGCCCCGAACCTCTGCATGAAGATGACAGAGCCTCACCTGCCACTCCTTCCCCACCTCGCCGACCTACACGCCGCCCACGCATCATTCGTTCCCCGCGAGATTATGAGGGGGGGTCTGAAGATGAAGGGCACCTCACAGATGACTCTGGCCATGATTACCTGGGTCCACCGTCAGGGCAAGATGACGGCTCTGACGACAACGACGATGACTTTATGGACATCGACGACCCTCAACCCAGACGCTTTGCCCAGGGCCGTCGTGCTCCTGGCCGCCCTGGCCGCCGGGCTGGGCCTGGGCGCCGTCGCGCTCCTGGCCGCCCTAGGGTGCGCGCCGCCAAAGTTCGTGGGCGTGCTGCCCCAGCTGCAGCTCCTCGTCAGCGTCGCCAGCAGGACCCATTTTATATTTTCAACTGGCAGGATGTGGCTGCTGATGAAGTGAATGACCCTGATGTAACCCCTTTTGATGAGGTACAGGAGGGTTCAGGAGTTACCCCAAGTTTTCCCGCAGGCCCCAATGCTCCACCACATGAGCTTTTTGAGGCATTTTTTGATAAGGAGGTTACTGAGTTTGTCATAGAAGAGACAAACAAGCACCACCAAATCCAGGTGAACTTTTTTGGCAAGGTGACCAAGGGCCACATGAAGCGGTGGACCCCAGTGACTCATCCCGAGTTCATGGTGTTCCTGGCAATCACCATGCTAATGCCTCATGTAAAGAAGCACAGGTTGGCTGACTATTGGATCACCAAAGATCTGATATCCACCCCTGCCTTCGGGAAATACATCTCTCGGGACCGGTACCTCGACATCCTCGGAGCGCTCCATCTTGTCACCAACACCGACATGCATCTCTCTGACAAGCTGTGGAAGATTAGGACGTTGTACGAGATGATGCGAGAACGTTTCACGTCATACTTCACGCCCTTCTGCAACGTCTGTATTGACGAGTCTCTTGTGCTGTTCCGGGGAAAGCTGAGCTTCAGGCAGTACATCCCCTCAAAGAGACATCGCTTTGGTATAAAGTTCTTTGTGCTGTGCGATTGCCAAACTGGCTATGTCCTGGACTTCCTGGTCTACAGCGGGAAGGAAGGGGACGTGGAAATAGACCCCCTCATTGGCTTTGGCGGAGCAGTGGTTCAAGCCATGATGAACCGGTACTTCCAGAAGAATCACGTCCTCTACACGGACAACTACTACACGTCCCCCACTCTCTCAAAGTACCTCCATCAGCGCAAGACGGGGACTGTAGGCACAGTTAGAGCGAAAAGGAAGGACATGACAACTTTCCCTCCTAAAACCAAAAAAGGCGATGTCTTCAAGAAGAAGTCGGGACCCATTCTGGCTATTCACTGGCACGACCAGCGGAAGGTCAACCTCCTGAGCACCGTCCACAAGGGGGAAATGGTTGAGACTGGCAAGGTGGATCGCCGCACCCAAGTCAGGGTGACCAAGCCCGATGCTGTAATGGACTACAACATAAATATGAGGCTGGTGGACAAGTCCGACATGCAGATAGGCTTCATCGACTGTCTGCGTACCTCGTGCAGATGGTACAAAAAGTTCTTTCTGCACATGGTGGACATGTCAATGCTGAATGCCTACAATATCTACAGGCTTCGGAATCCGCGCACACCCAGGAAGTTCAGTAGCCTGCGGAGGTTCCAAAAACAGGTGTTGGTGGAGCTCCTGGACAGGTATGCTACGCCACAGAGGGCAGTGGCACAACCTGGGCGCCCCGTTCAGGACCGTATGCAGTGTGCACAGTATCTAAATGTGCACAAGCTTGGTTACCTGCCTCTGGAACGAGATGGAGTCACCATTAGCAGAAGGCGGTGCCATGTCTGCTGGAATAGCCAGGTGAGGCCGAGGAAGCAGAAAAAGACCACCATGCAGTGTGTGGAGTGCCAGCTGTCACTATGTGCTATACCGTGCTTTGCTGAATACCACACCAAGCAGGAGTACTAACTAATAATCATAGTGAAAGTACCAAAGACTGACAATATGTATGTATATAGGCAACAAGTGGAAATAAAACAATGTATTGTGATAAAAAAGTCATGTATTATGAAAACATATACAAATAAGTGAAAAAAAGACACAATAAATTGTATATAAAACGTTTACAAAGCATATAACTAAGTGAAAGTGACACATGACATAATATTAGATGGCCAAAGTATAATAAACACCTGTGATAACGAATAATCAGTGCCTAATATAACAATAACCTACCTCAATTACTAATAAAATGTACCGTATCAAGTGAAAATTAGCATTATCAGTGACAGTGACACTCTCTCAAGCATATTTACCAAAGTGAAAGTGACACACGAAGTAATATTAGATGGCCAAAGTATAATAAACACCTGTGATAACTGCTGGTTGGGGGGAGGGGCGTCGACTGACTGGGGACAGAGGTGCATGGGGGCGGTTCGTTCGTGGCCACCCCTTCGGGGATCACGGCGTCAGGCAATAGATAGATAGATAGATAGATAACGAATAATCACTGCCTAATATAACAATAACCTACCTCAATTACTAATAAAATGTACCGTATCAAGTGAAAATGAGCATTATCAGTGACAGTGACACTCTCTCAAGCATATTTACCAAAGTGAAAGTGACACACGAAGTAATATTAGATGGCCAAAGTATAATAAACACCTGTGATAATGAATAATCACTGCCTAATATAACAATAACCTACCTCAATTACTAATAAAATGTACCGTATCAAGTGAAAATGAGCATTATCAGTGACAGTGACTCTCTCAAGCATATTTACCAAAGTGAAAGTGACACACGAACTAATATTAGATGGCCAAAGTATAATAAACACCTGTGATAACGAATAATCACTGCCCAATATAACAATAACCAGCCTCAATTACTCATAAAAACTACGGTATCGAGTGAAAATGTGAAATATTAGTGACAATGATAGCCTAATACACATATTTTATATAATTGGACTCCAAATAACTATAATAACATCACTATCAATAAATAAAATCGCCTCCGGGAGGTAAAAACTCTGGCGCGACGAGTGGCTAAGTGCGCAGTAGGTTAGCCAAGCCGGGGCCTGGGCCAAGGCGACGCATCCGAACGCGGGAAGATTTTCCCGCATAAAAATCACTCCACTTCCCGCGCTCGCCATTATGCAATCACTTGGGCTAGAGACCTCTACTCAACGGCATTCTACACATGAAGGTTTGTGCAACATTTTTCTTTTTTTTTTATAACTTTGTGTCATGTATTTCAGGAGTAACAGGTGAATCAACATGGACCAAAATTCCTCAAAACCCCCGGACACAGAGTACAGTCACGATCTACCCTAGCCGGGGTTGGAGGGTTAATACTAGAAGTACTTCATAGATATTACTGGGACTACCACAGATAACCTACACGTACATGTTTACAAGTAAGTCAAACGCCGACCCGGTATCATATTTATAGCCTAGGCCATTTCATCTTCCCAGGTCTAATTATTTACTTTATATCCGTTTCTCCTCTACCCCCTAGGAATAATATTCAGGATAATAAGTTAAATTTCTCGGAACATTTAGCGGAAAAGATAAACAAAGCCAATAGAATTGTAGGGCTGATAAGGAGGACATTTGTGTCACTTGACGAAGAAATCTTCAGGAATCTCCATACAGCGCTGGTTAGGCCGCACATGGAATATGCGAACCAGGTGTGGGCTCCATATAAGAACATAAGAAAATGGGAGTCTGCAAAAACCCGATCGGCCCATACAAGGCAGATCCCTGTCACACCCAACCCCAATTATAGGCCCAACTCACTAATACCTTGAGTACTGACCCCACCAAAACGGTCAGAGATTAACACAAGATAACGGGGGTCTGCTGAGCGCCGATTGGCCCACACCTGGTAGATCCCCCTCACACCCAACCCATCTCGTCCATATGCCTATCTAATTTTATCTTAAAGCTCCCTATTGTTCTTGATCCCACTATATCACTTGGTAGCCAATTCCACCCATCTACAACTCTGTTACCAAACCAATATTTGCCTATATCTTTTCTGAATGATAAGTAAAGTTTCAATATAACATCGGCAGTTCTGTTACTCACACTCCTTGAGATTAACCCCAGAATCCTGTTTGCCATGTTACGTACGCTTATACACTGTTTTCTAGGTTTCAAATCGTTGCTAACAAACACACCCAAATCTTTCTCACAGTCCGAGTTTTCTAATTCAGCATTAGCTAGTTTATATTTTGCATTAGTATTCGTCTTCCCTATCTTTAATACCTTGCATTTGTCAATGTTAAAATTCATCTGCCACTTTGCTGACCATTCGTGTAAGGTATCTAGATCCCTTTGGAGGCACTCTATGTCGCTATCTGAATCTATTGGTCTCCCTATTTTGGTATCGTCTGCGAATTTACTTATCCTACTTACTGATTTTCTTTGTGCCTCATTTACACTGAGAGCAATCCAGCTAGCTCTCACAAACACCTTCTCCTCCTATCCACTTCACTACACTAAACATGCACACCACACTTCATTCCTCCACACCAAAATTAAAAAAAAAAAAAAAAAAGTATGAATTCTAGCCCAGCCTCGGAGTCCCCAGGGGGAGGGACCATAAATGCCCCCACACCCGACCGACCATCCCCTGACGACCCCACACAATTACCTGGACCTCGGCCTGTTACTCTTTATATTAATTTCTGCAACATTCGTGGACTTTCCTTTAACTTTCACTCTGTTGAGCACCATCTCTCCTCCTACAAACCTGATCTTCTCTTCCTCACCGAAACTCAGGTGTCTGTAGCAACATCCAGCAGCCCCTTCTCTGTATCCTCCTACTTTCTCTATCCTAGTTTCAAAGCCAAAGGCAGATGTTGTGCATATGTGCACAACAAACTCACTTGCTCTCGTGTTCCCGATTTAGACTCCTCTGAATTCTCAACTTTATGGCTCAAACTTTCCTGTCATTCTCTTACTAAATATTTCTGTGCTGTCTATCTTTCCCCTAACTCTACCAACTTTCCCAAATTCTTTGACTATCTAAACTCTACAGTGGAACACATTCTATCCATTTCTCCTTTCTCAGAAATCTCCATCTTAGGAGATTTCAACATTCACCACCGCCAATGGCTCTCCTCTCACACTACTGATCCACCTGGTGAACAAGCCTACGTCTTTTCTATCCTAAATGACCTAGAGCAGTTAGTTCAGCAACCCACCCGTATCCCGGCGATCGGCCCAATATTCTTGACCTGTTTCTAACTTCTAACCCTTCTTCTTATACTGTCGATCTTTTCTCTCCTTTGGGCTCCTCCGACCATAAACTTATCTCTGTCACCTGTCCTATCTCTCCAGTACGGCCACCCGATCATCCTAGCCGGCGGCGCTTGTGGCACTTTGGCGCTGCCGACTGGGAGGCTCTTCGGCAGTACTTCTTTGATTTCCCATGGAATGATTTCTGCTTCCGTGGCCGAGGACCCTCGGAGAGTGCTGAACGCATTACCGAGATAATCCTATCGGGCATGGAAGCATACATTCCATTCTCTTTCTCTCAGACTAATGCTAAAAAATCTTGGTTTACTCACACCTGTTCTACTGCTGTCCGCAATAAGGAGGAAGCATTCAAACGGTACCGACGCCTTAAAACTCAAGACTCTCATTCTTCATATGTTTTCTGCCCGGAATCAAGCCAAATCTGTTCTTCGACTTGCCAAACACTCTTTCATCAATAATAAATGCACTGAACTATCCAACTCTAGCTCTTCCCAAGCTTTCTGGCATCTAGCCAAAAACCTCTCCAACAATTTCTCTTCCTCGTCTTTCCCTCCCCTTTCCCACTCTGATGGCACAACCATCACTTCTTCCTCTGACAAAGCTAAACTCTTCGCTCAAACTTTTGCTAGAAACTCCACCTTGGATGATTCCGGTGCTATTCCTCCCTCTCCGCCCTCCTCTCTCTTACTTATGCCTAATATCCTAATCTCTTCAAAAGATGTACTTTCTACCCTCTCTGGGCTTAACACTAATAAGGCGTACGGTCCGGACGGTGTTCCTCCTGTTGTTCTCAAAAACTGTGCTTCCGTGCTGACTCCCTGCCTAGGCAAACTCTTTCGTCTCTGTCTATCCTCTAACGTCTTCCCTTCATGCTGGAAGTTTGCTCATATTCAACCTGTCCCAAAGAAGGGTGACCGCTCTCAACCCTCCAACTATCGTCCAATTGCTCTCATTTCTTGTCTTTCTAAAGTTTTTGAAACTATTCTTGCTTCCAAATTTCTTAAGCATTTCTCTTCTCATAATCTGCTCTCAGATCGCCAGTATGGCTTCCTCAACCCTCTCACCACGGAAGGGCTCTTGAACGCCCATAAAAAAGCATATAACAGGTACCCGGAAGGGCTCTTGAACGCCCAGTGGTTGAAAGCCTGTGAGCTTCGTGTGCGAGGCGTCGGTCCGACGCATGTAAACAACAGCCTGCTGGACCGACGCCCCGCATCTCCGGCCACAAGAAGGAGAGCGTCGCTTGTTCGTGTGTGCCTGTATGTTGTTAAGTATCGAAAAGTAGTGTAAAGTGACTGTTTTGGCCATAAAGATATCTCCAATGAAATCATCATCACAGCTCAACCAGTTGACTTAGAGAGCTCTACTTAATGCCATTCTACAGGTAAATAACACAGCTACGCTTGGGGATGCGCGGGAATGCGGGAAGCAGTCTGATTAACAAATATACGGTAGCCTAGCCTAGACGTTTTTCGGCCAAAACACCCGGGTTTCGAGGAATATATATATAATACATAGCCGGGGCTGGAGGGTTAAGGGTCGCTCTACTGGTGATCTTCTTTCATATCTTACTAACTCTTGGTCATCCTCCTTTCGGGACTTTGGTGAGACTTTTTCTATTGCACTAGACATATCGAAAGCCTTCGATAGAGTCTGGCATAAATCTTTAATTTCTAAACTACCCTCCTTCGGTTTCTATCCCTCCATCTGTGCCTTTGTCTCTAATTTCCTTTCCGGCCATTCCATAACCGCGGTTGTGGACGGCCATTGTTCACTTCCTCACCCTATAAACTCCGGTGTTCCTCAGGGCTCTGTCCTATCTCCTATTCTCTTTCTAATTTTTATAAATGATCTCCTTAACTGTACCTTAATTCCCATCCATTCATACGCAGACGACTCAACCTTACACTACTCCATTACTTTTTCAGAACGCGCCAGCCAACAATCCCTCAACGACAAACGTAATGAAGCCATACAATTCTTAAATTCTGATCTAAATACTATTTCCAATTGGGGCAGAGAAAACCTTGTTAACTTTAATGCTTCCAAAACCCAATTTCTCCATCTATCTACCCGTCAGGATCTCCCAGCGGACTATCCCTTATTCTTCAACAATACAAAAATCAACCCTTCATCTTCTCTCAATATTCTTGGTGTCTCTTTTTCTTCTGCTCTCATTTGGAAGGACCATATTACCAGTCTTGCTAAGGCAGCCTCCCAGAAGCTGGGTGTGCTCAACTGCCTTAGGGGGTTCTTTTCCCCTGCACAGCTTCTTGCTCTGTACAGGGGCATAGTGCGCCCTTGTATTGAGTATTATTCACATGTGTGGGGAGGTTCCTCTCACACCGCTCTCCTAGATAAGGTTGAAAGGAAGGCCTTTCGTATCATTAACTCCCGTCCACTCACCAACTCTCTGCAATCTCTCTCTCTCCGCCGCAATGTTGCATCTCTCTCGCTATTCTATCGCTACTATAATAATCAGTGTTCCTCAGAGCTATCCCAGTGCATACCACCTCCTTTACGTAGGGCACGTGGTAGCCGTCTTGCAACTCAATCCCACCCCTACTCTGTGCAACTCTCCAACCCAAGAGTGAAACGTTACTCTCAAACTTTCTTCTACTCAACAGCTGAGCTCTGGAACTCTCTCCCAGAGGGCGGGTGCCCAACCCCGAAAAGGGTTGAAATAGGGGAGCTATCCCCCCGCCAAAGGCGGCTTTCTAGGGCCTTTCCTAGCTGATGCTGAGAGGATTGGGTTCTAGTCATGTGGTGATGGGCTGGTCTATTAGAGTGAGAACTGAGCAATCTCTGCCATACCCATAGCTTACTCTGACTGTTCCTTTTACTTATATATTTTCTAGATCTCAAGTGACGGCGTCTCTAACGTGGATTGACCTCCCAATCTACCAAGATTGGAAGCCAAAGCGTCACATTTTTCCCTTGCCCCTCAACTTTCTCTTCATAATTGCTGAGGGACACAGGGCCCTGGGTGGGGCTTTGGTTTTCCAGGCATTTCCGCACCCTCCTCAGCTCCCCGCCATGGAGTGGCTTCGGTCACCCAGGCTTTATTGTGGTCGGCGGGGAGGGTTCTGTGGGGGCCGCTCGGTTATGGCCTTGGCCTTGCTCAGGGCCTTGGGGCTGTTCGGCCAGGCAGCTTGGGGAACAACAACAACAACTCTCTCCCAGAATCAGTTTTTCCCGCTTTCTATGACTTAAATTGCTTCAAACTCCGTGTGTCCAGGCATTTTGTCTCGAACGTCCCTTGATTTTGGCCCTGTCACTCTTTCAACTATGGGGGAGGCACTCGCTATAGGCAGTTATGCCTTTTGCCTCCCTCAATCACATAGAAAGTTATACCTAAATCAAGGTCATTTATGTATATAATAAATAACAGAGGACCCAATACAGATCCCTGGGGGGCACCACTCTTGACTGATCCCCACTCTGACTTAGTACCATTTATGCTGACTCTCTGCTTCCTACCAATTAGCCATGACCTAATCCATCCTAACAACGCCCCACCTATTCCATGCGCCTCAACCTTTCTCATCAATCTCTCATGAGGGACTCTGTGGAAAAGGTTTACTGAAATCTAAATATATAATATCATATGATTTGTCATTATCTACTGCTTCATATACCTCTGAGAAAAAGCTAAGCAAATTAGTAAGGTAAGAACGTCCCTGAGTGAATCCATGCTGAGAAGAATTGATTAAGTTAAATGTTTCTAAGTGGTTTCTCATTTTCCTAACAATAATTGACTCTAGTAGCTTTCCTATGATTGAAGTGAGGCTAATGGGACGATCATTTGATGCTATGGATTTATCACCTTTTTTGAAGATCGGAACTACATTTGCAAGCTTCCAAGGTTCTGGAACTATACCTGTTTCTAATGACTTGTTAAAAAGAAATGTTAATGGGTAACTTAACTCATCTCTGCATTCTTTTAATACTCTAGCATATACCTCATCAGGACCAGGTGATTTCTGAGGCTTCAGTCTGTCAATTTCATTTCTACTTATAGTAATCGTACTTAACCTATTTTCTATACTATCGCTATATACCTTACGGACTTCTGGAATCTGTGCCAAATTTTCATTAATGAAAACGGATAGAAACTGACTATTTAATGTACTGCACATTTCTAAATCATTTTCTGTCATTTCTCCTATCGAAGTTTTAAGGGGGCCTATTACATTTCTAACTTTAGATTTATATAGTTGGTAAAAAGCTTTAGGGTTATTTTTTGAGTCGTTGGCTATCCTTATTTCATAATTTCTTTTTGCTGTCCTAATTTCCTTTTTGACCTGTCTTGATAGTCTGATAGTAAATAAGTAGGTGAGTTTCGCCTTTCTTAATTTTTCTATATATTCCTTTCCTTCTTCCTATAAGATCTATTAGTTTATTATTCATCCATTTTGGTTGGTTCTGTATCGATCTAAATCTTCTTTTGGGGATATATTTATTTTGCGCATTGTGAAGTGAAGAAATAAACTGTTCATATGTAGCTGTCAAGCTTAACTCTGGCTTATCCTGACTTAATTGTTTAACAATAGGGTCCACCCTTAACCCTCCAGCCCCGGCTATGTATTATATATATATTCCCCGAAACCCGGGGGTTTTGGCCGAAAAACGTCTACGCCTAGGCTACCGATCTTTGTTATTTGGCTTGCTTCCGCATTCCCGCACATCCCCAAGCGTAGATGTGTTTCGTACCTGTAGAATGGCATTAAGTAGAGCTCTCTAAGTCAACTTGTGCAGTTGTGATGATGATTTCATTGGAGATAACTTTATGGCAAAAACAGCCACTTTACACTACTTTTCGATACTTAACAATAACATACAGGCACACACGAACAAGCGACGCACTCCTTCTTGTGGCGGGAGATGCGGGGTGTCGGTCCAGCCGGCTGTTGTTTCCGTGCGTCGGACGGACGCCTCGCACACCAAGCTCACAGGCTTTCAAGCACTGGGGGCCACAGAGCCCTTCCGGGTTGCGCGGACCGAGTTTTTTATGGGTGTTTAAGAGCTCTTCCGGGTCTGATGGGTTAAGGCTCTTCTTATCCCACCATAATAGGCTTTTTTGAAATCTGGGATAAGTGACGGATTCTCTTTAGCATTTCCTGTCCATTGTATATTAAAATAAATAGATTTGTGATCACTATTTCCTAGTTGGTCCCCTATCTCAACATTATTTATCATATGTTCATTATTACTGAGAACTAAATCAAGGATATTATTACCTCTAGTCGGCGAGTCAATGAATTGAAATAAAAAACTATCTTGTACCGCCTCAATAAACTCCTCAGAATCTGAGTCGCCGATCTGATGCTGCCAATCTATCTTCGGAAAATTAAAATCCCCCATAATGCACACATTGCTAAACCTTGATGCTATTTTCACTTCCTGCCATAAAGATTTACCTTCATTTCTACTCATATTTGGTGGTCTATAAATTACTCCAATAACTATGGTCTCGCTACCTTCGCTAACCTCTACCCAAACACTTTCGTTATCATTATTTAGCCTAATACCTGATTTAGCACAGCATTTTAATGAACTCCTGACAAGCACTGCTATACCGCCGCCCCTCCTACTTGTTCGGTCATATTTTAACAAACTATATCCTGGTATATCAAATTCTGCTAAAAAATGCTTGGATTCTGTATTAATCCACGTTTCAGTAAGCGCTATTATGTCTATATTTTCATTGCTAACAAGTGCTCTAAGTTCGTCCATTTTATTACATAAACTCCTACAGTTTGTGTAATATAATCTCAATGTATTTCTTTTACTGGTGTCTGGTGGACCTTCTTTTCTTCTATTAGTATCTATTTGACTGTTGTTATTATCTTGTACTAAGGTAGATATTGTACCACTATTTATATGACTAACTTCTATTACTGCACTGTCACCTATTGTTTCACTGTTATTAATAACATCTAATTTCCTTTCCTGACTATTTTTTCTATCACCTAATTTATTTTGTTTTCTTTTGATGGGGCATTTCCAATTTAAAACCCCACCTCAACTGCTCTATCAACTAACTTTCCTAGCATCCCTATCCCTTTCCTACTTAAATGCACCCCGTCCCTTGCGTACAAGCTATCGTGGTATAATCCTGCGTAACGGTATGCATTAGATCTCAAGAACTGGGCAGTGTTATAGAAAATTTGTTGTTTGTACATATATATATGTATTATGTATGTTACTTCGTAGTATACTATAAATGGAAAATATACTTGGTAAATGAATATTTACAGAGTATCAGTGGACTCACTTTTTAGAATTTCCCAGCTCAGGTGATGGACAACGAGTGGAGGCGAGTCGAGTTGTTGTTGTTGTTGTTGATGATGCTTTTATTTTATACTAGCCCACTGGGCCTAGGCCCTCTCAAGGCTAGTGGTGGAGGAGGTGGTACAGAGTTTAAAGTCACGTATATGTCAGCAGTTATATGTCATTGTATAAATTTATCGCTCTCAGGAAGTGACGAATAGGGGTGAAATTGAAAGAGTCTGAGTCAGAGAGGATACCATGTAATGAGGTGTTCAGCAAGAATCTCCGTCTTTCAGATGCATAGACGGGACAAATACAAAGAAAGTGAAAAACAGTCAATGATGTATGGCAATGTTGGCATTCAGGTGGTGGACCACGAGGGGTGGACATCAGGTAACCATGTGTGAGGCGTGTGTGGCCTAAACGTAATCTAGTTAATAGGGTTTGGTCTGCACGTGAACCATTAATTGAAGAGGGCCACAAGTGTATGTCATCCTTAATGGAGCGAAGGTGGCCAGTTAATGGTTGCGCTCTCCACTCAACTCGCCAAGCATCATAAACATGGCGACGGAGGACAGGGAGCATATCCTCCGAACGCAGCAAAGTAGTAGAGGGTGCACCATGACACGCTTGCTTAGCGAGGAAGTCTGCACGCTCATTTCCTGGAATTCCTACATGTGCGGGGATCCAGCAGTGTGATGGAACGATTAGCGCACTGTAATTTGTGTATTGTGTGGATGATAGTCTTGACCAATGGGTCCTTGGGGGCAAATACACATAAGGCTTGCAGTGCACTCTTTGAGTCACTACAGATAACGACCCGTGGAGAGTTCCTCGACAATGAAGAGATGGTGCTTAAAGCACCTTGAATAACCCATAATTCAGCAGTGAAAACCGTGGAGTGATGGTGTAAGGTACTTTGAGACAAGCCATGGTCTGAGACTGCAGCGCAACCCACGGCATCCGCAGTTTTCGAGCCATCGGTGTAAATGAAAACAGCCGGGATGTGATCATCAAGATGTTGTAAAGCGAGATGTCGACGTTGAGATGGGGCTTGGGCATCAAGTTGATCTGCTAAGTGAAAGCAAACTGTAGGGTGTTTTAGGGTCCACGGAGTGATGTGACTAGGAGAGGGAGTTATGGGAGGAACGGTGATACTGTAAGTGGAGAGCAATTGGCGAGACAATAGTGGGAATGGCACTGGAATGGTTGAACGATAGTTATCTGTGGAATGGAATAGTTCTAGTAGAGTTGGGTCATGACGGAGGCGAACAGCCGTACGCATGAGGACTAATCGACGGTGATAGGCTAGAGGTAAGGTCCCAGCCTCACATAGGATATTGGAGACACGAGAGGAACGGAATGCCCCTGAGCTAATGCGGATGCCCAAATGGTGTACGCTGTCGAGGGTTCCTAATGTGGAAGCAGAGGCCGTGCCATAGACAGGGCTACCATAATCTAGGGCTGAGAGGATGGTAGCTCTGTAGAACAGTAAAAGCGTAGCGCGATCTGCGCCCCAATGGACTCGTGCGACTGTTTTCAGAACATTCATTCTCTGGAGGCAACGTGCCTTTAAGCAGGCAATGTGACTCTTCCAATTGAGGTGAGTATCAAAGATTAAACCAAGGAACCTGGTATGTGGAAGGATCTGAATATTAGAATGTCCCATGGTGAGAGTAATGGACTGGTTACGTAAATGTCGAACATTTCTATAGAATACAACGGCGTTAGTCTTTTCAGCAGAAAATTGAAAACCAGCAGTGGATGCCCAAGAGTGGATGGATTTTAGAGCAATGTTGAGACGCCGTTGTATGTGAGTCAGACTGGGAGAAGTATAATATATTGCGAAGTCGTCCACATACAAGCTATACGATATTTCAGGTGGGAGGCTGCGTATGACACTATTGATCGCCATAATAAAGAGTAAGCTGCTAAGGGCACATCCTTGTGGTATTCCATTAATTTGTGACATAATGTCCGATAGGAGACCATTATTTTTGACCTGGAATGTACGGTTAGAGAGAAAATTTTGTAAAAAGCAGGGAAGAGGACCCCGCATGCCAGAATCGTGTAAAATTGTTTAAATCCTGTGTCTCCATGTTGTGTCATAAGCCTTAGCAATGTCAAAAAATATTGCCACTGTGGGTTGGTTCTTGGAGAACCCATCACGTATTTGGTGTTCAAGGCGAATAAGTGAGTGCAGTGTAGAACGGCCAGGGCGGGAACCATTCTGATATGGGGATAGGAGGGCATGTGACTCAGCGTAATGTAAAAGTCGAGGATTGATCAGTTTTTCCATTAATTTGCAGAGGCATGAGGTAAGCACAATCGGTCTGTAATTTGTGGGAAGACTATGATCTTTTCCAGGCTTCGGTACGGGTATAGTGTAAGCATGCCGCCAAGACGGTGGGAAGTAGTTACTTATCCAAAACTGATTGTACAGTTGTAAAAGATGTTGTAGCGCACGTGGATGGAGGTGACGGATGAGAGCGTACGAGAATCCATCCGGGCTAGGAGTAGTGTCTGTACACAGGTCGAGCGCGTGTCGCAATTCCGGAATTGAAAAAGGGGTGTTATATTCATGTGTTTTCCCGCTATGAAAAGATAGCGGGCGAGATTCCTCCATACATTTATAACAAAGAAATTGACGAGGCAATGACTGGTCTGAGCTGACGTGACAGAAATGTTTGGCATGTATGGCAGCGATGTCAAGGGGGTCATGTGTAAGCGAGTCCGAGGTAGGGTCTTTGAGTGGAGAGAGTGGAGGCCGTACAGTGCGTCCGTTGATACTGCGAAACTTTTTCCATAAAGTAGAGAGAGGGGTGCGGGAATTGAAGGACGAGATATATGATCGCCATGAAAGTATCTTGTTGTCAAGGATACTGCGTTTGACAACTGCACAGATCTTGTTATAGAACGTTTTAAGGGCAATTTTTTCAATAGTGATGGTTATAAGGTCAAAGTAACGATTAGTGGAAAAAAGCCGGGGGGAAACAGTCTATAAACGCCGCTGCCTAACACTCAGACGCTTAAGAAGGCGTTCCACACAATGCTTGAATTTTATCATTTGGGCTAGAGTGGGCGTCCACCAAGGGACCTGGCGAGGGTGCGTCAGCGAGGAGGTAAGCGGGATGTGAGTGCGTGCAATGGAGTTCAGGAAGGACGAAAAATAATCAAAATTGTGGGCAGGGGAAGAGGTAGGGGAGAAGTCCGAAACGTCTGCAGAGGAGTGCGTATAAGACGTCCAATCGGCTTTAGAGAGATTATAACTCGATATTTGAGGGGAGGATGCAGGGCACAAATACTTAAGGAGTATAGGGTAGTGGTCGCTGGAGAAGCGATCCTGTAAAACTGACCAGTCAAATAGGGGAGCTGCGTCATCCGAGGCAAAGGAAAGATCAACAGCGGAAAATGTACAGTGGGTAGCAGATCTGTAGGTGGGGGTGTCAAAGTTGAGACAACAAAGAGTAGAATGAAGGAGATATTTTTCAATTTTATCGCCTGGGATGTCTGTGTTTGGGTTGCCCCAAAGAGGAGAGTGTGCGTTAAAGTCGCCCAGAATAAGGTACGGTGGGGTCAGTTGTTGTACTAGTTGATGAAGGTCTGAAGTATTGTAATGACAGGAGGGTTGATTGTAGGAGGAGCAAACAGTCAAGGAAGGAAGGTCTGGTAATGAAATGGAGACGGCAGTTGTTTGAAAAGGGTTGGGGTCAAGGGTGACAGGAACAAATACGCACTTATAGTGCACAAGGATGGCCGTTCGGAGATGTGAAGGGGTTATAGGGGAGCTAGCAGCAACAGTATAATGCCTGGGGGGGACAACAAAATTGCCTACATGTTGGAGGCAAATGCATAATGGTGAATATAATTTAAGTAATCGTTGTAATTCTCCCATACGGAGGCGAGTTTGGTATCCGTTTATATTCCATTGCAAAATGTTATATGCCATCAAGAATAGGATTGTCAGAGTCATCGACAATAGAGGTCTCTTGAAGAGAGTCTGGTAAAGGTTGTGAGTGTGGAGAGGGTTGTGTGGATGAAGGTGAAGGGGTAGATGTAAGGTCTGTAAATTTTTCAGAAATAGCTGTGAATTGTGTGACTAGTTTAGGAACAAGGGTGGGGCAGTGGAGGAGTTTTTGGCGCAGAGTGTCCATAAATAGATAAGCGGAGGTAACATCTTCATCAGGGTTAGGGGGAAGTGTACGTGTGGTGACAAATTCCTGCGTCCGAGCAAGGAGGCAGGGATCCGTGGCACAGATATGGGGTGTGATGTAATTACGGAAACAAATTGGACATCCACATTTGTCAGGTGGGATATTGGTGTGACATATCAATACAGGAGATTGTGAGGGGCTCAGGGTATGATGAGTCTTTATCGAAGGTTTGTCAGATGATGGTGTCGTAGGGTTAGCAGGAGTTTGTGGGGGAATGTCTCTAGGTTTGGGAGCATCGGGATCTGGGCAGTGGGGAGCGGCTAACGGAACATGTCGCTCAAGGTTACAGGGAGGATCAGGCGTTGTGAGGGTGGTACGCACATTGACAGGAGGTTGGTGAACATCAAATCGGGATTGTGATAGCTCTATATTAGTCAAGTCAGAATCCAACAGGTTATTGTCCTTCAGGAATCTCTGCATCAAGTCCTTGGGCGTAGGATCAGATTCACAAATATGGGTGACACAATAACAAGGAGTCGGGTGAATTTGAGCATCTTCCGCTGGAGCTCGCTTGGAAAGAAATTTGTGAAGATGTTCGGTGAGTACTGTACGGGTAGAAGTCTTGTGCTGAAGTAGAAAGAATCGGCCGCAGTTATGGCAGCCACAGTCCGGATCGTGGGTAGGCATAACCCACTTCTGTGTGGTGGAACCGAGTTTCGAGGTCCGGGATAATGACCGGATAGGACTTGCAACCTTACGCTTTTTCCGAGGCTGCGACTGGGTGGAGCGAGATTGGGGAGAAGTCTCTATATCTGGTACTGTGTTACATTCCATGAGGTTCTCTTCGGCAGTCATGTTCCAAAACTCAGTATCATCGGTCAAGTTAGTAAATCCCTCGAACCTGTTAGAGGTGGATAGGTCCGGGGAGTTAAGGTGAACTAAACGGAAGGTATCATTGGTGGGGTAATGTTGTGGGCTAATAGGTGGTGCCGGAGGCTGCTCTGGACGCTGGTGGTCAGAGGAGTCAGCGGGTGTAGTTGATTCAAACCGTCGATATGGAGGAGATTTACCTTCCTGCCTTAATTGTGCTGCAGCAGACCGGAAGGGGAGTCCTTTTGTGACCTGTAAATGTAATACGTCACGATGAAACGCAAAGTGCGGGCATGTTCTGTCATTGGCTTTGTGGGACCCGTCACAATTTGCACAACGGGGCGCGCTGACTTGACAATTGTTGAGAGCATGTTGTTCTGAGCCGCAATTTAAGCAACGAGCATTGAGAGCCCGACACCGTGGGGCTGAATGCCCAAGCTTCCAGCAATTTGTGCATTGTCTCGGCTTGTTAACATACCTTCGTACCTGCAGTTGGCGACCTGCAAGACGGACATGCATAGGGAGGTCATGGCGCTTAAAATAGATTTTGACAATGCGTAGTGGGGGCCGATTTCCACGCTGAGGAGCAGTATAAGTGTCAACTTTAACAACAGTGGGGTCAGTTCTTTGCAATAATTTTAAGATACGATTGGTTGAGTCTGTAAAGCTCTGATCTGCAAATTCGAAGTCGGAAGGGAGCACAACCGTGCCAGTACACTGATTCAGGTATTCATCTGGTTTACCTGTGTATCTGTCGTTGGGGGTGTCGAGGTAGGCTTGTAAGGCTTCTGATTGCTCCTGTGTTTTCACCTCAATCATGCGCTTGGCCGATCCAACAGCATGCATGGTCTATCTATCTATCTATCTATATGCTCAGGCCCAATCCCCATTTTGGGGGTAGCCGACTCAAGACAGAGCAAGAACAGGGAAAACACAAAAACAACATAAAACAAAAAATAAACACAGATAAAAAACACAAGCTCTCACACATCCAGGTCACCCAGGAGAAGACCCAGAGACCAGGGTTACCAAGGTCGCTCCAGCACTCCCCCGGCCCCTGACCACCAGGAGAGGTTCCGATCTCGGCAGGCAGACATGCAGCGGAGCCAAAGCGACAAGCCCTCCCACCACACTTCCAGGCACACCCTTCATATTAATCGTCTCCACGTGTTCACTCAACTATTCACAAGCATTCTCCATTCACTCCTGTCCACCACCACTTCCCCTGCCTGATCTATAGTCATTCCTCTATCATCCAAAGCCTTTCTTACACAGTCTCTCCATCTCAATGGGGGTCTTCCTGCCCTTCTATCTCCCCTTGTACCTGACTCACATATTCTCTTTGTAAGCCTTTCATCTCCCATTCGTTCAACATGCCCATACCAGCTCAGCACCCTTCTGTCCACTCTGGCTGACAAATGTTCCTGCTGCCCCACTCTCCTACGTATCTCTTCATTTCTCAATCTGTCTCTACGAGTAACTCCACACATACTCCTCAAGCAGCCCATCTCCATCACATCCAGCCCTCTTTTCTCCTTTTTCTTCAGAGCCCATGTCTCAGCCCCATACATCACTGTTGGCACAACAATTCCTTGATGCAGTGCACTTTTTACTTTCACTCCGAGATTTCTCGTCTTCCACATACAGTACTTCCCATTGCTCCGAAAACCTTCCTTCCTTCACACACTCTCTGTTTTACCTCCACTTCCATACCTCCACTCCTGCTTATTGTTCCTCCTAGATATTTAAAACACTCTACTTGTTCCAATATTTCCCCATCCAGCCTCACATCTAGATTCACCCTATGCTCTCCCCTATTACACACCATTACTTTACTTTTATTGATGTTCACCTTCAGTTTCCTCCTTCCACAAACCACACCAAACTCTTTGACTACCCGCTGCAGTTTCTCATCAGAATCCGCCACCAATGCTGTGTCATCAGCGAACAGCAACTGATTCAACTCCCAATCTCTACCATTCTTTCCTACTAAACCCAATCCTCTTCCCATAGTTCTCCTTTTCACCTCCCTCACCACACCATCCATAAACATATTAAACAGCCATGGTGACATTACACAACCCTGTCGCAAACCTACCTTTACCTCAAACCATTCACTCAACTCACCATTTCCTACTCTCACACATGCTCTGCTCCCTTCATAAAAACTCTTAACTGCTTCTAACAAATTTCCTCCATTTCATAAATCCTTAACACCTTCCACATTACTTCATGGTCCACACGATCATATGCTTTTTCCAAGTCCATAAAAGCCCAAAATATCTCCTTATGCTTCTCTAAATACTTCTCGCATAACTGTCTTACTGCAAACATCTGATCCACGCACCCTCTTCCCCTCCTAAAACCGCACTGTTCTTCTCCTATTGCAACTTCCGTACACTTTATTATCCTCTCTATCAACACCCTGCCATACAGCTTTCCAACCACTGACAATAACTAATACCTCTATAACTTGAACACTCCTGCCGATCTCCCTTCCCCTTGTACAACGGCACAATACATGCACTCTTCCAGTCTATTGGTACCATTGACACAGCAAAGCACACATTGAAAAGTCTCACCAACCAATCTATTATCACATCTCCACCCTTCTTTATACACTCCACAGCAATACCATCCAAACCTTCTGCTTTTCCCGCTCTCATTTGTTTCACTGCTTCTTTCACCTCATTTTCCTCAATCCTTTCATTCATTCCCTGCCACCTGGGTGGCCTGGGTAACCTATCTCCATCCACCTCTGCTTCAATCACTGCTTCTCTTCCATCTCTTGTATTTAACAAAGATTCAAAATACTCGGCATATCTTTTCCTCACTTCAACTGGTTCCACTAGTAATTCTCCATTTTCATCTTTCACTGACTCTTCCCTCTTTTGTCCTCCTTTCCTTACTTTATTTACCTCCTTCCAGAACATCTTCTTTCGTTCTTCAAAAGTCTCACTCAGCCTTTGACCCCACCTTTCGTTTGCATCTTTTTTCGCTTCTCTAATTTTCCGTTTTGCCTCTCTCCTTTTCTCCTTGTACCTCTCCCATACCTCAACACTACCATCCTGTAAAACCCTCTCAAAACACTGTCTCTTCTCCTCAACTGCCTTTCTCACCGTATCATTCCACCACTCGCTTCCCTTCCTGATACCTCTGCCTCCTACTTTCCTTTTGCCGCATACTACCTCTGCACTTGCTTTCACTCCTTCCTTACACTGTTGCCATTCAACCTCTACTTCTCTCTCTTCCATCTCTCTCACTTCCATCCACTTTTCATTTAGTCTTTCCTTGTACTCCCTCTCTTTTTCACTCTTCTCTAACTCACTAACTTTTATTACCTCTCTTACTTCACGCTTGTCTCTTATTCTCCTGTAACTCTTAACTCTTAGCTTTCCCTCCACCAGGTAATGATCTGACATACCCTCCGCCTCACCTCTCATCACATTCACATCCAGCAGTCTACACAATCTTTCCCTTGTCACCAGCACATAATCCATCAATGCCCTCTCTACAATCTCTCCCCTCACAAGTCTATGCCAGGTGTACTTGTGTATACGCCTTTTTTTGAAGAACGTATTACCTACACTCAATCTACACTCTTCACATACATTTTTCAGTCTTTCTCCACTCTCGTTTACACCATCCACACCAAAACTACTGATGACTCCCTCAACAGGCTCATTTCCTACCCTAGCATTTAGGTCCCCTAAAACTATAACATTTTCATTTTCATCAAACCCTTGTAGACAATCTCTCAAATCCTCCCAGAAACCCTCTACCTCGTCTAACTCTCTTTCACTTCCTGGTCCATACGCACTTACAAAAACCCACCTTTCACCCATAAACCGCATTCTCACCCACATTAGCCTTGATGACACCTCTTTCCACTCTTTTATAAACTCTCTCAACTCCTCCTTCACAATAATAGCAACTCCTTCTTTCCCCCTGACTCCCTCGTCTACTCCAGACTTTCTACCTATCACGTTTCCAAAATCCACTTCTCCCTCTCCTTTCATCTTTGTTTCATTCAGTGCAAGGACATGGTGAAGTCACCAATATCTTGTGCGAGAGTATCGTATAGACTGAAATCATCCATAGGTTCACCAGAGACCGTGAAAAACCGTGACCAATCAGGGGGACTGAACATAGCGTTATAAGTGTCCTTCGAAGCAGGGGTATACGTGTTACGTTTACGCCTTTGTCGGTTATGCGAAGGTACGAACGGTTGAAGCGTGTGAATGGCAGAGGAAATACCGGCAAGGTCTTTTCCTGTACCTGCATTAACGGCCCGTTGAGATCGTGGAGGTACAGAAGCAGGTTTAATTGAGGTAGGAGATCCTGCATCCGGAGGGAAGATGGTAACAGATGAGTTACAGACGGGGATGCAAGAAGCATCCGTAGGGGTGTCAGCTGAGGGCATGCGAGGTTCTTCAGTTTCACTTTGTAGTAAGGTTGTCAACGGAATGAAGAGGTAGGCTAAGGCTAGAATCATAATCTGGTAATTTAGAAGTTAAAGTCGAGACTGTGGGGTTGTCATCACTATTATTGATCACAGAGGCAGTACTGTGCATAGGAATTGATGCCGGGGAGATCACCTGATGGATCTCACTACCCGACGATGGAGAATTCGTCACAGTATCCTTAGGAGGTTTGCCAAGGTCTGTGGGTGCCATGCCTGAGTGGGGAACTCCGGCACTGTTGGCAGCAGGGGAAGGGTCCTTGAGGCAGTCCAATTTCTCGCAGGGGTCGGCGTCAGAGGGGGCAATTTTAGATTCCATAGGACGAATATTTCTAAATTCATCTGAGTCAGATTCCAAACCCACCATGGAGCCACAATTAGAGGACGGGACGACCGCCCTAGGAATTCTTGCAGATATACACCCCGACTAATGCACCTTAAGGGCCGTCGATCCGTCGATCGCCGACCCAGCACAAGGGTTAGGGTTTGGCATAAACGTTTCCCCTCGCTCGAACACGTCGGGTACCACAGTTCGACGGGTGTAGGGATTGCCGACCCACAACACCCTCCAACGAAACCAAAGAGTGAGTACGGTCGTTTACCTCATGACAGTCACGGTGCTCCCAAAGGAGGGGGCAGCGGGAAGAAGGGAAAAACAGAAAGGATGAGAAATGATAGGGCCCACTACAATTAGTTGGGGGCGGCAGGAAGGGTGGGCATGCGGGCATGCACTCCCCTCCTGCCGCCTCCGTCAGCCCCCGCACGTGTTCAAAAGTGAAACCAACGAAGCAGGCAGAGCGGGGGCGAGTCGAGTTGTATACTGATATTCTATTGGTCAATAAACTGGGTGTGACATCACGAGCAATGCTGGCATATGAATGGTTGTTGTGGGAGTACGTCACTGTCTAGACGGTGACGTCACAAATTCTCGCGATATTTGAACGGGTGTAGAAATACACGTCAGTCCATATAATGAGCCTCTTGTTTCTCAATCCCTCTACGACGTCACATTGATTCATTTATTATCCTTGCCCGGACCTTGGTGTTTATAACATCTCGGAGTCGGCCATATTTGAAATGGTGGAACTGTTGTTCAATGAATAGTGAACACCTACAACAACATCTATTTAACGGGATTATGAACGGAGCTTCCAGCTGCAGACCATTATTCTCCAGTACACCAAGGGTAAGGGTTTTATACTGTCGTTATTTGGGTCCAAGCCTAGGCTACGTTTACCACGGAATCTTTAATGTAGCCTATATCCTCAATACAGACTTATTTCCTTAACTTACCTCGTCAATAATAACCCATATACAGTAGGTGCAGAGGGCATGAATTATATCAAAGAAAAAGTGATGTTGAAACATTATCTGCAATTTAGCCATGTTGATCAACTCTTAGCCCAAGGCGGGTGCCCAACCCTGAAAGGGGTTGAAATAGGGGAGCTATCCCCCCGCCAAAGGCGACTTTCTAGGGCCTTTCCTAGCTGATGCTGAGAGGATTGGGTTCTAGTCATGTGGTGATGGGCTGGTCTATCAGAGTGAGAACTGAGCGATCTCTGCCATAGCCATAGCTTAGTCTGACTGTTCCTTTTACTTATATATTTTCTAGATCTCAAGTGGATCAAGTGGATCTCTTCCGTGGATTGACCTCCCAATCTACCAAGATTGGAAGCCAAAGTGTCACATTTTTCCTTTGCCCCTCAACTTTCTCTTCATTGCTGAGGGGCACAGGGCCCTGGGTGGGTCTTTGGTTTCCCGGGCGTTTCCGCACCCTCCTCAGCTCCCCGCCATGGAGTGGTTGGGTTGTTTGGTTAGGTTAATATACTAGGTCTCAGAAACAACATTCGTAGTTTTTACCCCACAATTTCCCTATTTTTCATAGCCCTTCCCACTATCGGGGGCCGTGTTTTTAGATTCTTGGATGATGGGTAAATA
Organism: Paralithodes platypus; assembly: GCA_032716605.1. Taxonomy (NCBI): domain Eukaryota; kingdom Metazoa; phylum Arthropoda; class Malacostraca; order Decapoda; family Lithodidae; genus Paralithodes; species Paralithodes platypus. The sequence goes on from CM064490.1 coordinate 37,871,067, forward strand.
GTAATTTCCATGAACAAATTTTATTATAGAAAGCTTATAAATCATATAAATAACAATTCCACCAACAAAAAATTACTTGCAAATAGCTGTGGTCCGTCTCCTTAAGATTGACCGAAAAAACGCCCATTCTAATCAATCTCAGAGCTCTTTCTGACATCCTGACTGTTTACAAACGCCTTCTTTATGCAGTATAATTGATATTTAACCCCTGCTGGCAACATAGATGACGATTTCAATAATTCATGGGGGGGTCAGGGGGGCAAAGCCCCCCTCAACCCATTGTGTATCCAACATTGGCATTATAACTAAGACCATGAAAACACTCATTTCGCAAAATGTGGAGGAAAAAACATGAAAAATAATGGTGCGAGCCTATTCCCTATAATTACCCTCGCAGTTAGGCTAGCCTAATTAAGTTCGCGTCTCATTTTACTGATACCGCTCACGGAGTCTAGTGTGGTACGGTCCAAATATATCACTTCATCTTGGGACGATACCACTCTCGCAGATTAACCTTACCGTTCACGAGCCAAATACTGGGGGGGGGGGGAAAGGGGGGGGGCTTGAATACTTAGTATTGATATATAGATACAGTTTGAATATCAAGACGCAAATTACACAGTGCACTAATGACATTATAATACACATTGTGTGAAACATATACACCGCTGATGTAAGATTAAGCGGGCTTTAAAATAAGCGGGTGTAATGACGCCATGTTGGCCGAGGGCTGGAATGACGTCATCGCTGAGGCCCGCCTTGGCTGATGATGTCACGATAGTCAACAACCAATCACAAGCAAGGATACACAACGTCTTGGCTTTGTTAATCAACATGGCTATATTCTAGTTAATCGCCGTGTTTCAACCCCTCTCTTTCCCTGATATATTGCATACCCTCCCCAGCTATCGGGATTAGTATTGTTGAGGTAAGTGAAGAAAATAAGTAAGATATATGAGGATATAAATAAAGATTCTTAGGTAAATGGGAATATATAATACGGTTCCTCCCGCTACATAGGATCTTACCGCTATCGTTACCGTAGTAGAGGCTCCAGTTGTCTATGAATGGTAATGACAACTCTTTGCACAGCTTTGCCAGCCAGCAATTAAAACCAATTGCTCTGGACAACCATTCACGTCTGACACCTCTTCTTGGGAAGATAGAGCAAGCAATGGGAATCCCACCCTTCATCCTAATCTTATCTAAGGCTACCCTATACAACTTACGCAGTTCAACACTGGTAAGCTTTCCCACGTCATTGCTACCTGCACTAAGTACAACTATGGGTTTACCTCCAAAGTCGTCAATGACGTCCTCCAATCTCTCACAAACTCGACCTATACCTGCCCCGGGTAGACACTCCAGCTTCCTAACTTTGGTGGAGAGATTGTCACCTAAATACCTAACCATAGTCTCCAACAACATTGATAAGCTTACACTTACTTTTATTTGTAGTTTCCTTACCTCCCTTACTCGTGTTTTCCTCGCCCCTGGAAACACTCCCAGCCTCGCTATCCTTCACTTGTTCTCCATCACACTCATCAGGTAAGGTGATGAACTTGTTGCTGGTCTTGAGTGGGTCCCTTTTCAGCTTGCAGGTCGTTGCACTTGTCGCAACCACTTTCCAGGGAGTTTCACGATCCCTAGGAAAACTAGCCTCACTCTTCTTCTCCACCATGGCTAGCTTCAAGGCCAAGTTTTCATCTTTTAGACATTGAATCTCCTGCTCCACATTGTCCAGCCTTTCCTGCAAAGCAAGACAAAGCTGGAGAACATGGGAGGAGGTAGCAATCTCATCAACACAAGCCATGTTTCACTAAAAAAAAATTCACTAGCACCACACTAAGGGGTAAACAGGTTCACTAGCGGTCACTGTGGACGTCCGCACTGGTCAGAGGTCAGTGGGCAACTGAATAAAGATAAAGGATATAGAAGCAGTGGAGAAACTGCAGAGGAGAGCTAGCAAGCTAGTACCAACGTTGAAGAACGCGGGCTATGAGCAGAGGTTGAGGACACTGGGGCTTCCGACACTGGCATATAGGAGAAAGAGAGGGGATATGATAGAGACTTTTAAGATAGTGTCAGGAAAGTATGATGAGGATGTGTGTGAAGGTATCTTCTTGATGCGGGAGGGAACAAGAACGAGAGGACACTCTAAGAAAATTTACAAAGAAAGAAATAGGCTTGAGAAGGCAAAGAACTCATTTTGTGATAGAGTGGTAAATGAGTGGAACGCACTGCCCCAGTATGTAGTCGATTCCGAATCAATAAGGGAGTTTGAAAGTAATCTTGATAAAGCATGGGGAAGACAAGATTTGAAGTTTGATTATAGTTATAGCCTAAAGCAAAAATACAGAATAGTACAAATTTTGCGTCTGCTACCGCCGCCGCCAACACCGTGAACGAATGCAGCAGTGCAAGTACTGGTACTGAGCTGGATACACAGGCCTAGTTTGCCTTTTTCCAGAGGATCTACTGTAAGAAACTGTAAGTAAGAAACTAAACTAACTTAACCTAACCTAACCGAAAAGTAAACAGGGAACATGAGCTGGGTTTAGACAGTCGCGTACGGTACCCATAAACAGGGAACGTGAGCTGGGTTTAGACCGTCGTGCACCCATAAACAGGGAACGTGAGCTGGGTTTAGACCGTCGGTTAGTTTTCAGTTAGGCTAAGTTAGCGTAATTGTTTAATCGAAGGCCTCTTTTTCTAGTTAGCCTATTAAAAACGTATTCTATGGTGTATTATATGATATATAGAAGCAATAGTACTGTTAAAATGACCTGGGAAGTGTATATTAACCCTTAACCCTCTGTTCCCGGAAGGGCTCTTGAACGCCCATAAAAAAGCATACACGAGCTGCCCGGAAGGGCTCTTAAACACCCATGAGGTCAAAGCCTGTGAGCTTCGTGTGCGAGGCGTCGGTCCGACGCATGTAAACAACAGCCGGCTGGACCGTCGCCCCGCATCTCCAGCCACAAGAAGGAGAGCGTCGCTTGTTCGTGTGTGCCTGTATGTTGTTGTTAAGTATCCAAAAGTAGTGTAAAGTGGCTGTTTTGGCCATAAAGTTATCTCCAATGAAATCATCATCACAGCTCAACCAGTTGACTTAGAGAGCTCTACTTGAAGCCATTCTACAGGTAAATAACACAGCTACGCTTGGGGATGCGCGGGAATGCGGGAAGCAGTCAGATTAACAAATATACGGTAGCCTAGCCTAGAAGTTTTTCGGCCAAAACACCCGGGTTTCGGGGAATATATATATAATACATAGCCGGGGCTGGAGGGTTAAAGAGCGGCGCTCGACTTAAGTGGTGCACCAATTTGCAGCAAGTTAGGAGCATTATTAAGGCTTTTAAAGGGTTAAAATCAAGTGCAAATGGCCGGGAGCGCAGCGGGCCAGACAGCCGACTCCCAGGGCTTACCGCCGCCCATTAGGCTAACTCATGTTCCCTGTGTTCTCAAGAGGCCGGCAGTGTAGCCAGTAGTGAGCATAGCTGGGAAAAATATGCCGAAATACGCTAAACTCCCATGTTACTGGTATCACTGTATGAGAGTGATGGTGATGGGCTGGTCTATCAGAATGAGAGTTGAGCGTTCTCTGCCATACCCATAGCTTACTCTGACTGTTCCTTTTACTTATATATTTTCTAGATCTCAAGTGACGGCGTCTTTTCCGTGGATTGACCTCCGTACTGCCAACCCTGGCAGATTGGGAGCCAATGCGTCACATTTTTCCTTTGCCCCTCAACTTTCCCTTTATAATTGCTGAGGGGCACAGGGCCTTGGGTGGGGCTTTTGTTTCCCGGGCGTTTCCGCACCCTCCTCAGCTCCCCGCCTTTGAGTGGCTTCGGTCACCTGGGCATTATTAGTGGTAAGCTGGGAGGGACCTGTGGGACCGGTTGTGGCCTTGGCCTTGCTCGGGACCTTGGGGCTGCTCGGCCAGACAGCCTGGGGAACAGCAACAACAACAACAACTTTATGAGAACCACGAGTGCTACGTAGCTCGTTCTGGTCTCATTTTGAAGCTTTTAGCGCCTAGTTTTTTGCTAAATAATGTTTTTTTCATGCAGATACTTGATTGATCATTCAGGAGGGCCTGAATATGCCCAAAATAGCCCAAAACACCCCGCTAGACAAGGGTTAAACCAAATACAAAACTTTGAATAATGAGGTAAGAGATAGGCCTAGGACTATGTGTTTTTTATCACTTTTCAACCCAAGACCAGCGGAAGTCTGGGGGCGGCAGCCCCCAGGATGCCCAGGTTAGGTTAGGTTAGGTTAATGACTAGCTATGTAAATACAGTAGTGAACCTTTGGTTTAGTCTGTGCTCAAAAATCCATTTTCTTTAGGAGGCCATACACTAAACAATTACCTAAGTTAGGTTAGGTTAGGCTAATGTTGAAAATACTAAAATGCGACGGTCCTCGGTATTAACAACACAGTATAACTAAATAAGTTGGTCACCAATTATTTTGCAATATTTGAAAACAAATATGGATTTTATATGCTCTAAACATAATATGAAAATGTTTTTAAAGCCTCGGCAAAACCTAATAAAAATATATTGTACTAAAATGGAATTTTGTCGTAACATGGTTGTCAATACCTTCCTATAGACGGCACCGATTCGTACACACGCCATTTTCACCTGTCTCCCGAGGTCTGTCCACCAGCTTTTTAGTCAACACTAACTCCACCTGCCCATAGGTTAGGTTAGGTTAGGTTAATTAGGTTAGATTGTGCATCCGCTTGATCAAGGAATTCGCTCGAAGTGACTCGCATTCGTATTTACAGATACGGCCGAATACCGGTAGGTACTAAATGGGCGCCGGCCCAACCACCATGTTGTATCCCACCGCCCACGTTGTTGTTGTTGTTGTTGTTCCCCAAGCTGCCTGGCCGAACAGCCCCAAGGCCCCGAGTAAGGCCAAGGCCATAAACGAGCGACCCCACAGAACCCTCCCTGCCGACCACAATAAAGCCTGGGTGACCGAAGCCACTCCATGGCGGGGGGCTGAGAGGGTGCGTAAACGCCCGGGAAACCAAAGCCCCACCCAGGGCCCTGTGCCCCTCAGCAATTATGAAGAGAAAGTTGAGGGGCAAAGGAATAATGTGACGCTTTAGCTTCCAATCTTGGTAGATTGGGAGGTCAATCCACGGAAGAGACGCCGTCACTCGAGATCTAGAAAATATATAAGTAAAAGGAACAGTCAGAGTAAGCTATGGGTATGGCAGAGATCGCTCAGGTCTCACTCTGATAGACCAGCCCATCACCAGCCACCGCCCACGTAGGCCTACTAGGCACTACAGACACATTGTAGGCGTTAGGTGTGGATTAGGCTTGTATCCAATGTACTAGGTCTATGTTACTGGATATTTATTATTTAAATAAGTGCTACGTTTTCGATAAATCTGGTTAGGCCTATATGGCTTTGCAATTAGGGAAATCATGAGCCGATTTCTGACATTTAGTTAGTCTTTTTGGTTCAATGTTATTTTAATACCACAAATTTTGTTGATATATTTGAAGATAAATATTGAATCTATAGGCCTATGCTCTAAAGATCATAAGAAAATTTGTTTTAACCCTCGGCAAAACCTAATAAAAAAGTATGGTACTAAAATGTCTTTTTCGTAACAAGGTTGTCAATACGGTACTTCCAGTTATCGATACCGGTACCTCTAAAGATCATATGAAAATGTGTTAAACCCTCGGAAAAACCTAATATAAAAGTACGGTATGGTACTAAAATTTAATTTTCGTAACAAGGTTGTCAATACGGTACTTTCCTGTTATCAATGTACTGTACAGTACAATCAAAGCTGAAGTTTGCAGAGTAAACACCGTAGACTTCATGACTTTTCTTTCACCTTCGTATAATCGACAGCCATTTTTTTTTATTTTTTAGGCTACTAAGGGATTAGTACTCAACTAGCGGGGGTGTGGGGGCGGCAGCCCCCACTCATAATACTAGGTTAGGTTAGGTAAGGTTGTTAGGTTAGGCTAATGTCTTTTCAAATCACTATCTGGGGCGTGTCTCAACATCGATCGATAGGCCTAATGGGGAAAATAGGTTTTCCCGAGATTTCTAATTACAGTAATTACAAACACTATATTTGTTAGTAGTCTTGGCAAATCCAACGTCAAGGCTATTAACCTAATTGCAATGACGACTTGTCTATTTTGACTGCTATGTCGTCATTCCAACCGCGGTTAAAAAGAAAACGTCTAGAGTCTACTCCTTATCTTGCTCTAGGAGACGTTGTACATTAACCAAAACTACCACCGAAGGTGAAAAAAGTATAGAAGAGAAGAAAAAGGGGTTTACCTTAGTTACCGCTCAAGGCCCATCCCGTGTTCCGTCATGCGCCGATCCCTGTCGAACGTGCGCATGAGCGACCCTCTCTTGTTATCATTTTTTCACGCGTCGCCATTGTTGAGTCCGCTTTTGTTGTGCTCCTTCAATTCACCCTGTTTTAGGTTCGTTTCGGCTTTTCTGGCCTTCTTTTTGTTAGACAGATGTTACGTGATCTAGGACACACGTAAATGGGCTCCTCAGTGTGTTTAATGGAGACGCGTGTGGAAATAGCTACCGAAGGTACGGGGGCGCCTGACGTTCCTCGTATGTGTTTTTCATTCCTTTCTCTTTTCATATTCTTTTTTCCTGTTAGTCTGGGCATAGTTTAGCTTATTCTAGCCTAGCTTGTTTCTCATTCAGGAATTGCTATGCCCTATGAGTTTTCATATTTTCATAGCCTAGGTGTACAGTTGGTTCACAATCTGAGATTTTGTGGTGGCGGTGCTGTTTGTAGGGTTTGTGTCGGCCGCATTATTAGCGTTATTCCCGAGTCCCCCCTTACGAGCCTTCACTGTGTCTCAAGGGCCTGGGCGCTTGGTGGTTCGTGATATCCAGGGGTACCCTACGGGGGCCTCTCCCTCACACCACAGGGTTTTTCGCCCCTGACACATTCTCTCCTCACGGCTAGGCCACCCTTTTTCTCGCCAGTTTCATTTACTGGTTTTTGTGTTCCCTTACTGTTTTCACCTCCATCCTTTCATTCCCTTTTGCCCAATCCTGGGGTACCCTACGGGGGCCCCTGTTTGTGCCGAACCACCCTTCCTGCCACTTCTCCTCATGGGCTTTGCTCTATCTCTGTGGGTGGGGTGGTTCCTGGGGGATGTGCCTCCTCTCCCCTGGTGTGTCTTCCTTGCCTCTCCCTTGACCGGTTGAGTCAGGATATTCAAGGAAGACACTGCTCAGCTTGATGGCCATCGTCGCTTGGAGTCATAAGGAGTTGACGCTTTTTTCTGGGCCTGTGTTGGTATTACCTAGACGCTCCTCTCGCTTTTTCGGCGCCGGACCATCTCGGCCGGTCCCGCAAATTTGCGGAGTGCTCGATTCGGTCCACGGACGATTCGGCTCCCCGCAAATTTGCGGAGATCGCTGGGGGGTCTCGCGGTGAGGCGGGAGGGTTGTGTCGGTACGGTTATGCCTCCATTGGCCCGCAAATTTGCGGTTATAGTTGGCTTTCCCGGTGACCCTTTTTTGTGTCATCTTGTTGCCTGGTACTATATTGGTGTATGCACTTGCCTGGTGTTATGGACCCTGCATGTGAGGTGTTGAGTGGTGGTTAACACTTTCTCCATCTTTGCAGGTTCTGCTTGTGCTCTTCCGCCTCACCCGCCCTCCTCACCTCCATCGGTGCCTCCCGGTTTAGAGTGAGTACGACTTCCGGTTTGCATGTGTGTTCCTGTTTACCCATGCTCATTCCCTGGTTTTTATTGGACATTATCTTCACTTACTCCGTCAACGTGCTGCTTATGGTGTGTGTTCTTCCATTGCAGGTGGGATGCCTTGCTTTCGCCAGGGCTGTGGCTCCCCGTGCTTGGACTGCCACAGGTCCTGCTTGCGGCATTCGCAATGTGTGTCCTCTACGGCCTACCTCCCGGCTTTGTGTGGCCCGTGTATGGACCTGGTGGATGTGGTGGACCATCACCCTGGTTCCTCTGACGCGGCAGTGGCCTCTGCATCCCTTCAGTCTGTGTGGGCGGTGGTCTCCCACCACATCAGGACTGTGGGCCACCGTTCCCCGGCCTTTGTTGACGACCGGATCCGCGTCGCCCTGGGCATCCCTGACCCGTCTGGGGGCCGTTTACCTGGCCCTCTCCCTGCTCGGGCCCTCCTCCCTGGGTCCCGTGGTCGGTCGTCGCATCGTCGGGTGGATCCCCAGCTCCGTCCACGCTCTCGCTCTCCTCGTCGCTCGTCCTCTACTGCCCCTCCTCGTCCTCCTGCTCACCTTGACTCCGCCGTTCGCCCTCGTCATGGTTCTCGCCCTGAGGCCGGGGTTAGCGTCTCTGCCCCTGTACGCCCTCCCCTGGCCTCTCCGGATAGGGGCTCTACTACCTTCCGCCCGCTTCCCCTGCACAAAAGACGTCCTCTTCATTTGTCCTCTACGCGCGCGGATGTTCATGCTGTAGCTGGCCCTCTGCTCCCTCCTTCTACTCTGTCCAGGAGGGTCCGCCAGGATGTAGTTGCTTCTCCTCCTACTTCTCCTGCTTCGGTGCCTCTTCTTCCTTCTAGGTCTCGTCCCAAGGTGGAGGTTCCTCCCTCCTCCGCCTCGGTGTCGGGCCGCCCTGTTCTCTCAGCCCCGGGGATCCTTGCTCTGTTTCCCCCCGCAGCTCCTTCTGACCTCCTTTCACCCGGCCAGCCTTCCCCCTCCCGTCATCCTGCTCCTCTTCCTTCTTCTATTCCTGATCTTCGCTTGCCGGCTCCCCGTGAGGGTACCCCGCCGCTTGACTCGGTAGAGTATAGCGAAGTTTCGGGGTCCCCTTTCTCGGGGGCTGACGTGTCGCTGGAAGAGGGGGATGGTGATGTTTCCCCCTCGGGCGTTAGTGATCGGGAACGAGACCCTCAGGACCGTCACGGCCGTCGTCGCTCGCCTTCTTTGGGCCGCGACGCTGCTGTTTCGTGTCATGGGTCTCGCTCTCGCTCACGCTCGCCCCTGCGGGCCGAACTATCTTCGGGGGGGTCGCCTCTCTCGGATCGATTTTCGGCTATGCAGGGGTGGGTTGTGTCACACTTCGACGCGCGCTTGGAGGCGATGCAAGAATCCCTCTTATCGCGCTTCTTGGCGGTGACACAACCTCAGCGCCTCACCCAACCTGCCCCTGCTTTGGTCCCCCTCCCCTCTGCGGTGGACCACATTCCTTCTCGCCCTGCTTCTTCTCCGCCTGCCCGGTCGTCGGCTAGTACTGCTCCTGCCCTGGCTCAGGTGGTTGCCCCTACTGTCTCACATGCGGGGGTCCTCCGTCTGCTAGGGCAGGGTCCGCGCTTGCCCCCCATCCAAAAGGCCAAGGTCCCGTCGCGGACTATGCCGCTCCTCTATGGCTCCTTGGCTGTTTGGAAGGGGGTGCAGGCCTCCCACCCGGAGCGTGCTACCGACTTCCCGTCAGGTGAGAGGGCCCTACCTTTGGACTGGTCGGTCCAAATAAATGATAAAATGCAGTTCAGGGCGATCAGGGTGGATGGTCAGGTGGCCGACGTGGAGGTGCGGGCGTACCCGACAAGGACTGACCTTCAGTACTTCTCGGTGAAGCCCAAGCCCCCGTCTGCTCCTCGGCCTAAGCTCTGGTCAGACTTCAGCCGCCAGGACATCCTTCAGGATGTTCAGTCCCTGGCTGTGTTAACGGGACTGTCCTCCTATGGGACGGGTTTGTGCGACGACGGTAAGCCTGGCTTGGCCGTCGTGCTCGATAACCCTCTCCCATTGGAGGCCTGGTTTGCTGAGGCCTTAGACTTTGCCAACCGTTCTGTCGACAGATCTATTTCAGTCCCTCCCCCAGAGTCGTCACTGCTTTTGCCTCCTCTGGTATCTGTCGGCGGATTGGATGGCAAGTTCTGGTCCTGGATTAGCGCTCCCAAACTTGAAATTTGTGCTATTGCTAACCCGTTCTTCTCCCACCCAGATAAGTCCTCTGTCGACAGGGATTTTACCTTGCGGCAGAGGGTGGCAAACTTATTGTCTTGTCTTCTAGGTTCCCTCCAGACGTCTGTTCACCACCTGCGACTTATCGAAGCGACTGCAAATGGCGATCTTCGCGAGGGCTTGGACCACGTTCGGCGGATCCACCTTCAGCTCGCGGTGTCTTTGGTTCCCGAGCTGAAGGCGGTTTTGTGCGAGGCAACTCGACAACGCCAGACGGTAAGGTCCTCGTTCTGCCGGAAGGCCCCTTTGGATATTCGTCAGGGTCTGTTATACTCTGAGCTATATACATCGGGGCTTTTTGCGCAGGATGCTTGGGAACGCTACGCTTCTCTGTCAGCGGACCCTGCTTACGACACGCAAAGACGCGCTGTGTCGCGACCAGGGTCTTCGCAGTCCCGTCCTTCTGCCGGTCCCCTTCGGGGTGCTGCCGCCACTGCTGCCGCCAAGAAAGGGCGCAGGAAAGGGAAGTTGCCGGCCAGAGCGTCGGTTCCGCCTCGCACTTCTGCTCCTGCTCCCTTTCATCCCCGCCGAGAAGGGGCTGGCCAGCCTTCCACTTCCGGCCGCACTTCGACGGGGTCAGACACACGACGGACAGGGGATGGGGTGACCCGCCCTTTTCGGCGAGGTGGGGGGGGTAGGGGTGGTCAACGTGGCTCTTATGACCGCAGGGACCGTACCGGGGGACCCTCCACGTCAAAAAATGTGTAGGTTCTCCAGGTCGGTCTCCTCCTTGTTCTCCTTCTCGCCTCGCAGAAAGGGTCGCTCACCTCATCTCGGGGGCTCCCACAGGTTATTTTCGCCCTTGCGCCCTTCGGTGGCCACGAGGGACGTGGGGGCGGAAGATTGCACGGAGGGGTCTAACCTGGAGATGGAAGTCCAGACCCCCACTCAGCTCTTGTCAACGAAGCCGGCCTGTCTCTTCGGAGGTGGCCGACGTGATTACATCCATGCACGAGCAGGGAATCGTCAAGGAGGTGAAAGCCGGTCTACCGGTTTTCCTCTCCCGTGTTTTTCTGGTACCAAAGAAGGACTGCGACGCGATGCGACCGGTGGTGGATCTGTCGGCCCTCAACGGGCACATCGTGAACACACGGTTTCGGATGCTGACGGTGCACCAGGTACGACTGGCCCTGCGACCTCTGTCGTGGGTAGTGTCGCTGGACCTCAAGGTTGCGTATTGGCACGTTCCGATCCATCCTCGTTTCCAGCGATTCTTGGCCGTTCAGACTTCCGATCGTGTGTTCATGTTCGACAGACTTCCCTTCGGTCTCAACATCGCGCCGCGGATCTTCTCGAAACTGGTAAAGCAGGCTCTGGATCCTCTCCTCAGGGGCGGCCTCCAGATCCTGTTTTACTTGGACGACTGGTTGATAGTTTCAGACACCCTAGAACAGTGCGTCCACGACACCCTCACAGTAGTTCAACACATCACACAGTTAGGGTTCAAAATCAATATTCCCAAGTCGCGCCTGACCCCGTCGCGTGTCGTGACGTGGGTAGGTCTCGAATGGGATCTGACCAACGCTACAGTGACCCAGAGTCAGCCAAACGCGGTGAAACTTCGCAGGAAGGTCTTCGCCGTGTTGCACTCGGTCTCCCTCACGAGGAGGATCTGGGACTCGTTAGTGGGTTCGCTGAATTGGGCCGCTCTGACCATTCCCTTAGGGAGGCTCAGGCTGCGCCGCCTAATACTCATGGGCAACAAGGTGTTTCCGTTGGCCCCTATGGATCGGCTCATGCCGATCCCGCGTACCATTCACAGACACTTAGGACACTGGGTTGCTCGGGGCACGCTCTCTGCGGCTGTGCCCTGGACCGCCCCCCCGCCGACGATCTGGGTAGATACAGATGCGTCGAGCGAGGTAGGGTGGGGTTACCAATCCAACCTGGGACATCAACATCACGGCAGATGGGTGGGACACACACACCTACACATCAATGCCCTCGAACTGTTGGTTCCCTTGTTCTTCCTGAGGGACCACGCGCTGGCCCTTCGGGGAAAGTCGGTGGCCTTCAGGATGGACAATCAGACAGCTGTCCACTGTATCCAAAAGCAGGGGTCCTCCAGGTCTTTGACTCTGTTGGGGATCTCAGAGAAGTTGTTCTTCCTCGCGAACCGACACAACATCTCCCTGCACGCCTCCTACCTGCCCGGGACTGCCAACCTGTGGGCGGACGCCCTGTCACGAGGACGGGGCGTTCTTGTAGAATGGGCAATGAAACAGACTGTATTCGACGACCTCGCAGCTTCCTGGGGTGTTCCGGAGGTCGACTTGTTCGCATCGAAGGAGACGCGCAAGTTGCCTCAGTACCTGTACCGGACTCGCACTCCGGAGGGGGGTCCGGACGCTTTCATGGAAGACTGGAACAGGTGGCAGTCGATATACATATTTCCGCCACCAGACGCACTGTTGATGTGCAAAGTCCTCGCGCGGCTGCGGCTGTACCGCGGCAGAGTCTGGCTAATAGCGCCTCTGTGGCCAGCCCAGGCTTGGTACTCCCAGTTGAAGCGGTGGTGCCCGAGTCCGGTCCCTCTCCCTCTCTCAAACTTCCACTTGAGCCAGGTTGGCGACCTGCGGACCTCGTTGGCCTTCGCATCGTGGATGTTCGTGAGGCACGGTGGCTCCCAGTCCACGGACGGGACCTGACTGACTTCCTGAAGCGTTCATGGACGTCTTCGACTTGGGGGACTTACGAGTCCCACTGGAGGTCTTTTACTAGGTGGATACAGGACACTCACCAGACTGTTAGCTCTCCTTCCCTCGTCCTACACTACTTGTTTCACCTCTTCCGTACACGTCGCTCTCAAGTCAACACTATACGTAACCACTTGTCTGCCATCCGGGAGGTCTTTGAGTCCGTCACTGGGCTGGTCGTTCCACCGAAGGAGCTGGATTCCTTCATGAAGGCTGCCTTCAGGGAGCGACCGCCTCCGCGCCAGATCCCTCCTCAGTGGGATCTGGGGCGTGCTCTGGACCTTCTGGCTTCACACACATATACACGGGACACTACACCGGTTCAGTTGCTCGAGCGTACACTCTTCCTTGTCGCTCTGGCCACTGGGGATAGGGTGTCTGAACTAGCTGCCATGTCGCGGTCCCAGGAATGCATGCGATTCTCCCCGTCCTTGAATGTCGTCACGTTAGCCCCCTCCCCTCATTTTGTTGCCAAGAATGAGAGAGAGACCCACGTTTTCAAGCCTTTCACCATCCAGGCTTTAAAGCGTGGGCATACTCACCATGTGTTGTGCCCGGTGCAGGCCTTGCACTCCTATGTTGAGTCTGTGGCTCCGACTTCGGGTACTGCTGTGTGGGTGTCTCCTCGGACTGGTAGGAGGCTCTCGAAGGTACAGATAGGACGCCACATTTGTCGGGTCATTCGTGCCAGTAACCCTGCTTGTCGGGGTTCTGCGCACGATGTGCGATCCTTTGCTGCCTCCTTACGGTTCCTGCAGACTCGTTCGTTGCCTGACGTCGCCTCGGCGGGTTTGTGGTCTTCTGTCCATACCTTCGTCTCCTCCTACCTCTCCATGTCCATTGTTAGACCCCCTCGGCCTGTGATAGCTCTCGGGAGTCGTGTTTCCTAGGGCTCTCGCGAAGTTGCCTGGTCTTCTCCCCTCGTCACTTTTTCTTTTCCTTTGTTTTCTTTCGAAAAGGGGGGGAGGGAAGTACGGGTTTGCAACACTGGATTACAAGTTTGGGGTTATGTTATATGTATACAGTACATAAGTGTTTTTGCCTCATTGATAATTGTGTTTTGTTTTTGTGATCAGTGTTTTTGTTCATTTTGGAAGAAAAGGGATTTTGTGTACAGTACTTTTTGGTTTAAGACAAGTCTATGGTTTTGCATTACTATGAATGACGGGCACGTGTTAAAACTGCTCTTTTTAGCTACTCCTCAGTTTTTCACTCTTTTATTAAACTCTCTTGTTTAAATTGTGTTTCTTTGTCATTCATAATTTTGTCTTATGCATTGGTTTTTTTTGGTAGGTTGGGCTTGGATGTCCTCCTCCTATTTGTTATGCAGCCTTGACGTTGGATTTGCCAAGACTACTAACAAATTGGGAGGTTTGACGTACCTCCCAACCTACCAAATAGGAAAACCTACTATTTGGTAGTAGTCTTGGAAAATCCAACGTACATAATACCCTCCCTCACGCCGGACCCCTGCCCATCCGCGTTCTTCTGCTGACGTGAGATGTGATAACAAGAGAGGGTCGCTCATGCGCACGTTCGACAGGGATCGGTGCATGACGGAACACGGGATGGGCCTTGAGCGGTAACTAAGGTAAACCCCTTTTTCTTCTCTTCTATACTTTTTTCACCTTCGGTGGTAGTTTTGGTTAATGTACAACGTCTCCTAGAGCAAGATAAGGAGTAGACTCTAGACGTTTTCTTTTTAACCGCGGTTGGAATGACGACATAGCAGTCAAAATAGACAAGTCGTCATTGCAATTAGGTTAATAGCCTTGACGTTGGATTTTCCAAGACTACTACCAAATAGTAGGTTTTCCTATTTGGTAGGTTGGGAGGTACGTCAAACCTCCCAATATTGATGCAAATGAAAAAAAACATTTATAAAAAACACTCGGAAAATTTGTGGTATTAACCCTTCCTACCCGGGATGCCTTAGGTAAGGACAGCGCGGCTGAAGGGCCGCAACCCGGTATGCCTTATGTAAGGCATTTGCTTGAAAGCGTGCTTTAAATTTTGCGCGGGCAAATTTTACTTTGCGGGGTCGATCGTAGCGCCACCAAGCCTCAACTACCACGCTTATCAGTTCCTACGTTGCCGCCATTGAGAGCTACAGCAAAAAAATGAATTCCGACGCGTCCGATACTGTGCAATCTCCCGCGCGTCCCAGTGCTACCCCGCTTACAACATCTACGCCTCTGCCAACCGAGAAGAAAAGGAAAGTAAGGAAAGTGAAACGTTTGCTAAGTGACAGTGCAATACACCGTGAACTTTTCAACCAGGATTTGAGCAGTGGTGAAAGCTCTGTGGACAAAAACCTCTATATTCAGAGTAGAAGTGGGAGCGAAATTGACGATTTTGTGGGATTTGGTGCTGATGACAATGTTGATTTATTTGAGGGGGGTGATAGTAGTGATGATCCTGATGTGGAAGTGGTGGAGGAAGGTGCTATTGAAGTACAGTACCAAGTGTGCTAGAGCCAACCCCTTCGCCTAGTTTCGTAGGTCCGGGTAGGCCTAGGCCTAGCCCTAGCCCTACGCCAGGACCTTTGCCTGCCCGTACGCCCTTGAAAGTGGGTAAATACTTCTATAAACAGTCTTTAGTGAAAAGTGCAGCCAAGAAAGCACGCAGGGAGGCAGAAAAAGTGAGGGAAGGCGTAGATAGTGAGAGTGACGCCGACCCAGGCCTAGCAACCACCCGCATTCCTTTGTCACGACGCCTTGACCCGGGACGCCGGGAGGGCCACCCACAGCCCTCAGTTTCATCTGTCCCTCAAGATGACCAAAGGGCCTCTACAAGTGCGCCATTGGCCTCCCACAGTGTGTCACCACAGGCTCCGCATCGTAGGTCATTATTTCCTGCGGAAAAGTCCCCGGCTAGCCGCAAAAGGAGCCCAACTCCCGAGGCCGAGGCTCCCATTGCTCAACCTCCCGCAGCCCCACGCCGCCGACGCCCGGTCTATTCTTCACCAGAGTTGACTCCTGAAGAGGCGGCTGACGACCCCGACATTGCCCCAGATGACCTGACGTCGCCTGAGGAAGAGGAAAACGAAGAGGAAGAGGGAGTCCCGACAAGAAGAGTCAAAGGACCTCGAGGTCGTGGAAGTGGTCAGCCTGCCGACGCCGCTGCCCCTGGGCCTGGGCCTGGGCCTGGGCGTGCAGGGCGTCTGCCTGGGCATCCGCGTGGCCAAGGGCGTGTGCCTGCTGCAGCTCCACGTCCTCGTCCTCGACCTGCTGAAATGTTTGTGTGGTCAGATGGGGCGGATTTTGTGCCAGATTTTCCTGCCTTTGACGAGGTACAACAGGGTTCTGGGGTGTCACCAGCATATCCCTGTGGCCCAAATGCCACCCCCAGTGAACTTTTATGTGGCTTCTACGACAATGAAGTCATGGAATACCTTGTCAAAGAGACAAATCACCACCAGGCTATCTGTTCAAACTTTCTTTGCAGGAAGACAAGTGAAAAGATGGTGGCATGGAGAGCTCTCACTGTGGCAGAATTATATGTGTTCTTGGCACTCACAATGCTGATGACACAAAAATATATAAACAGTAAGTTGAAGGTAGAGAAACAAATGACTAAATTAAGAGTTGATGCTAGGACGTATGAAAATGTATCGGACATGTGTGAGGTAATGAATAACAAATTGGGGTCAGTTTTTACTAGAGAGGAAGGTTTTGACGAACCACAGGCGGGAGTACTGGAGAGTGGTCTTAGTAAGATTGAAATAACTAGAGATGAGCTGTTATCTGCGATGAGAGGACTTGAAGTAAGGAAAGCTATGGGACCGGATGAAGTGTCTGCCTGGGTTTTAAAGGAGTGTGCAGAGCAATTAGTGGAGCCAGTGAGGGACATAATTCAAGCTTCCTTAGATAAAGGACAGGTTCCTGTTGAATGGAAAAGAGCTAATATCATCCCGATATACAAGAATGGAAACCCTGAGGACCCTCTAAACTATAGACCAGTTTCACTTACTAGTATTGTATGCAAGATTTGTGAAAAGCTAATTAGGAAGAGATGGATGAAAATGTTGGAGAGAAAGAAGATAATAACCCCAAAGCAATTTGGATTCAGAGAAGGGACATCTTGTGTTACCAGTTTGCTATGTTATTACAGTAGGGTGATAGATGTACTCCAAGAAAGAGGCGGATGGGTGGACTGCGTCTACTTAGACTTTTCCAAAGCATTCGATAAGGTACCACATAAGAGATTGTTATCTAAGCTTGAGACGCTAGGATGTGTCAGGGGGAGTTTGCTGAAATGGATGGAGAGCTATCTAACAGATAGGGAAATGAGGACCAACATTAGAGGAACTTACTCATCGTGGCGGAAAGTTGAGAGTGGTGTGCCGCAGGGATCTGTGTTGGCACCTCTCATGTTCCTTATGTACGTGAATGACCTGCCGATAGGCATAAATTCCTACATGTCAATGTTTGCAGACGACGTAAAAATTATGAGACAAATAACAAATAAAAGTAGTTGTGAGGAGCTGCAAGGGGATTTAGATAGAATATATGAATGGAGCAACAAGTGGAAAATGAAATTTAATATAAGTAAATGCCATGTGTTAAATATGGGAAGAAGTGTGAATAGACCAAATTGGGAGTACAGGATGGGAGATAATATAATTAGCAAGGCCGAAAAAGAAAAGGATTTAGGGTTGATTATACAAGATAATTTGTCGCCAGAGAAAGATATTAACAAGCTCTTTAGCGGAATGTATGCAATGGCCGGGAATATGAAAGTTGCTCTGAACTACTTGGATGAGACCATGGTAGCGAAAATTATGAAGAGTATGATTAGACCGAGATTGGAGTATGCAGCAGTGGTGTGGTCCCCGCATCTAAAGAAGCATATTCACAAGTTAGAAAGAATCCAGAGAGCAGTTACTAGATTGGTTCCAAGTCTCAGAGAACTGCCATATGAAGGGAGGCTAGACAAATTAAATCTACCAAGTTTAAAAGAGAGGAGAGAGAGGGGAGACATGATAATGATGTACAAATGCACCCGGGGGCTGGAGAGGCTGGATAGGGAGGATATGTTAATTATGGATACAGGAATAACTAGAGGCCACAGCTACAAAGTAAAAAGACCTACCTGCAAGAACGATATCAGGAAGTTTAGCTTCCCCTATAGATGTATTGACAAATGGAATGGGCTGGAGGAGGAGGTGGTAGGGGCAAGGAACATCCATATTTTCAAGAAAAATTGGATAAAAAGTAGACTGAGACGGGACAACACGAGCTTAGCTCAACTCCTGTAAACTACAATTAGGTAAATACAATTAGGTAAATACACATAAAGAAGCACGTTCTGGCCGACTACTGGATAACTGGCGACCTCACAACGACTCCAGCATTTGGCAAATTCATGTCAAGGGATAGGTACTTCGACATCCTCTCATATTTCCACCTGACAAATAACATGCATGTCCACGAGCCCGACACACTCTGGAAGATCAGGCAACTGTATGACATGATACGTCATCGGTTTTCCACCTACCTGATTCCATTTCAGAAGCTGTGCATCGACGAGTCTCTGGTCCTGTTCCGTGGTAGGCTGCACTTCCGACAGTATATCCCGTCAAAGAGACACCGCTTCGGCATCAAGCTCTTCGTCCTCTGCGACTGCAAGACGGGATATGTGCTCGACTTTATAGTCTACAGCGGCAAGGGTGGTGAGGTGGAGATTGACCCCCTCATTGGTTTTGGCGGCGCTGTGGTAAAGAGGATGATGGAGAGGTACTTCCATGACAACCACGTCCTCTATACCGACAATTATTACACGTCGCCTATCCTCGCCAAGTACCTCCATGACCGCAAGACCGGAACTGTCGGCACAGTGAAGGGGAAGAGGAAGGGCATGCCAGCCTACCCAACAAAAACTAAGAAGACGGACATATTCCATAAGAAGAGTGGCCCCATCCTCTCCATCCACTGGCATGACCAGCGCAAGGTCAACATCCTCACCAAATGCCACAAAGCAGAGATGGTCCCCACAGGGAAGGTGGACCGAAAAATGAAGAACCCTATCACAAAACCAGCTGCTGTTCTGGACTATAACCTGAAAATGCGCCTCGTCGACAAGTCCGACATGCAGATGGGCTTCATAGACTGCCTGCGAACATCTTGCAGGTGGTACAAGAAGTTTGTCCTGCATACAGTAGATATGTCTGTCCTCAACGCGTACAACATCTACCGTTTGAGGTGTCCAGTCATCAAGTACAAGAGCCTGCGAACCTTCCAAAAGCAGCTGATACATGAGCTCCTGGTAAAACATGCGGGTACACCAGGGAGGCCACTACAAGGACCAGGCATGATGGACAGAATAGGGTGTGCCGACTTCATCAGAAAGCACCAGCTCGTCGCCCTTCCTTTCCAGGGTCCTAACAGCCGAATAAGGATGCAGAAGACGTGCTATGTGTGCACCCGCACAACTCGACGACCAAGCAAACCCACAAAAACCACTTGGCAATGCCTCGAGTGTCAGGTGGGACTGTGTGCCGGCACCTGCTTCAATGATTTCCACACTCTGGCAAACTATTGAAGTGTAAGTGACAGTGATAGTGACACTCAATAATAATAATATAACTAAGTATAAGTGAAAGAGACACATAAGTAATAATAAGTGCCTTCAGAACAATATGAACAAGTGAAAGTGACACTAAAATATATTCCTAACAATAAAGAAGTGAAAATTACACTATCAATTACCATAGTCCAGTATAAATAATCATAACTACTATAATAATGACTATAAAACTAAGTCTAAGTGAAAGAGACACACATAAGTAATAATAAGTGCCTCCAGAACAATATGAACAAGTGAAAGGGACACTAAAATATATATTCCTAACAATAAAGAAGTGAAAATGACACTATCAATTACCATAGTCCAGTATAAATAATCATAACTACTACTATAATAATAACAATAAAACTAAGTATAAGTGACAGAGACACAAATTACTTCAGAAAAATATATTTATTGAGTGAAAATATCATAATAACAATAATATATGGCATAATAAACAATAAAACACTAAAAAATCGCTTCCCGCCATAATTCAAGGTAGAGCGACGAGTCAAAACGTTCGTCGTAGCCTGGGCCGCGGTTGAGCGTTCGGACGCGGCGAAGTAAATACGCGGCAAAAGTTACCTCCACTTCCATCACCATAACTCCTGAACTACTTGAGCTAGAAAGCTCTACTCAACGCCATTCTACGCGGGAAGGTAAGGCGCCCATTTTGACATATGGTTTTTTTTTGTTTTTTTTTCTATGTGATTGAGGGAGGCAAAAGGCATAACTGCCTATAGCGAGTGCCTCCCCCATAGTTGAAAGAGTGACAGGGCCAAAATCAAGGGACGTTCGAGCCAAAAATGCCTGGACACACGGAGTTTGAAGCAATTTAAGTCATGATAGGAAGAGGGAAAGACTGATTCTGGGAGAGAGTTCCAGAGCTCAGCTGTTGAGTAGAAGAAAGTTTGAGAGTAACGTTTCACTCTTGGGTTGGAGAGTTGCACAGAGTAGGGGTGGGATTGAGTTGCAAGACGGGTACCACGTGCCCTACGTAAAGGAGGTGGTATGCACTGGGATAGCTCTGAGGAACACTGATTATTATAGTAGCGATAGAATAGCGAGAGAGATGCAACATTGCGGCGGAGAGAGAGATTGCAGAGAGTTGGTGAGTGGACGGGAGTTAATGATACGAAAGGCCTTCCTTTCAACTTTGTCTAGAGAGCGGTGTGAGAGGAACCTCCCCACACATGTGAACAATACTCAATACAAGGGCGCACTATGCCCCTGTACAGAGCAAGAAGCGGTACAGGGGAAAAGAACCCCCTAAGGCGGTTGAGCACACCCAGCTTCTGGGAGGCTGCCTTAGCAAGACTGGTAATATGGTCCTTCCAAATGAGAGCAGAAGAAAAAGAGACACCAAGAATATTGAGAGAAGATGAAGGGTTGATTTTTGTATTGTTGAAGAATAAGGGATAGTCCGCAGGGAGATCCTGACGGGTAGATAGATGGAGAAATTGGGTTTTGGAAGCATTAAAGTTAACAAGGTTTTCTCTGCCCCAATTGGAAATAGTATTTAGATCAGAATTTAAGAGTTCTATGGCTTCATTACGTTTGTCGTTGAGGGATTGCTGGCTGGGGCGTTCTGAAAAACTAATGGAGTAGTGTAAGGTTGAGTCGTCTGCGTATGAATGGATGGGAATTAAGGTACAGTTAAGGAGATCATTTATAAAAATTAGAAAGAGAATAGGAGATAGGACAGAGCCCTGAGGAACACCGGAGTTTATAGGGTGAGGAAGTGAACAATGTTTGATTATTGTAGGTAGTATATTAACCCCTCCAACCCGGAAGGGCTCTTGAACGCCCATAACAACCTCGGTCCGCGCAACCCGAAAGGGCTCTTGAACGCCCATTGCTTGCATGCGTGCTTTCGAATGCCGCGCGTACATTTTTGGTATCATGGGACGGTAGGTGGCGCCACCCGGCGTAAACGACGCCACAGCAACAGTATCTACCCCGATGCCATCATGGACAGTACGCCAAATAGTGATTCCGCTGTGTCCGATACCGTGCTTCCTACGACGCCCTTGCTAGTTCGTCGCGCCTTACCCCGACGCCATCGCCTAAATGTGTTATCTCCCGGAGGTATTGAGACGACATTGAGACTATATGAGCGTGCTGATGCCAAGTATAGTGTTGATGATATAGTCAGTGACGACTCCAGTAATTATAAGTCGAGTGATTATGGCCATGAGAGTGAGAAAGAAGAGCAATTCCTGGGATTTGCGAGAGAACATGACAGTGATGAGAGTGATGTACCAGTTGTTGAGGAAGCTGGTTTACCTAAAGACAGTGAACTTGAGAGAGTGAGTGAGTGGGAGAGTTCAAGGTCACTCACCAAATTTCGCATAAGTGACACGACTCCAAGCCCTTCCCCAGGTAAATCGCCTTTCAAGCTACACTTGTATAAGCAGGAAATACTTGAGAAGGCGGCCGCGGCAGCTAGGGAACAAGCAAAAATACTTGGTGAGGATGAGGCTGTGAGTGAGGGTCAGCGTGGTGACCCTTCTCGTCCGCCATTGTCTCCCTTATCTACCCACGCCACCCAAGATGACCCGGATGCCCCGCATTCTTCCCCACCACCCCCACCATTGCCAAGGGTTGAGGACCCCCCACTTTCGGCCTATTTGCCTCCTAGGTCCCCCGACAGGAGACATACTGCTGCCGAAAAGGGGAAAGGTAGGAAATATACCAAAAAAATTAAGAAAAGTAAGAGAGTTTTGTTCGAGGCTCCCGCGGCGTCCACCCCTGCCGGCCCCAGCCATACGTCCCCGCAACTTTCCCCACGGTCCTCCCCACCTCTCCCGCCTTCAACGTGTCTTCCTGAAGAAGTCTTTGAGCTCGCATCACCAATACCTGGGCCTAGTGACAGTGAAACATTGCTTTCTGTCACTCGTCGCAGGCCAAGGAGCCCAGGATCTCGGGGGGACACAGCCTCACCTGCCACTCCTTCCCCACCTCGCCCACCCGCACGCCGCCCACGCATCACTGGTTCCCTGCCAGATTATGTGGGGGCCACTGATGATGAAGGGCACCTCTCTGAAGACTCTGGCCATGATTACATAGGTCCACCGTCAGGGCAAGATGACCACTCTGACGATGACTATATGGACATCGACGACCCTCGACCCATCCGCTTGGCCCGGCGTCGTGCTGGCCGCCGCCCTGGCCGACGCCCTCGCCGCCCTAGGGCGCGCGCCTCCCGAGTTGGCCGTGGGCGTGCTGGGCCACCAGCTGGAGCTCCTCGTCAGCGTAGACAAGACCCATTCTACGTTTTTCAGTGGCAAGACGTAGTTGATGGGGATGGATACAACCCTGATGTGCCAGCTTTTGATGAGGTACTGGAGGGTTCAGGCATTACCCCCAATTTTCCTGCAGGCCCCAATGCTCCACCACACGAACTATTTGAGGCCTTCTTTGATGAGGAGGTGGTAGGCTATGTTGTCAAAGAGACAAATAAGCAGCACCAATTCCAGGTCCACTTTTTGGGCAAGGTGACCAAGGGCCACATGAGGCAGTGGACCCCAGTGACTCATAAAGAGTTCATGGTGTTCCTGGCACTCACCATGCTAATGCCTCATGTCAAGAAGCATAGGTTGCCTGACTATTGGATCACCAATGATCTGATATCCACCCCTGCCTTCGGGAAATATATGTCTCGCGACCGGTACCTTGATATCCTCGCAGCGCTCCATCTTGTCACCAACCTTGATGTCCACCTCCCAGACAAGCTGTGGAAGATTAGGACGTTGTACGAGATGATGCGAGAACGCTTCACCTCCTACTTCAAGCCCTTCCGCAAGGTCGTCATTGACGAGTCTCTTGTGCTGTTCCGGGGAAAACTCAGCTTCCGGCAGTACATCCCCTCAAAAAGACATCGCTTTGGCATAAAATTCTTTGTGCTGTGCGACTGCCAAACTGGCTATGTCCTGGACTTCCTGGTCTACAGCGGGAAGGAAGGGGACTTGCTTGTGGACCCCCTCATTGGCTTAGGCGGAGCAGTGGTGCAAGCCATGATGAACCGCTACTCTCACAAGAATCACGTCCTCTACACGGACAATTATTACACGTCCCCCACTCTCTCACAGTACCTGCATGAGCGCAAGACGGGGACTGTAGGCACAGTACGAGGGAAAAGGAAGGGCATGCCACCTTTCCCTCCAAAGACCAAAAAAGGTGATGTGTTGAAGAAGTCGGGGCCCATTCTGGCTATCCACTGGCACGACCAGCGGAAGGTCAACCTCCTGACCACCATCCACAAGGGGGAAATGGTGGAGACTGGCAAGGTGGATCGCCGCACCCAGGCCAGGGTGACCAAGCCCGATGCTGTCCTGGACTACAACATCAACATGAGGCTGGTGGACAAGTCCGACATGCAGATAGGCTTCATTGACTGCCTGCGTACCTCGTGCAGATGGTACAAAAAGTTCTTTCTGCATATGGTGGACATGTCAGTTCTGAATGCCTACAATATATACAAGCTTCGGAATGTGAACACACCCATGAAGTTCAATAGCCTGCGGAGGTTCCAAAAGCAGGTGTTGACGGAGCTTCTGGAGAAGTATGCTACGCCACAGAGGGCAGTGTCACATCCTGGGCCCGCCGTTATTGACCGCTTGCAGTGTGCTCAATACTTGATTAGGCACAGGCTTGGTTCCCTGCCTCAGAATGAATCAGGAAGAACACAGCAGAAGCGGTGCCATGTCTGCTACAACAGCAGGGTGAGGCCGAGGCCAGGTAAAAAGTCAACCATGGAGTGTGTGGAGTGCAAGGTGGCACTCTGTGCTTTAGAGTGCTTCTTTGATTACCACTCCAAGCTGGAGTTCTAATAATCATAGTGAAAGTGCCAAAGATAATGACAATATGTACAGTATATATACAGTATAGGCAAAAAGTGGAAGTAAACCAATTTATTGTTATACAAAAGTCATGTATTATGAAAACATTTATACAAATACAATTACACCATAATAATATGTGAAAGTGACAGATATGTATATACCAAGTGACATTCATATGATTAGAACCTATAGAAATATATAAATCAGTGAAAAAAGACAATAAATTGTATATAAAACGTTTACAAATCATATAACTACGTGAAAGTGACACAAGACCTAATATTTGATGGCCAAAGTATAATAAACACCTGTGATAACGAATAATCAGTGCCTAATACAACAATAACCTACCTCAATTACTAATAAAATGTACGGTATCGAGTGAAAATGAGCATTATCAGTGACACTCTCTAAAGCATATTTGTCAAAGTGAAAGTGACACAAGACCTAATATTTGATGGCCAAAGTATAATAAACACCTGTGATAACGAATAATCAGTGCCTAATACAACAATAACCTACCTCAATTACTAATAAAATGTACGGTATCGAGTGAAAATTAGCAATATCAGTGACAGTGATACCCTAATAAACATATTTTATATAATTGGCCTCAAAATATCTAGAAAATATCAAATAAACATCACATTCTCAATATCAAACACTAAAATCGTCTAAGGGAGATAAATACTTTGGCACGACGAGCGGCTAGGTGCGTCGTAGCCATGGCCGGGGCGACGCGTCCGAACGCGGGAAGAATTTTCCGCCGAAAAGCACTCGTCTTCCCGCGCTCACCATTATGCAACCAGAGGGGCTAGAGACCTCTACTCAACGCCATTCGACAGAGGAAGGTTTGTGGAACATTATTCTTTTTTATTCACAACATTACATGCCATATTCATTGACTTACAGAGTATTTAACATAGCCCAAAGATCGTCAAAACACCCGGTACCGCAGCACAGTCGCAAGCTATAGCCCCCGGGGCTGGAGGGTTAAGCGAGATTAGCCTTAGTTTACTTTTGTTGTGTTTTCAGCCAGATCGCCCGGATACAGCCTCCGTCATTAAGAAAGGCTGCCCGGGTAGGAAGGGTTAAAATTAAAAAAATCTGTCTTTTTCGATTCTCAAAATACGATCCAAGTTTTGCCAAAAATTGGCTCGGGTTTTCCAAAATTATGCTTTTTGGGGTTTGCAATTTAGGGAAACGAGCCAAAATTCTAAATTAGGCTACTGTAATTGGTTTACTCTTAACCCGTGGAGCCCCGGCTAGTTTTGTAATGTTTGTTCACCAGAACCCGGCCGGTTTTCAAAAAATTGTTTTATTCCAGAAACAATAGCGAATAGGTTAGGAATGAAGGAAAAACCACGAAAAAACGCTCAAAAAGCTTAAAGAATGGTCCTACAGAGCCCCCGAAAACGTATTTTACAGGAGTAAAAAATTGAAGGCAATTACCCCAAAAAACCAGGTTATTGCGCGCTGACGCGCACGCACGTGGACTTTGAGAGTTTTCAATCATCGGCACGGTTGCGTGGGATACGTACACAGTTCCCATACAAATCTGAGCCCTCTTGAGTGGCTACACCTGAGGTTACAGTCGGCGCAATTAAGGTGACGCGTCGCTGGGGCTGTGCGTTACATACATCGCCGACGCGTCAGACGCGTCGCTGGGGCTGTATGGGTTAAAACTCGCAAAATCCGAGCCAAGTTTTGCCAAAACTTGGCTCGGGTTTTCGAAATATTGGGTTTTAGGCCTTTAAAATACCTTAGGCTAAAGCCCGAGCCAAGTTTTGCTAAAATACGTTTTAATCGCCGTTTTACGCATTTAACCCCTCATTTTCCCTGTACTGTACTTCATAGCCCTCCCAGGCTCCCCACTATCCGGTGGCGTGTCTTAAGATCGTTGTATAATGGGGAAAACGGTTTCGCCGAGGGTTGTAATTACAGTATTTCCAAACACTAGCCTATATATTGATGAAAACGGTTAATATACAGGAGACGCAACAACGTGTTTTTCAGGTATTGTTTTTGGTATTTTTATTTTGTTTTTGGTGTTTTAGTCGAATCTAGTGATGAAATTGAATGGGAATTAAGCATTTTCCCATTATCCATCAATCTAAAGACACGCCCCCCGATAGTGGGGAGGGCTATGAAGATCAGGGATATTGAGGGGTAAAAAGCGTATAGAACACGATAATACACATTTGTAACCAAAATTTGGCTCGGGTTTTGTCAATTTCCAGACCCATAAAACCCGACTTTTTGAAAACCCGAGCCAAGTTTTGACAAAAGTTGGCTCGGATTTAACTAATTTTAAAATTAAAATAACACAGTAACCTTATTAAAATGTTGGCTCGGGTTTTGTAAATTTCCATACCCATATAACCCGACATTTTGAAAACACGAGCCAAGTTTTGACGAAACTTGGCTCGGATTTTACTAATTTTCATGTTAAAATTACACAGTAACCTTAATAAAATCTTTGTTTGGGTTTTCATAGGGTTAACATTAGCCTAACCTAACAAACTTACCTAACCTAACCTAGTAAGAATGGGGTTAACATTAGCCTAACCTAACAACCTTACCTAACCTAACCTAGTAAGAATGGGGTTAACATTAGCCTAACCTAACCTAGTAAGAATGGGGTTAACATTAGCCTAACCTAACAACCTTACCTAACCTAACTTAGTAAGAATGGGGTTAACATTAGACTAACCTAACAACCTAACCTAGTAAGAATGGGGTTAATATTAGCCTAACCTAACAACCTTACCTAGGTTAACCTAACCTAGTAAGAATGGGGTTAACATTAGCCTAACCTAACAACCTTACCTAACCTAACCTAGTAAGAATGGGGTTAACATTAGCCGGTATATATTAAGCAAACCACCCACCAATTTTCATGACAATTTTGAAATGCATGTTGGAATCCCTATAAACTGTACTTAATTTTTATGTAAGTTTGATAATTTGGAAAAATCGATTAAGGGAGAAAATTAACATTGACAATGATGTGTAAAAAGTCTTCCATAAACGGCGGCCCGCTATGTTATTGTAATTTGCGGCCTAATTTCGTCTGTTAATTAACTTTCTCCTTAACCCTCCAGCCCCGGCTATGTATTATATATATATTCCTCGAAACCCGGGTGTTTTGGCCGAAAAACGTACAGGCTAGGCTACCGTATATTCGTTAATCAGACTGCTTCCCGCATATCCCCAAGCATAGCTGTGTTATTTACCTGTAGAATGGCATTAAGTAGAGCTCTCTAAGTCAACTGGTTGAGCTGTGATGATGATTTCATTGGAGATAACTTTATGGCCAAAACAGCCACTTTACACCACTTTTCGATACTTAACAACAACATACAGGCACACACGAACAAGCGACGCTCTCCTTCTTGTGGCCAGAGATGCGGGGCGTTGGTCCAGCCGGCTGTTGTTTACATGCGTCGGACCGACGCCTCGCACACCAAGCTCACAGGCTTTGAGCTCATGGGTGTTTAACCTCTGAAGTGCGCATGGGGGTAATTGGAAACGTCCCCCTGTGCTGACGTATTTGAGGTGTTTCCGTCACTAAAATATTCATTGTGCCATTAATAGCATTAATATTTATCCATATGCGCCTATTATGGGTTGATTATAAAGGTATTAACCTGAAACAACAATAAAAAGGGGTGAAAACAGCGTTTGGATGGTCAAAATCGGAGATATAGCCCGCGAGTTGTATAATGTATGGGTGAGGCAATCTGCTTTCCCGCCAATTTCCCCCAAGGCCACTGAGACACAGTCGATCGATACTCTCTCTCTCTCTCTTGCACTCGCTTGCTATCAGTGATGACCACACCCTCCAATCGGATTTCTAATGTTAGCACGAAAATATACCTCAGAATAAGGGAATAACAGGGAAAATAGGTGATAACTGAAGGAGAGGAGGAAAGTGGGGAAGGAGGGGAGGTAGAGGACTGAGATTTTGCATGGCCCAGGGGCCAAAAAAAAATAAAAAAATAAAAAAAAAAAAAATATAAAAAAAAAAATTTTTTTCGATGTCAAAAGTTGATTTTTATTTTCTCTGACTCTTAAGAGTCTTCCCGCAGTGCGCCGGGGGAACTCTTAAGAGTCTCCCCGCAGCTCCCGGGTTAAGAGCCCTTCCGGGTAGCTCGTGTATGCTTTTTTATGGGCGTTCAAGAGCCCTTCCGGGAACAGAGGGTTAATTGGACTCCCTATGAAGTACAACAGATTATGATGACATAAGTGACAGGTGTTTAGAGGGGGCAGAGCTCCCCCTTCAACATATTACGTGTCCCACAGTAACTTCTATTATATAAACAACCCAAGAATTTTCACAGATTTGTAAAATTTCCATTTAGGCTGTAATATAACCTATACTCCATGTTAAAATAAGTGGCAACCCTCGAAAAATTCTATTAAGGGAGATACAGAACCTAGAACCTGTAACGATATTTGTCCCCATAGACGGCACACAACACGACTCGGCGGACCTCTTTCTCCTTGCCTTTCAGTCTAATTAACACTAGGAATTTACCTAATTTTCTATCCAATGTACTATCCAACCAGCGGGGGTGTGGGGGCGGCAGCCCCCACCCATAATACTAGGTTAGGTTAGGTAAGGTTGGTAGGTTAGGCTAAAATCTTTAATGTTGCTTAATTGACCAGCGGGGGTGTGGGGGCAGCAGCCCCCACTCATAATACTAGGTTAGGCTAATATCTTTAATGTAGCTTAATTGTTGATTAATGGATATTAGCTTACTGAAAAATCTTAAAATCCGAGCCAACTTTTGCCAAAACTTGGCTCGGGTTTTTTCATTTTGGGGTTTTCTTAAGTTGAAAAACAAGAAAACCCGAGCCAACTTCTTTTTTGCACTTACTGTCTTTTATGCAGCTTTTAAGTATCTGGGCAGTGTGTTGAGTAAAGATGGGACTATGGATGAAGAAGTGCGGGAGAGGGTACAACAGGGGAAGAGGGTTGTAGGAACGCTAAAAGCAGTAACAAGAAATAGGGTGGTCAGTATGGAAGTGAAGAAGTCCTTGCATGACAGTGTGGTAATCCCGACACTGACTTACGGAAGCGAAGCATGGACGTTGGTTGAGAGACTCAGACCAAGAGTGAGAGCAGTGGAAATGAATTACTTAAGGAGTGCAGTTACATGGAGGGATAGACAGACTAATGAGGAAGTAAGGAGGAAGTAAGAAGGAGGTGTGGTGTGGAGGTAGATGTGCTGGAAAGTGTGAAAAGGAACAACTTGAGATGGTTCGGCCATATGGAACGTATGGAAAGCGAGAGAATGACTAAGAGGGTGTACGAGAGTGAGGTGGAGGGACAGAGAGGGATAGGTAGACCGAATATGAGGTGGAAGGATGGAGTGAGGAAGTACATGAACGAGGGCGGTGCTGGTTGGGGGGAGGGGCGTCGACTGACTGGGGACAGAGGTGCATGGGGGTGGTTCATTCGTGGCCACCCCTTCGGGGATCACGGCGTCAGGCAATAGATAGATAGATAGAAAAATCTTAAAATCCGAGCCAACTTTTGCCAAAACTTGGCTCGGGTTTTTTCATTTTGGGGTTTTCTCAAGTTGAAAAACAACAAAACCCGAGCCAACTTTCATCATAAAAACCATTATATCGCCTTTTTATGTCTTTAACCCCACATTTTCCCTGACCTTCATAGCCCTCCCCACTATCGGGCGCCGTGTCTTAAGATCGTTGGATAAAGGGGAAAACAATTTTTGCGGAGGTTGAAACTAATGTCAATCACTATACAGTAAACCCTCGCTATCTCGGACCTCTAGAAGTCGGAAACCCGGACTACTCGGACTGGCATCGGCCTCTCGGAAAGTTCGCCGTATATCTCGGAAAATTCCGAGATGTAAGGGGAAAACTCCGAGGGCCCAAATGGTCTGTCGGACAGGTGTCATATATCTCGGAAAATTCCGAGATCTAAGGGCAAATTCCGAGATCTAAGGCTACAGTGAGGTGGAGAAGGAAAGTGATATTTATAATATATGTCTGCTGGATACTGTACAGGTAATGTAATTTATCTTGAATCAACGTTGTTAATGATAGGGAAGTCTCCGTTTTCTCTGGTGGCTCGGACTCCCTCTTCCAATTCGGACATTTTCCTCTCATAAGTCGGACTTCGGACATCTCGGACTGGGTCTCCCCCCAATTAGTCCGAGATAGCGAGGGTTTACTGTATATTGATGCAAATAAACTAAAACTAAAACTAAAATAATGAAAATAATTGGTGGGTGGTTTCCTTAATATTTTCCCATTAGCCTAACCTAACAAACTTACCTAACCTAACCTAGTAAGAATGGGGTTAACATTAGCCTAACCTAACAACCTTACCTAACCTAACCTAGTAAGAATGGGGTTAACATTAGCCTAACCTAACAACCTTACCTAACCTAACCTAGTAAGCATGGGGTTAACATTAGCCTAACCTAACAACCTTACCTAACCTAACCTAGTAAGAATGGGGTTAACATTAGCCTAACCTAACAACCCAACCTAACCTAACCTAGACCCAGTACGTTGGATACAAGACTAGCCCTTGCATACCAGTTTAAACCTATGCGAACAAAAATCTTTTACTTTGTTACTTTGCGATCACCCATTAAGATTCCCGAGCTAGCTGTGGTCCGGCTCCTTTATAATTGTCCCAACCAACCAACTAACCTTAATGAACAGAGGAGGTACTGGCTTGAGTGGCTGCCTGGCTGGCTGCTGGAGGCTCGATCACCACTCATCTTGGTCAACAGCTGGTTGATTTTTGTTTCGAATTTTTCCATGTCAAAAAACTGTAGGCTAGGCTATGTGCATTTCAAAACCAGCTTTCCTCGTCGGCTGTATTTGGAACACTGGTTATTGCACTTTGGACAGTTAACACTTATTGGAAGGCGAAAATGTCTTAAGCAGCCTCAGTGTTTTTAACACCTTATTAGCGGGCTAGCGGTCTATTTATATGTACAGTCAGGACCCCCAATTCGCGAGAATAGGGGTGACAGTAGGCATCGCGTATTGTGAATTCGTGTATTGTGGAACTAACTTTAAATGGGAATAATTAGATTGGGTGACATCTCTCAATTATGGCCTATTTTCGACATTTTTGGCTCTACAGTACAGTCTAGAACAATGAATAAAAATATGAAACCTTACCTTAAAATTAGTAGTAGATAGGCTAGGACTAGGACCGTAGGACTTCACGATTTTCTCCAACTTCTCCCTCCCTGACCAAATTGTACGAACAGTTTACTCTGACAAGCTTATTGCACAGTTTCCTTCTCCTTTTTTCTTGCGATCCAACACTTCCACCTTCATTTTGTGTGTTATCTTCTTATATTGGCGTGGCATGGCGAAAAAAGTGGCAGGCACTACAAACGTTTGGTCACTCCGCACGGCTATGAGCGCTTGAGCGGGACTGTGAAGGGGAGGGAGGGAGGGTAAGCGGGAGGGAAGGCAGGCGTATGCCCGTCTTCTTCTCTTTTCGGAGCTACGCCTGGGCCTCGCGAAACGTAGACGTGCTCGCGTATCAAGCGGGAATAGCGGATTTGGCCCCTTCTTAGCTCTCGATTCGTGTATTGTGGTACCACCTCGCGTAATTAATGTTTAATTAATTAATGTTATTTTCGAGGGGTAACTCGTGTATTAGGGTTTTCGCGCATTGTGGAATCGTGTATTGGGGGTCCTGACTGTACCGCCCAGCGGGGTGTTTTTAGCCAAAATAGGGCTGTTTACGTGATCATTTTCATGCCTAAATAAGACCCAGAGCGTAAAACAAGTATCTATCCCTGAAAGGGCATAAACAGAGCTTTCCAATGACACCATAACGATCCTTTTATGATGGCTAGTTTTCTTGCAACAACCACGCAACACGAGTGCAAAAAGCATGTAATTCAGTACTTTCCCCATACAATTCAGTATGTAGCGAGTGAGAGAGGGAGGGAGGAGGTGGGATTCGTGTCAGTAGGTTCCCGCGGTGGTCTGGAGCAGTCATACGCTCGCTACTCGCCTGCCACCACTTGTCTCTCTCTCTCAGCAACATTACATGCTGAAATTGCCACACGACCTATGTCGCGCGCCGCCAGATAGTCCAGATTTATTATACTCAACTTATGTTGCGCACCGCTAGTTAATGGTTAAAGACGGTGGAAAAAGCTTTGATCGGCTCACACCCTCTACACAAGCTGGCCAGAATCAAACTGATAGCTTATATCCCGGGCCACCTGTTTTCCAAATCATGGCATCACCTGATTGGTCTATAGACATCACGTGTCAGTGAACTCGAGTATTCTTGGCATGAATTAGGTAGGGTGATTACTTTGGCCACGACGCCACCAGTATAGTTCATTGCATTCGCCACCAGATGTCTCAGCTGTTGACTGACAGTCACGCAAAAGAGGTCTCCCAGAAGAAGATGAAAAAGAAGAAGTGTAAACAAACCCTTAAAACGTAAATATCCGGAAAAATGTTATTTTAATACCACAAATTTCCGAGTGTTTTTTATAAAAGAAATTGTTCATTTGCATCAATATATAGTGTTTGTAATTAATTAGAAATCTCGGGAAAACCTATTTTCCCCATTAGGCCTATTGATCGATGTTGAGACACGCCCCCGATAGTGATTTGAAAAGACATTAGCCTAACCTAACTACCTTACCTAACCTAACCTAGTATTATGAGTGGGGGCTGCTGCCCCCACACCCCCACTGGATGAGTACTAATCCCTTAGTAGCCTAAATAAAAATAAAAAATTGGCTGTCGATTATACGAAGGTGAAAGGAAGTCGATGAAGTCTACGGTGTTTACTCTGCAATCTTCAGCTTTGATTGTACAGTACTGTACATTGATAACGGGAAAGTACCGTATTGACAACCTTGTTACGAAAATTAAATTTTAATACCATACTTTTATATTAGGTTTTTCAGAGAGTTTAACACATTTTCATATGATCTTTAGAGCTATCGATAACTGGAAGTACCGTATTGACAACCTTGTTACGAAAAAGAAATTTTAGTACCATATTTTTTTATTAGGTTTTGCCGAGGGTTAAAACAAATTTTGGATTTTTTTTATTTTAATACCACAAATTTTCCGAGTGTTTTTTATAAACAAAATTGGTCATTTGCATCAATATATTAGTGTTTGTAATTAATTAGAAATCTCGGGAAAAACCTATTTTCCCCATTAGGCCTATCGATCGATGTTGAGACACGCTCGCTCCCCGATAGTGATTTGAAGACATTAGCCTAACCTAACTACCTTACCTAACCTAACCTAGTATTATGGGTGGGGGCTGCTGCCCCCACATCCCCGCTGGTTGAGTACTAATCCCTTAATAAAAAAAAAAAAAATTGGGCTGTCAATTATACGAAGGTGAAAGAATAGTCGATGAAGTCTATGGTGTTTACTCTGCAATCTTCAGCTTGATTGTACAGTACATTGATAACGGGAAAGTACTGTATTGACAACCTTGTTACGAAAATTAAATTTTAGTATCATACTTTTATATTAGGTTTTTCCGAGAGTTTAACACATTTTCATATGATCTTTAGAGCTATCGATGACTGAAAGTACCGTATTGACAACCTTATTACGAAAAGGACATTTTAGTACCATACTTTTTTATTAGGTTTTGCCAAAGGGTTAAAACAAATTTTCTTATGATCTTTAGAGCATATAGATTCATTATTTATCTTCAAATATATCAACATATATCAGTATTAAAATAACATTGAACCCAAATTTTCTTATGATCTTTACAGCATATATATTCATTATTTATCTTCAAATATAGGCCTATCAACAAAATTTGTGGTATTAAAATAACATTGAACCAAATATCCATATAGGCCTAGGCTAATATGTATTAGCCTAGGCCTATGTTAGTTTCCTGGGAATGACACCTAGGCTACATCAAAAATTTGGAAAAAAATCGCTTAATCACATGCTAGGCCTATTGAGCTTAATTTTTACCAATATTGTAGCGCCTCCTGTATATTGACCATGAAAACTAACAGGGAAAAATAAAAAAATCCATGGGAAAATTGGTGACCATCTTAGGCCCTAGGCTATTTAGTTTTTCCAACAACACTGTAGCCTAGCCTAGGGTACGAGTACCAATGGAGACGCATTGCCCAAAGGAGACGCACTTGAAACAAAAAAACTTGCACAGGCATAGGATGAGTAGATAAATGCATGAATGGTGGGCCAAAATATTCTTAAACTATCACCTAATATGCTCACATAGTACCAGCTTATTATTTTCATATGTTATTGTGTGAGATGAGATGAACTTAAAAAATTTCATGTTTTCGCAAATTCCTTACGAAAACCTAAGGATTTTTTTTTTTTAAAGCTAAATTTTTTACAGTTCCCTAATTTGAATCTCGTTTCTATTACTGCAGGTTGATAGTGCATGAGTTGAAGTATAACACTGCATGATCAAAAGGCTTTTACTTGCACAGCTGAAGGGGGGTGAGGGTGCGTCCCCATATGACCAGCAAAAAACCCAAAGTCCAATGGAGACGCATTTTTTCAAATTGATGCCAGAAGGTCGTACACCACACTGGTAACATAGCATACTCTCCTCTATGTCTGGTATAAATAAGGTTGAGTTTCCTTCACCATTGACGAAGCTGCCTTAAGTAGAACTCAGTGCCCTATAGAGACGCACGCGTCTGCTTAGGGCAGCCGCGTTGCGTCTCCTTAGGTCCTTGTAAATGTGTGTTTATTTTGTTAACATTATTAAACGTAATAACCTTTTATTTTATCCTGGGTGAAGGAAACTCGACCCTAATTACACCATACATATTGGGGAGAATGGCTTTCTACCAGTGAGGTATGGCAACAGTTTGAAAAATGCGTCTCTATAGGACCTCCAGAATTTTTTGCTGGCCCTAAGGAGATGTACCCCTTTTACCCCCTCAGCAATTCAAAATCACATTAAGCATGTTCTTGCCACACAGTTAAATGTTTGTGTGGGCCCTGTCAGCCTAGTGATGAAAAAATAGACTATATTTCCAGGCCCTCCACCCATTTCCTATCCCTATTTTCCCCAAATATGCCCGGGTTGGCGACTGGTGCTTGATTTAAACCTCGTATTAGCATGCATGTTACATATATACCTTCCCTGCATCCTCTAAACTGTTTTGTTATTGGCCTACAATGAGCAATTAGTATGTTTAGTAATATTTTATGTCTCTCTAATAATATATAGGCTATTATAAGGCCTATGTCAGTCCGTTTTATTGCTTTAGCATTGTCAACTTACGACCAAAAGTACCATGCTTTGTTTCTGGTACCCATGAGGTAAGTACTTATATAATTTTATGTGTGTTTTTGTGTTTTAAACATACCTGCGTCTCCTTAGGACCAGGGGCGTCCCCTTAGGATTTTGCTGCCCTAAGGGGACGCATCTCTTATTTATCTTCGCTCTCCTACACAATATGATATAAAGTAAAAATGTTAGTGCCTGGTGAAAATATAAGCTTTTTGCTATTTATCCCCCTTACCCTCAATTTCCTATCTCTTATAGGCAAGCGGAAGCAACTCGTAAAAAAAAAAAAAGTAGCCTATGTAAAAATGCGTCTGCATTGGTACTCGTACCCTAGGCCTATATCAAAGAAAAATAAACAGTTAGGCCTATACTGATGTTTTGGACCGACAGTTAGCCCATCGATCTGTTTAGGCCTAATAGGTCCGGTAGAGCATATACATCATTGCTATATATGGCATTAAGAGCTGAAATGTATTATAAGGGAGAAAAAACAAAAACGCTAAAATACATGTAGGCCTATAGGCCTAGGCTACTGTAAAACAATAAGTTTTTCAGCCAGTACCCAACCAGTGGGGGTGTGGGGGCGGCAGCCCCCACCCATATACTAGGTTAGGTTAGGTTAGGTTGTTAAGTTAGGCTAGCACATAGCCTAGGCTAAAAAAATAAAAAAATAAAAAATAACCCAACCAGCGGGGGTGTGGGCAGGGTGCAAAACAGAAATTATCCAGTTCTGGATCATTTTTCTAAGCTTACAAGGATCAACTTTGCGCGGCGGCTGCGGGGGGTGCGTGGGGCGCAGCCCCCCGCTTCATAACAGGGGGTCCGGGGGGCGTATTCCCCCGGCCGCCGGAGAAATTTTGAGATGTGAAGGTAAATATATGCACAATACATGCAATTTATTAAAAGGAATTAATAATATTGTAAGTAAAAGGGATGTTATGTATGTTTACTGGTGTTTAATCAGGATACTAGGGGAGCTGGCTGCCTGTACTTCAGTCTCAAAGAGATGCACTTCAGGTCCACTAATATAGGCATTGAAAACAGGTTTTTAAATTATTCTTAGCAGTCCCTGTTTTAGTTTTGTAACTTTTGTCCAATAAAGATTTCATGTATATTTGTTGTTGCATTCCAAGAACTATTACATACTTAATTTATATCCTTTCATATGATACATGAGTTACTATAGAGTACTGGTTAAAATACATACCGGTACCAAGTTTCAAGAATAAACTTTGATTAGAACATTTGTTTGTCTATTATTTTCCCTGGGCCGAGTAAAAAATACCTGGGTAGGCTATTCCCATCTCGGGTTAAGTACAATCAGTAGGAACGTAGAAACTTACTTTAATTTTCACAACTTTAAAAGACTCAAGATTCTGCGAGGCTAATTCCGAAAATATTCAATCAAGTCTCCGTTACCCCCATGAAGTCAGGTTATAGTAATGACAAGACATACCAATAATATATGTTAGTTAGCGGGTGTGTGGACTGTGGGGATAGTGGCAGCCCCCACTTTGGACACTAAGACTAAGTAAAGTTAGGTTAGGGTAAGGTAATGCAAATTATCTACTCATAACATGATAAACAATTGAACAATAAACTACTGTACTATATTCCTTGAAGAAATAAAAACAAACAATTGTACATAAGGCTGCGGAAAGATTCTTTAGTGATACCCAAGTCATGGCCGGGATTCCGGGAAATCTATAAATGCACTGTAGGCGGTAGGCCTAGCTGCTGGCTGTACACTTATTAAATTGTACCGGTAATCTGGCTAAAAAGTTACCGGTATACAAAATGAGAACATAGAGGCAGGGTGCAGATCCCACTTTGGACACTAAGTTTGGACTTTGGTTAGGGTAAGTTATTGCAAATCTTCCACTCATAATATAAACTACAATAAAATAAGATACCAGTAGATAAGATACTACTGTAGCCTATACCTTGAAAACAAAAACAAACGGTAAGACTGCGAAAGTATTCTTCAGTGACAGGTCTACTCCTATAGGCCTAATCCCACGGCATGACGGCAAACTGTTATTGTCATAGGCTATAGCCTAGCCAGGGTGTCGAATGACGCTGTTTTTTTGAGTGATACAACTTTCTGTATAATGATAAAAAAAAAATAATCCTAGCCTACGTATTTTTATATTATTATTTTAAAAGTTAGACATCTAAAATAGGCCTAGGCTTAGGCCTACTGTGTTCCAAAACTCAAGAGTAGCCTAGGCTAGGTTAGCCTAGCCTAGCCTTACAAAAAAAAAAAAAAAAAATACAGGAATGTTGGTCTAGGCTAAGTTTAATATACACTTCCCAGGTCATTTTAACAGTTCTATTGCTTCTATATATCATATAATACACCATAGAGTAAGTTTTTAATAACTAGAAACAAAGGTCATCTTCTAAATAATTACCATAATTGAGGACCTTCGCCATTCCCGGGTTAAGAGTGGGCTCTGAGTCTTAGCCTACCAGAACCAGATTCCCAGCTGCCTAGCTAACCTTATTTTTTACTGTCTTTAACCTCAAATCTTCCTTGATCTTCATTAGCCTATCAATACATTATACATAGCCCCACTAGTGGGGGCAGTCCTAAGATTGTTGGATAATGGGTTATCCTAAGCCTAATATGCCTAGCCTCAGCCTAGGCTACTCATTTCTGCTTCAAATTATCATTATCATCATAGGCCTAGGCTAATACAAGTAGGCCTAGGCTTATCTGAAAAAATAATATGCTTGGCTACTTACAAAATCACTGTTTGGTGCTTGCTAGAAGTCAGGTTTATCCAAAGTATCACCTTGAACTTATACCTTATATATAATGAGTTCCCCAAGATTAATATGCACAATTTTAGAATGTGTAGGGCACTCGCACTTCACATGAAGTCAATGTTATATTCCAGCCCCTTAATTCACTCTATTTTTCCACAAATATATCGGTAAATAACAGCTAACACATTTCCAAGTGTTCCACAGTTGATTGGCGGCAAGCTAATTTGACGTCATCATTGGATTATTCTCGGAAACACCACAATGGAAAACATTGCTGATATTCGTTCGTTGTTTTCCATTGATCCAACCACATATATACCCCTGAAAAACCAATAATTCATCATAAAATCGTACTAATTTATAGCTTACCTTATGCCTCAAGGTCTTGCGCTCTTTGTCAAACACATAAAATTTATATTCATTCACTATTTTTAAGAAATTAGAGACCCCATAAAATTAGCACATACGAAAAAATATCGTGTATTTTGTGGGAGTTTAATTAAGATCAGATCAGATCAGAAAACTAACATTCAAACTTAAATTAATATTTTACATTATTCATTTCAGTGAAATTTAGTCAATATATTAAACACATGGAGTATTTTAGTTAATATATACATAGTTTTAGATAAATACCTATTATTATCCTTTAATCTACATATTATTGAGCATTCGAGTGCCAATAAAATTACGGTAGTTGTGTTCGTCTTGACTCAGCCTTCGGCGCAATATAACATCGGAGTGTAGGGGTACATTGGTTGTTTGTTTGTTTGTTTGTTTTAGCGGACTCTCCCATCCAGGAGTTCGTTCTATGAACGATGGCTGTTTCCTTATTGTAATATATATTTGTTATATTGGTGGTAAAGTCAGTCACCTC
This sequence comes from Paralithodes platypus, assembly GCA_032716605.1. Taxonomy (NCBI): domain Eukaryota; kingdom Metazoa; phylum Arthropoda; class Malacostraca; order Decapoda; family Lithodidae; genus Paralithodes; species Paralithodes platypus. The sequence goes on from CM064490.1 coordinate 37,910,113, forward strand.
ATCCGAACCGAACAAGTTGTGTTTTCACAGTGTAAACAAATCGCTCTCATGACTCGAGCTCTGGATTTATCCGTCTATATTTACATTAGTAGCTGCATTTGGACTTCAATACAGGTGATATATAATAGTTCTAAGATCATAGCCAATGTAGAGTACAGTGTAGAGCAAAGCAACTATCGTTTGATGAGTGTAATGTAGAAATAGAATGGCAGGTTTAGCGGGGCTCCCGGCCGCCCCGGGACAGTCACAGGCTCTTAGCCTATTTCAGTATCAATATTTTTTCAATGTTAGGTTCGGGATCACGAAGAAAATGGGCGAATTTTGGCACACTGGGTGTGGGGGCAGCAGCCCCCATCCATATACTAGGTTAGGTTAGGTAAGGTTGTTAGGTTAGGCTAATAGGCCTAGGCCTTAGACAGTGTGCCAAAATTCGCCCATTTTCTTCGTGATCCCGAACCTAACATCTGAAAAAATATTGATACTGAAATAGGCTAAGAGCCTGTGACTGTCCCGGGGCGGCCGGGAGCCCCGCTAAACCTGCCATTCTATTTCTACATTACACTCATCAAACGATAGTTGCTTTGCTCTACACTGTACTCTACATTGGCTATGATCTTAGAACTATTATATATCACCTGTATTGAAGTCCAAATGCAGCTACTAATGTAAATATAGACGGATAAATCCAGAGCTCGAGTCATGAGAGCGATTTGTTTACACTGTGAAAACACAACTTGTTCGGTTCGGATGAGGTGACTGACTTTAGCACCAATATAACAAATATATATTACAATAAGGAAACAGCCATCGTTCATAGAACGAACTCCTGGATGGGAGAGTCCGCTAAAACAAACAAACAAACAAACAACCAATGTACCCCTACACTCCGATGTTATATTGCGCCGAAGGCTGAGTCAAGACGAACACAACTACCGTAATTTTATTGGCACTCGAATGCTCAATAATATGTAGATTAAAGGATAATAATAGGTATTTATCTAAAACTATGTATATATTAACTAAACTACTCCATGTGTTTAATATATTGACTAAATTTCACTGAAATGAATAATGTAAAATATTAATTTAAGTTTGAATGTTAGTTTTCTGATCTGATCTGATCCTAATTAAACTCCCACAAAATACACGATATTTTTTCGTATGTGCTAATTTTATGGGGTCTCTAATTTCTTAAAAATAGTGAATGAATATAAATTTTATGTGTTTGACAAAGAGCGCAAGACCTTGAGGCATAAGGTAAGCTATAAATTAGTACGATTTTATGATGAATTATTGGTTTTTCAGGGGTATATATGTGGTTGGATCAATGGAAAACAACGAACGAATATCAGCAATGATTTCCATTGTGGTGTTTCCGAGAATAATCCAATGATGACGTCAAATTAGCTTGCCGCCAATCAACTGTGGAACACTTGGAAATGTGTTAGCTGTTATTTACCGATATATTTGTGGAAAAATAGAGTGAATTAAGGGGCTGGAATATAACATTGACTTCATGTGAAGTGTGAGTGCCCTACACATTCTAAAATTGTGCATATTAATCTTGGGGGAACTCATTATATATAAGGTATAAGTTCAAGGTGATACTTTGGATAAACCTGACTTCTAGCAAGCACCAAACAGCGATTTTGTAAGTAGCCAAGCATATTATTTTTTTCAGATAAGCCTAGGCCTACTTGTATTAGCCTAGGCCTATGATGATAATGATGATTTGAAGCAGAAATGAGTAGCCTAGGCTGAGGCTAGGCGTATTAGGCTTAGGATAACCCATTATCCAACAATCTTAGGATTGCCCCCACTAGGGCCACTAGTGGGGCTATGTATAATGTATTGATAGGCTAATGAAGATCAAGGAAGATTTGAGGTTAAAGTCTTAAAGACAGTAAAAAATAAGGTTAGCTAGGCAGCTGGGAATCTGGTTCTGGTAGGCTAAGACTCAGAGCCCACTCTTAACCCGGGAACGGCAAAGGTCCTCAATTATGGTAATTATTTAGAAGATGACCTTTGTTTCTAGTTATTAAAAACTTACTCTATGGTGTATTATATGATATATAGAAGCAATAGAACTGTTAAAATGACCTGGGAAGTGTATATTAAACTTAGCCTAGACCAACATTCCTGTATTTTTTTTTTTTTTTTTGTAAGGCTAGGCTAGGTTAACCTAGCCTAGGCTACTCTTGAGTTTTGGAACACAGTAGGCCTAAGCCTAGGCCTATTTTAGATGTCTAACTTTTAAAATAATAATATAAAAATACGTAGGCTAGGATTTTTTTTTTTATCATTATACAGAAAGTTGTATCACTCAAAAAAACAGCGTCATTCGACACCCTGGCTAGGCTATAGCCTATGACAATAACAGTTTGCCGTCATGCCGTGGGATTAGGCCTATAGGGGTAGACCTGTCACTGAAGAATACTTTCGCAGTCTTACCGTTTGTTTTTGTTTTCAAGGTATAGGCTACAGTAGTATCTTATCTACTGGTATCTTATTTTATTGTAGTTTATATTATGAGTGGAAGATTTGCAATAACTTACCCTAACCAAAGTCCAAACTTAGTGTCCAAAGTGGGATCTGCACCCTGCCTCTATGTTCTCATTTTGTATACCGGTAACTTTTTAGCCAGATTACCGGTACAATTTAATAAGTGTACAGCCAGCAGCTAGGCCTACCGCCTACAGTGCATTTATAGATTTCCCGGAATCCCGGCCATGACTTGGGTATCACTAAAGAATCTTTCCGCAGCCTTATGTACAATTGTTTGTTTTTATTTCTTCAAGGAATATAGTACAGTAGTTTATTGTTCAATTGTTTATCATGTTATGAGTAGATAATTTGCATTACCTTACCCTAACCTAACTTTACTTAGTCTTAGTGTCCAAAGTGGGGGCTGCCACTATCCCCACAGTCCACACACCCGCTAACTAACATATATTATTGGTATGTCTTGTCATTACTATAACCTGACTTCATGGGGGTAACGGAGACTTGATTGAATATTTTCGGAATTAGCCTCGCAGAATCTTGAGTCTTTTAAAGTTGTGAAAATTAAAGTAAGTTTCTACGTTCCTACTGATTGTACTTAACCCGAGATGGGAATAGCCTACCCCGGTATTTTTTACTCGGCCCAGGGAAAATAATAGACAAACAAATGTTCTAGCCTAATCAAAGTTTATTCTTGAAACTTGGTACCGGTATGTATTTTAACCAGTACTCTATAGTAACTCATGTATCATATGAAAGGATATAAATTAAGTATGTAATAGTTCTTGGAATGCAACAACAAATATACATGAAATCTTTATTGGACAAAAGTTACAAAACTAAAACAGGGACTGCTAAGAATAATTTAAAAACCTGTTTTCAATGCCTATATTAGTGGACCTGAAGTGAATCTCTTTGAGACTGAAGTACAGGCAGCCAGCTCCCCTAGTATCCTGATTAAACACCAGTAAACATAGGCCTACATAACATCCCTTTTACTTACAATATTATTAATTCCTTTTAATAAATTTTGAGCATGTATTGTGCGTATATTTACCTTCACATCTCAAAATTTCTCCGGCGGGTACGCCGCGCAAAGTTGATCCTTGTAAGCTTAGAAAAATGATCCAGAACTGGATAATTTCTGTTTTGGCACCCTGTAGGCCTAGCCTAGAACATTACAAAAAAAAAAAAAAAAAAAAAAAAAAATCTAACCCAACCAGTTAAACCAGCGGGGCCGCGGGGGTGTGGGGGCGGCAGCCCCCACCCATAATACTAGGATAGGTTAGGTAAGGTTGTTAGGTTAGGCTAATGTCTTCCCAAAGTTGACTATTTTTATAACATGAAATATTAGGCTACCCACTCCACCCTGTGAAATCCGAGCCAGCTTTCGTCAAAAGTTGGCTCGGGTAGGCCTATTCACAAAATTGGGTTGTATGGGTTTGCAATTTGGGAAAACCCGAGCCAAGTTTTGATACAAAACGCTATAGGCCTAGGCCTATTATTGTATTTTTACGCTTTTAACCCCTCATTTTCCCTGAACTTCATAGCCCTCCCCACTAGTGGGGGTTGTGTTTTTAGATTGTTGGATAATGGGTAAATACTCATTTCCGCTCCTCTTCAGTATAAAACAACACTAGGCCTAGCCTAGCCTATATCTGAAGGAAAAATTACAAAAAACAAAAGGCCTAGCCTAAAACTTAGGCTACTGAAATCGCTGTCGGTCCAAAAAGTCAGGTTTACCAAATAAACAAAACACTAGGCCTAGAATTAGGCCTAACTAGTAAAAAGGCTGTCCGGGGTCTCTTCAATTTTTACCTTATCGGATATTTACCCTAAATCCATGAAAACACTTAATTTCTCACAATCTGGCGGGAAAAACATGAAAAATAGGCCTATGGGATAATGGGTGCGAGCCTTTTCCTTATAATTAGCCTACAGTAACCCCTGTCAATAAACACTCACCCTAACATAGCAGTGCAAAAGTTACAGGCAGTAGGCCTAACTGCAAACTTTTTAGTTGAATCGTAGACAGGGGAAGTTCGAAACGGATGTGTAGCACAACATCAATTAACCTTACCGAACTCGGTTCTTCTTCTTCTTTTGAACCCGCCCGCAGACCGCGCAGGTGACAGGTCCACAGGGCTGACCTTTGTATCGGTACTGGCTCAGAAACATTAGTAAGAGGGAAATTTTAGAGTAGAAGGATAGTATAAGGGACAGTGTTTTAGACCTACCTATCACGTCCTCCCCCCCCCCCCCTCATACCCATTTCTCTTACTCCATATCTTTTCTAGTATCCTCTTCACCATCTCCATGTCTTGCGTTTCCATATCTTGTGTTAGCCCCAGCAATGCCCCTACCCCTCTATCGTCTCTCTGTTTTAATTCCTCCCACCCTAGTTCCCCAACTCTATTCCTCATGTATCTCTCCAACTCATTTCTCTCCTCATCATATTTTGTACACTCCGTTAACCCTCTCACGTCCTGACGCAATTTTTGAGCCTATTAGGGATACTTTAAAGCCTTTGTTACTGTCCGGGTACTTATAAACCTTTAGTTTATTTACTTCAACCTCTGCAGTTGTCTTTGAGTTAGCTGTGGGTAGAAAACTAATTTTGGAGAGGTAATTATAAGAGTGAGAGTAATCTATATTTCTTATTGCTAATCTGGCAACCTCTGCATCATAAGGATGTGAGAGGGTTAATTACTATGTGTTCTATGTCCTCGACTGTTAGGGTCTCCTCCCAGTTCGCATTGAGTACAGTGGGGTCCCACTCCGTTCCATCTCCTTGTTCTTTCATTTGTCTCTAGGGATCCTGTCCTTGCTTTAAACAGCAATTTAGATCCCCATCCTCCATCATAGAAAATTTCTCTAACTGGTTTTTCCTTCCCTCTGTAATACGACAGCGTGGCTTTGTTTTCTACCCCTTCCCTCCACTTCCTTCTTCCCTCCTCTTTTATCCCTTTCTCTATCTCTCTGATACATACATCCCCTCCCATTTTCCAGTATGACCCAATCATCCCTCCCATTTCGTTTTCTAAATTCCCCTCCTACATGGTCCTGTATTATATTTATCCTTCCCAGCCTTTTGCACTCTCTGTTCCATTTACTTTCCTCGCTCGCCCATCTTTATACCTTCTTCGGCCACCTATTTTCCTCCATCCCCTCTAGCCTCATGCACTTTGTACTTCCCTTTTGCTTTTCCTATCCTTTCTTCAAACGTACTCCACCCCATTTCTCCTCGGATTGCTTCTTGTGCTACATATTTATTTGCCCCCAATCCCGTCCCGAGTTTATTCTGTACCGTTTCTAATTTCCTCGTTTCTGCCTCTGTCGTTTCCACCGCCTCCATGCCATACATAATTGCAGGTATTCCTAGTCCTTTCCACAGCCCGCGCACTATTTCATAGCTATTCGCTCTTAATCTAGTCGCGCTCAGTTCAGTTCAGTTCAATTCAGTTCAGTTGCTGGTCGGGAAGCTATGCCTTTGCAACCGCGCCTCCCATTTGTCGTCTTTTCTGTTTTTCTAATTTAACAGTAAAATTTATTATGTGCTATGTGCTGGTTTCTTCTTTCTTGCTCTTCTTTCTTCTTGCTTGTTTTCCTTCTTGATTGTTGTTCTTGTTTCTTCTTTCACCTTTATATTTTCTTTGCAGTTTCTTCATGTGTTGTTCCTTAATTTGCTTTTCTCTCTTTCTCCAAAAACAATATATTGCCTTTTTGACCCTACCTGTGCTTTGTCTACTAAACATTAAGCTACCTAGTATTTAATAGTGGCCCCTTCATCATTGACGATGTTGCCTATTAGTATAATAGTCTCCATTCAACATCCACGTCAGTCGTTTGAATCAACCGCCGCGAGGAAGAATAAGAGTCATCTTCATAAGTGCAATGCTACTTCTCTTATGGTGTCGTCACAGATCGGGTACCCACTACGAAAAAACTTTGTAAAAAAATAAGAGAACAAAAAAGGAAAAAAAAATCCACTTTAACACTGTTATTCACAAGCTTCCCACATTCGGTGGATTTTCTTGCGTTGTGGCTTCTTACCGCCTCTCACCAAGCGCAATAATTCTTCCTTCTCTTCCTCGCGGGCCAACCGTCAACACTAGTGCCCCTTAGCTCCGGCTTCATTCGACGTTCGCTTTCCTCTAGTGAGTCCCTACTCATTTGTATATATCTGGGGGATAGTGAGCAAGGGTTTAGATTAACTAGCACGGGTTGTGTATTGTTGGCCCGCAGGAAGTGTTAAATTAGGGTACATTCAGGCGTTTACTTGTATTCATTCTTGTTACCACACGCGTGGTTTTAATTGTTGCTATGCGCCTTAGTTTTTGCTTTTCCTTTAGTTAGGAGGCTCCTTTATTCATCGCTAGCTGTTCCTTTGTCCAGCTTTGGGTCTTGGGACCCCGTTTTTGTCTTTTTAGCAGACGCGCCGGGTTAAGGTTGTCACACGTGGTTGTGGGACCTTCCGGCGTTTCGTGTCTGGCGGGAAGTCCTGTCTGGTGGCTTTCCCTGAGCCTTTGATAGTTCTTTTGCTTTCACTTTAGTTAGGAGGCTTTTATTCATCGCTAGCTGTTCCTTAGTTCAGCTTTGGGTCTTGGGACCCCGTCTTGTCTTTTAGCAGACGCGCCGGGTTACGGTTGTCACACGTGCTTGTGGGACCTTCTGGCGTCCGTGTCTGCTGAGAGGTCCCGTTTGGGGGCTTTCTCTGAGCCTTTTGCTCTGCTTTCGCTGCTCTTTCGTGTTTATTCATTTTGAAAGTTATTTTCTCATGTTTAAGCCTTTAGGTTAGTTTTTTGGGGGGTATATTTAATTTTTCTCTATGTGTGAATTATTTTGTGTCCCCTTTTCTTGCGCTCCCTGTGGGTTAGTGTTTCACACTTCCCGGGAGTCCAAGGAGACGTCCTTATGTCAGGGTTGGTTTGAGAGTAGGGTGGTTTTCTCTCGTTGTTGTGCTTTTCACCGAGTGAACTCCTCTCTTGACCCGCCGGCTTCGGTTCTGCGACTCTAGTTTCAGTGCCGGCGTGTGGTTGTGTTCCTCTTTCCCCCTGTCTTGTGATCTTTGTGGTGTTTCCCTCCTTCCGGCGACCTGGTATGGCCGGCAGAAGGAGATATGTCCGGCAAAGATAAAGATTTCGGCGTGCCGCCCGGCCCATTGTTGTGTTGTGTGATGACTCATGTCATAGGATGGCACTCCGTCTTCTGTGTGAACGGCCCTTTGGTGTGTTTACCCCGTCTTTCACGGCGGCGAGGTGTGTAAACGTACCGGCGCCTGCTAGCAATTTTTCATAATAGCACGCAGATACCCGCCGCAAACTGGCCTAAACAACGATGCCTCATGTCATACATTGGCATGTGTGAAGTCGCTGCCTCTAGAGAATTTTGGACAGTTTTACCGGCGGTTTTTTCTTAGCAGGGCCGCCGGGTTCTATTTTGCAAATAGTTAAAAAACCCTCCGAATGTCCCGGCGTGTGGGCTTTCATACATGCCTCCTGACGGGAAGTGCTACTTATTAAAGGACCCCTGTGCTCGGCCCGCCGAGGGAATTCGCCCTGATAGTTAGCCGAGCGCAATAAGACTTACCCTCTCTGACATATGACACAAGTTTGAGCCCGTTTCACGGGCAACCTCGGGTGTCATAAAAGGGCTAATTTCTCAGCGATTCCGCCATGGTGAGGGAGTCTATATACCCAGGACCTTCGGCTTCATCGCCCTGCGGCGATACAGTGAAGGACAGATTATATGCTATAATCTACACGGTTCTTGGGCCAGTGACACTAGTCACAGGTAAGCATTTTCTACACCAAATAATTCCACTAATTGACAGAATCAGGTCCGGTCGAAGGTTAGACTAATAGTGGCTATTTTTCTAACTTTCCGGCGAACTTGCACTAGCATGTTATTATATAACACCTCTCAGGTTATCCTTATGAGCATTGATTCCTGGAAATTCTTTCCAGATCAGCACGGTAGGGGACCATCCTGTTCCCGATGTGGAAAAGGGAGAAAAGGGGGGGGGGGGGTCGATGGTTCGGTCAAAAATTCACTTTTGCCTCCACACGGACCTCCCATTTTGAATTTTAACATTTTAATTACTTGCACTCTAAGATTGCGACAGGCTGCGTCTAAGTTGCCTCTGGAATTCCCAGCAATGCCCGGCGGGCATAGATCCTGGTGCGGATTGGGTGAGTTTTTGTATAGATCATTCGGGCCTTGCGGCCATGATCGATAGATACCTCAATGGCCACAGTATGGGAATTGTTGACAGTTGCTAACTTTCAAAACAAAATTTCCCAGAATCAGGGATAATGTTACATCTAGGCAATCAATCCTCACCACTTAGCTGAGCAATGAGCCATTGGTTATGACTCAGACCCTGTGAGGTAACACCTGACACCCCCCCCCCCATGCACCCCCCTGATACAAGAACCCTACAGGCTTTGCCGGACATCGTTCTAGATTGACACTCCCGAGTAATGGAACCTAGGTCTCCAACTAGGGTAAGTAAATTTTTCTTTCCTTAAAAAATCTAAGTTAAGAGAAGTCGATCAATATCTTGGTTAATGATTCTCAACCAATTAGGCCGACGAGACGGCTCGGTTATTTACGCTAACCTTCAGCCAGCGAGACGTCTCTCATCCTACAATGAAGTAAAAAGATGCAAACAAATGTTTACCTTCTTTTGTTCACGAATCTGTGTTAGGTTACGAGATCTTATGGATAACGAATTTGGATGCATTCAACGGTAACTTAACGACATAACTTTTTCAAGTACAATATGTTATTTTATACTGCCGGGGTATGGACCATTTTACAAGCTTATCTATAGACATCAGCTTGCTGGGTATCTACAGTTTTTTTTCCTATTATAGGTACTTGAAACTGCACGGCTCCAGGCCTAGTGGGAACGGTTCAGGTTCATCCCAAAACACTATGCATAAGTGGCTGATCCCTGCGTCCCATTGCGGCGAGTTGGAGATCTAGTGTTAGTCTAACCCTTCTGAACTGAGTTGGCAATGGTGCACACGGTATACCTAGTAGACCTTTTCTCACTTATTCCATAGATTAAAGTCTCGTTTTGTTTTATCATTCCAGCCCTCCTGGCGCTTTTGCCCCGTGTTAGGCATGATTACAAATAAATCATTATGGACTCAGTAAGGCCAAAGTGGATGTTAAGTTAGAGGCATAAGTTTATTGCTCAATGACCTCTAGCTTTCAATCCCACTTGAATGTTGAAATCGAGGAAGGATCCTCATCTATTTCGATTATTTAGGACCGGTAGTGTGAGGGGAATATTTTCTCTCACTATAAACTCTAGGGACTTACCCGGCCGGAGTTCACTGTCTCCCGGTCAACATACCACGAACGGATGGGCGATCTTGGTAGCATCAGTCCCGGGTTTTTTTCTCTCAGATCGACTCCATAGTAGTACAATCGATCATCTCAGTTTTTATCCAATGTTGTTTCCTAAGCCTTAAAATATCTCCCAAAAAATTCTCGACATAACATTATGCCATGTCCCTATGCCGGGAAATAGAAATATTTTCGTTTGGACGCTAGTTGTCAGGATCAGGAAACGGTGTTGCGGCGGGACAACACATACCCGGAATACCCGCCGGATAAGCGGTCAAATACTTGCCTCCGGTCGCTTTCACACCTCACCCAATTCTGGGTGAGGTGGGCGATGGACCATGGGTTACGTGGGATCAGGATCTTCAACAATTTGCGATAGTTTTTCCATCTAACCCTCTGTCCCCAGTTTCCCCTCCATTACCGAGTTTGACTGGCTAATACAACGACCGGGAGGGGTCCCCCTCCCTATTTTGATTTTTCATCGCCCCTCAATTAACTGCAGAGGATTTTCCTTTGCCCCTCATTGCTCCTGAACCTCTTGAACTCCAAAGGTAATTTTCTTGTCAGAGATAAGGCCCACAGGACGTTTTTTAGCTTCCTGTTTCCTAGGGATACGCCCCCACGGCGGAAGGAGGAATTAGCTAAGGCTTCTCAACAATATCTCCTCCCTTCCCCGGCGAGAACTTTCACAGAAATCCGGACAGACTTTTTTGAGGCAGTCAGGTCACGACAGCTCCTCAGACTCGGTATGGCTCATGGGTACCTATGAATGCTTATTATAGGATTTGGTTCTTTCCGGTCTTCACCGCGAAGCTCATGATTAGCTAGACAGAGAGATGTGAAGGTAATGATGATATCGAATGTAGAGAACCCCCATTAGGTCTCCCCGAAGGCTCCAAGCGGCTGACGGACGGTTTCCCCGACCACTATCTAGTACAATTAAAAAATGCTTTAAGGACTGGTTCGTGTGTACTCCCTCCGTCCTCCTCTCTCCCTCGGTAGTGCTCGTGCAATATAGGGTTCCGAGGTTCGACGAGGTGTTAGTTCCTAAGGGTGGCTGCGCCACCTTATCTCTTCTGCGCGACCAGACTGCGCCGGTCACCGCAATGTGCTCACCAGAAAAGAAGTCACACGGCTTTGCCTCACCCGGCGTTGCATAACAGAATGATACAACCCTCTGCATAAGGGATGTGATACCTAATCATTACACAGAAGAGGGAGACACACGATCCCCGGCCCAGGTCTGGTGTGCGAACGCCATTAAACCTGCGGCGGACACACACCAGGAGGGGCCGCCTCTCTCACTCTAACTTGGGTTATAAGCCAGACAACCGTCCACCGGCAAGCGGCTACCAGGGTGTCTTTAGGATGATGTACTACTAGTCAGTAAATCTGGAAGGGTTAATTGGAGGACGGTATTCACAGGGGTCTCTACTACAGTTACACTTGTCAATTCCCCAGGATGTCCCTCTGTTTACGTTACGTGCCGTACAACGCGAATAAGTATTCACTCTCGCTAAGCTCACTTCATGATTACGCATTTTTAAGCCCTCAGCAAGCCTTGTTGGGTTTGTCCCTTTTTGGGAAGAGTCCCGCCGCGGGGGGCTGGAAGTTCGTCCCGGCGGGATGTTATTCCCATCTCCAATATTATAGGGGACTTCTTCCTCTTTCCCTATGCTTATTCGAGCTGTGCGCATGTACCGAGATGTTTTACTGGGGTCAGGGACGGCTCAGCAGCAGGTCCCAACTTTTACGATAGCCACTTAAGGCTGAATCAGTTATTTACTTTCCCCCCACTTTTCTTCTTAAATGTGATAGACGAAAACCGTTATGGGCTCTCTCGCCTTTATTTTGTTCCATATGAAATTACAGCCACGTTCTCCTTACACACGGCCAGTAGAGCGGCTTATATTGATCTGGCAAAAGCGTGCGCTTTTTGTTACTTAGGCTTATACTTTCAGTAAGGCCTAGCAATAACTTAACGCTGTTAGCAGTCCTTACGCACCAGAGATCTCTCTATGTCAGTCTCATCCTTAGCCTTCCAAACATATCAGCTCTCTTAAATTTTTCTGTAATTGCCGCGAACAATCACTCTTCAAAGGTGACAGTTTTCCCCTTCAATCCCAGGGTCCTTGTTTTCCCTCCGGCTTAGACTAGAAGCCTGTCCCTCCTTAATATATGGCCAGCCGCGCTGAACCGGAGCTTTCTCTGACCTCTAAGTAATCGTGAACTGTTTTTTAGTTGTAGGAGACGAAAAAAGTTCAGAATGGGGTATATATACCGCCGGGGGAAGCTGGGGTCGGGGCCATTCAGGTCCTACGGCTCATGCCCCCCAGGTATCTTGCTCGATCCTCTTAGACTAGAATATTTTTGACATCCCCCGGCGGACTAACTGATATAGCCAGTTGTTTTTCTAGCTCTCTAAGTTTTTTCCAGGATCCTACGTGTCCTCGCTCCACGCCAAGTGGGCATAGGACGTGGTAGTCACAGGAGGCGCCGTCGGTGCAGACTTTTTTCTTTGCTTGTGTTTTTTCCCTTTTTGGTTACAAACTCGGTTTTCTATTGCGGCCCAGGCCTTTTTCTTATGGTCTGCACAAGGGCACACTCCTTCTGTTTGTTTTACTTGTAATTCCAGCCGTTAGTACTGTGATGTGTACGCCCAATAGGGGCTTAAGAAAATGGGGGGGGGGGTATGCGGATCCCAGTACAAGAGATGAACCCCCTTCCACAGGATTACAAGTTAATGCAGGGCAAGCGAGGCGTTATTTACGCCGGGCCAAGGCCAAATTAATAGATATGCACGAGCTAAGAAGCTCGGGAACATTTGTTTAATTATTAAATTTGATGTATTCATTTTAGGGTTGCAAAGCTTATTTAAAGCTCATGTAGTTTACGAATAATAAAAGATTGTGTTACACTACTGTTCATTATGCTGTATATGTTAATTTCAGGTTTCTTTGCTAGTTGCACTAGATTAAGAAAGGTTGGTATTGGTCACGGTGACTCGAGATGTTCATTATTGCTATATATGTAAATTGCAGGTTTCTATGCTAGTTGCACTAGATTACGAAAGATTGGTATTGGTCGAAATGACTCAATACATGTTCCAGCCTAGTTTGCACTAGATTCACTAAGTTTAGTATTGGTCGAAGTGACTCAATAAATGGACCTAAGGACCAAGCTGAGCTTAGCACAGGTTACAGGTCGAGGTGACGATTTTTATTTTTGCATTTAACTCTCTGTGTCACACGGTACAACAAATACCTCATGGAAGAGGACTCAGTTGTTGGAGCAGGCTTCTTTGAAGCAACGCACTGCTCCCACTCTTTCCTATTTTATAATGTTGTATGCACAACAAAACAATTATTATTTCTTTTTCCTGTTATAAGATTTCTTGACTTAACCATGCAGTTATTGTGAGTTTGATATTTACGAATGTCCCCCTCCAGTCTTGGAATTCAGGCAACATCGTCAATGATGAAGGGGCCACTATTAAATTATAGGTTTGATTCTCGAAGGGAAGTAGAGAAAACCTAATATTTAGTAGAGGCCCCGGAATCATTGACGACGAAGTCCCTCCCAGCCATCCCCTTCCCATTCGCTGATATTTTGAGTTTATCTTGGTATATCATTGAAGGAAGAATTGTTGCGGTTGGCGAGAGGCGGTAAGAAGCCACAATGCAAGAAAATCCACCGAATGTGGGAAGCTTGTGAATAACAGTGTTAAAGTGGAAAATTCTTTTTCCTTTTTTGTTCTCTTATTTTTTACGAAGTTTTTTCGTAGTGGGTACCCGATCTGTGACGACACCATAAGAGAAGTAGCGTTGCACTTATGAAGATGACTCTTAATTATTCTTCCTCGCGGCGGTTGATTCAAACAACTGACGTGGATGTTGAATGGAGACTATTATACTAATAGGCAACATCGTCAATGATTCCGGGGCCCCTACTAAATATTAGGTTTTCTCTACTTCCCTTCAGGAATCAAACCTATAATATGGGATTCATCTTCTATACTGTATATGGTTGTTGGAATAGAGGTTCCAGTCTTCTTTCTTCTGTGTATGCAGGGCACCACAGAATGAAATGCTTAAGGTCCTCTATTCCATCCCCACACATATTACATCCTGTGTTTCCTCCTGTATATCTATTTCTATCATTTAGCTGTAGGTTATTTGTTCTCGCTTTGTATAGGATAGCAGAAGCTGGTCTGTTATCATATATTAGTTCTTCTCCCCTTATTTCTTTCTTATACTTTCTATAAATATCTAAACTAGTTTTCTTGTTCAGTTCTTCCCTCCACATTTGAGAATCCCATTCTTTTAATTTACCCTTCAACTGGACTTTCCCTATACTGTATCTATTAAGTCATCGTATGTCAATTTCACTTCTCGGAGGTATTTAGTGATGGATTCGAACCAGGGATCTGTTGCAAATTCATATTTTTCTTCAATAATTATTTTTAGTAAGTGGCATCCCTCGTTTCCCTCTATGTGCTTTAAATATTTTATTTGACCCCCCATAATTCTTGTTTGCATTGATGATGCGCCTACTTCACCCCTTAGTGTTTCTACCTGTGCATATTTGGGGGCTCCTAATATTTGCCTGTAAACTTTATTTTCTACTTGCTGCAGCTTATCTATCTCTGTTTTGGTGTATCCTAGCACACTAGCCCCGTATAGAATTGTAGGTAGGGCTACACTCTTCCAAAAAGTTTTTCCTATCAATACCTTACTGCAGCTTTGAGCTATTATCGGGTATGTTAAGTTTGCCATCTGTTCTGCTTTAGCCAAGGATATTTCTTTTTGAGATTTAAAACAGTTTCTTTTATCTTCAATTTTTATACCCAAATATTTAATATCACTTGTTACCTCAATGTCTCTTATCTTTTCGGGCTTTTCTTTTACGTTAAACATTAATATTTTACTCTTGTCTTTATTTATTTTTAGGCCACACATATTTCCTATATTTATTAAATTGTCTATGGCTCTTTCAGCTTTCTCTATATTTTGCGTTAGAATCAGACCATCATCGGCGAAAAATAGTACGCTTAATTTAAATACCTGCTGATCTTCATACCCCTCCCCAAGTTCTTCCATTTGTTTTATAATATTATATGTTACTAGCTTGAAGAGCGTGGTTGATGCCGTGCATCCTTGCCTTATGCCACTTGTTACATTTATTTCAACCTTTCTATCTTTTCCTATATCTATTTCTGTTTGGTCACCTGTATAAATTTTGGCTACTGTATTAATTAGGTTAGGGTGGATTTTGTAGTCTTCCATCACCTTTATTAGATAGCTTCTTTTTACTGAGTCATACGCCTTGCTGAAATCTATGGATATTACTATTAGTGGTTTCCCTACTATACAAGATTTTTCAATACAATGCTTTAATATGAATTCAGAAAGTTTAGCCTTAACGTCGGCACTTCCCTGAGAGGTTTTGTTATTTTTCTTTTTGTGACGTGCTCTTATTATTATTGTTTAAATGTGTACTTGTGCAGTTTGCTTGGAGGGTTGTGGTGTCTCCAAATTACTGCACAGGCGTTTTAAGAGGGGGTGAAAAGAAAAATTGTTAGTGTTATGCCAGGTTTTTACTGGGGTTTAATTGGTTTTGATTAAGTGGGTTCTTCCTAACTGGAGAAGTTTTATTGTTTTACCACAGACACAGAAAGACAATAGAGGATAATTATCACAAGACGTGCATTCATATTCCGTTTATTTGCACAAGAATATCGCATACGTAAAAGCTAGAACAACAATGGTCAAGAACAAAACAATAATAGTGCACGAACGAGGCTCCACTACGTCTGACTCGCAAGACTGGATTATTCTATACAATATATAAGTTAACTTGAATTTATTTGTTATTAACTTTAACAGATTTATTATCAGTGCTTCCCTGATTTCTTTGGGTTTCACTAGAACTTCCTTTCTCTCGCTTTTTGTATACATGCGTAGTATCCGATGTTTCTAGAATACTTATGATATACCTAATAGATATATTTATACTACTTTCACTTTTGATATTTTTATACTTTCTATCTGATAATACACCATACAAGTATATATTCTTTCCACAGTTAGATCTTTTATAACTTTTAACGGTATAATAACTTCACTTTAGATGTGTAGAATAAGTAATCCAATATGTGTGTAGAAGTAGTAATCCAATCTTGGGTAGATGCGTTGGCCGGGGGTTGTCCTGACGTGACTGGGTTAGCACAGTTTAACTTGAATTCTTTGGTTTGGGACCTTAAATACTATTTTACTTAGCCAGCGCCGTAGTAAAAATAGAATCGAGCTAACGCAGGATTAACTCCTGACTACTCTGGTCTTTAAAAGAACTTTGATGAATTTCTTGCACTTTGGTCTATCCCGGATAAATTAAGCCACTATCCACAGCAGTAGTGTACTTGTATCCACAATAGCTCCGGGGTTGGGCTAGGGCGGGAATATTAGCTTGCTTCACACTGAAAGGGTCTAATAAACCGGCCTTGTTGATACCCACTCAAAATCATTATTATCGGTGGGTGAGTATACAATATCTCAATTGTTTCTACACCCATCGATCAATAGGAACCATTCTTCAACTGAGCCCCCAATCTTCAAACTGTACTTCCGCCCATTGACACCAAGAAACAGCTCTAGATTGAGATACTTAAATGAAGTCTGTGGGAGTATATATCTACCTTTTTACCTTGCTAGGTTGGTGGAGGGATTAGGTGACAGAAAGGCATATGGCAGCTGGTATCTTGTGGTGTTTAATTCCCTGTGGCTTGGAGTGGGGGTGGACTGTCTGGGCTGGGGGTTGTGCCCTTGTTGAGTTGAGGGTTAGGGGGATAATTCTGTCTTTCTCGTTTCCTGCTTTTGTTTTCCTGGACTTTGGAATTGTTGATGGTGATGAGTATGTCCCCTTCTGATGTTTCAGGACTGGTCATATCGATGGTAGCAATTCGTGTTCCGGTTTTGCAGGGTATATCATTGTTGGTTGTGCCCTTGATGAGTTGAGGGCTGGGGGTTGTGCCCTTGTTGAGTTGAGGGTTAGGGGGAGAATTCTGTCTTTCTCGTTTCTTGCTTTTGTTTTCCTGGACTTTGGAATTGTTGATGGTGATGAGTATGTCCCCTTCTGATGTTTCAGGACTTGTCATATCGATGGTAGCAATTCGTGTTCCGGTTTTGCAGGGTATATCATTGTTGGTTGTGCCCTTGATGAGTTGAGGTTTAGGGGGAGAATTCTGTCTTTCTCGTTTCCTGCTTTTGTTTTCCTGGACTTTGGAATTGTTGATGGTGATGGAGATGGTGGAGGTTGGTGGAGATCTCGGTATGTTGGCTGTGGCGGTCGGTGTGGCAACAGTGTTGGTGGTGATGGGGTTGGGAATGGTGGAGGTAAAGGTGGTGATCTCGGTATGCTGGCTGTGGCAGTGTAGAGATGATGGTGGAGATGATGGAGGTAGGCTATCAGGCGTGGTGAGAAGCTTTCCCATTATATCACTTCCTTCTTCCCCATCAAAGCCACGACCACGTGGCTGGAGCTGGTCACACCAGGCATTTTCTTGGTGGAAAACAAATTTCCATTTATCGAGATATTCCCACCATGTCATTGAGCTTCCGTCTGCTGATTTGCTCAGGTTAGCATAAAGAGTTATGCAAGGTATCTCCGTATATGTCCCGAGGGCTGCTTCTAGTTGATCTAGGGACTTAATATTAATTCTTAGTTGTAATTCTGGTGGTGTAATGGTTAAGGTGGCAAATATCTGTGTGTGATAACCCGGGTTCGAATCCCGGTGGATCATATATACTTTAATTAATTTCATTGGGGGTGTTGTGGCGAGATTAATAAAAATAAAGATTACGTAATTTGTTTGGGTCCCGATGATTTTCTTGATGTAAGGACCACTTCTGGGAATGTGGGATGTTGCAGGCTTAGTTTTGGTTGAGGTGGTGGTTTTCTTAATCCTTGTGGGAACCAGGGAACCCTTTTTGTTGACTGGGTTTTGATGGATTACAGTGATGATAGATGAGGGTGCTGGAATTACGTGAGTATTGCTTGCTATCTTCAAGGTTGGAGCCAACACAGATGATTGATCGGAGACGAAAGGAACAGGGGCCGATCGACGAATGTTGTGTGCAGGCGGCTGTTTTAGCCCGACTGTATCATAGGAGGAGAGATTATCTTCGGTGGATGGGGCAGGTGAAGAAGGGTTGGATGGAGGAGGTTTATGTGATTTCGGAGGTGCTGAAAGTGATGTGGTAGACATGGAGGCTGGTGGTGAAGATGTAGAACAGGTTTTACCATAAAAACCGGTGGAGGTAGGTGGTCGAGGATATGGAGGCTTCTGAGGTGGCTGTGGTTGGATGTTGACTTTTTTCCTATTTGGTGATTTGGCTTTAGCCTGATGGTTATGGCTTTTGTTCCTGATCGCTATTTTGGTTTTCGGGATCCTTCTAGGGGAGTCTTCTGGAACGTCTTCAATCTTAGCTAGGTGGTAGATGGGTGGAGTTTTCCCGGGCACAGGCTCCCTCGCCGAGGCCATAGAAATGGGTGGGGGAGGCTCAAAAAAATCTCAAGGAGGGTCTTCCATCTCCTCTATTTCTTCTTCCTCTTGGTCTTCATCGATGGCTTGAATTTGGTAAAGTTCCGTGGGACCGTATTCGTCCTCGTGGTACTCGATGTCCATTTTCTTAGCTGGGTCCCAGATGTCAGGGATCGAGTAAGCGGGATCGCAAGCTTCCCAACTGAATGGGTAATTTAACCTAATGGGCTCTTGAGGGTGAGTGTTCCAGGGTACAGGCTCCATTGCCGAGGCCATCTCTAGGTATGGGCGAAGATCCTGAATTTCAAACAAATCTCGAGGAGGGTCTTCCATCTCCTCTATTTCTTCTTCCTCTTGGTCTTCATCGATGGCTTGAATTTGGTAAATTTCCGGGGGACAGTATTCTTCATCGTGGTACTCAATATCCCTCTCCTTAGCTGGGTGGTAGATGGGTGGACGTTTCCACGGCACAGGTTCCCTCGCCGAGGCCATATAAATGGGCGTAGGAGGCTCAAAAAAATCTCGAGGAGGGTCTTCCATCTCCTCTATTTCTTCTTCCTCTTGGTCTTCATCGATGGCTTGAATTTGGTAAATTTCCGGGGGGCAGTATTCCTCATCGTGGTACTCGATGTCCATTTTCTTAGCTGGGTCCCTGATGTCATGGATCGAGCAAGCGGAATTGTAAGCCTCCCAATTGAATGGGTAATTTAACCTAACGATGGAGCTGTCACGGCTCTTCAGGGATGGGGGGGGGGCCGCAGTGTTGAGGGCCTCGGTTTTCCTGTTGGTTGTTCTGGTAAGATCGACCAGGATGATGGTGGTTAGGGTAGTTTCGCAGATTTCCTTGTGGGCGGCCTGACGAGAGGGGTTGGGGGCGGCCTTGGGATGAGTACTGCGGTCTTTTCCTTCGTTTTTTGGTTTGTCCAGGTCTTCGGTACTCTTGAGGGTGCGTGGGGGGGCTTCTGATGGCTCCTATTGTGGAAGTTTTAGGCCGGTTGGCCAACAGCTTGTGTATAGTGATGATGTCCTCTGTAAATCCCACGGGATCGTGGATATCAAAGTATTCCCTAATACTTGAGGGAAGGACCCTTAAGAGCACACAGAACACCTGTTGCTGTTGTTGCTCATAAGTGTACAGAGGGTAAGCCCGTTTTACCTGTCGGCTCACTATTCTCAAGGTAATGTTTAGGTTTCCTCCGTACTTGATTTCGTTGATTTTGGCTGCAACGGGACCTAGTGATGGCTGAATAGCGTTGATCACAATAATCCGAAAGTTGTCCCATGTCAATTCTGGGTGTACATGTTCGGCTACCAGGGGCACGGCCTTCCCCAGGTGAATTAATAAACCATAGACCTTCATTTGATCGGTCGGGTATGCCAGGCTGATTAGCGGGCTGACCATCTCTAGGTACGTGCGAATATCATGAGTTTCCGCGTCATACGTCGGTATGGGGATTTTTGGATCCATGATGACGTATGTGCTCTCTATCTCTTTCCTGATTACTGTGTCAAACAACTTCCTTCCCGAATCAAGAACCACCATTTGCCGCCAATGTTATGCCAGGTTTTTACTGGGGTTTAATTGGTTTTGATTAAGTGGGTTCTTACTAACTGGAGAAGCTTTATTGCTTTACCACAGACACAAAAAGACAATAGAGGATAATATTATTATCACAAGACATGCATTCATATTCCGTTTATTTGCACAAGAATATCGCATACGTAAAAGACTAAAAGCTAGGACAACAATGGCCAAGAACAAAACAATAATAGTGCACGAACGAGGCTCAACTAACGTCTGACTCGCAAGACTGGATTATTCTATACAATATCTAAGTGAGTATTGGGGACCGCTTTCTAACTGAAAGATTACACTTGTCCTGTATTTATTTCAGAGATAAGAATAGCACTCCTTTCAATCGAGGATTTACACTTGTGCTTAGAAAGGCTATGTAGTAATTATATATGTGAACTTTTGGTATTTACCTGCGTAGAGTTGTTCTGGATTTGGGAACTGAACGCAATTATTTTTCTGATGTTAATTCACTTTGGTGCTTACACATAAGTTAACTTGAATTTATTTGTTATTAATTTTAACAGAATTATTATCAGTACTTCCCTGGTTATCAGGTGTGGTGAGAAGCTTTCCCATTATTTCAGTTAGTATAATAGGGGTTAGGAGAGATAGTAAAGGTGGATTTTATAGGTTTGAGTCCCGAAGGGAAGAAGGAAAACCTAATATTTAGTAGTGGCCCGGAATCATTGACGATGCGCCTTAACGTAGGTAATGGCCAATCTTTGAACTCAAGCTTGTCTTTCAAACTTCCCACCCGGGAGAGAACAAAATACGATTGCCATACATCGTGAGCGAAACGCTCTTAAAAAAACACTCACGGACTCGTCCTTATGATGTGGGTAGGGGAGAGCGGTGATGGTTCGGACACTTTCTTTTTAATATTTATAGAAATTCAGGTTTAAGCAGTAGTATAATCTAGTTGATGTTAAAATGTTGCTTCGTTATTTGGTTCTTTAGCCTAATTATATCAAACCCTTAGCTCTTTTCAGTTTTGAGCTATAGTCAGATCAGATGAAGGTATTGAGGGATAAGCCTTTACAACGGCACCTCGTATCTACATTCTAATTTTTCCTATTTTTCTGAAGAGTGTAGAGATGGGAGAAGGCATGTTGGAGAGAGAGGAAGCTGTTGGAGTGGCTTTGTTATGTGTGTTTAGTCTGTATACGTCGTCAGGATATCCCCTGACTGGGTACCACTACCACACCCACTAAATGTCCGCCGTGGCAGGGATTCGATCCCGGGTCTTGCAGATTCACACGTGAGCGTGTTCACCACTCGACCACCACGGTTCCCGAAACACAAGTTTCTAAATCGTCCGAACCATCCCTACCAGTGGTGATGGTTCGGTCAGAAGGGTGGGATGGTTCGGCCACGTATATTAATTGGCATAATCTTAAAATTATGAGAGTTGGATTGGCTAAAACCAAGAATTTATCAATTCAAAGACATTTTATTTTGCTAAAATTAAAAATTAAACTTCATAATCGAAATTAAGCTCTTCATATTTGTAAACAAATAATATTGAAAACAAACTGGATTATACTTAACCAGAATTATGGATAATGTACAGTCGGAAACCGAAGTTTCTGAGACACCTGGATAGGGCTCGGGCATTGGGAGCGTATTGTTTCTGGACGACAGCCCACTTTAATTATCACAAGGCCGCACACGTACGAACACACGTTTCGAACCAATAGATGTTTCACTCCGTCTGCCATGTAAAATTATGGTACTGTTGTTATGCTACGACACGATTCATACTACAGAATCTGATATATAAATGACAAAAATACCATTGTTTGTTACTCCCTCCTGTATCTGCATTGAACACAGATAGCTATTAAAGAACTAAGAATGTAAAGAAACACTACCAAACCGCAGTGAATGAACAGCCTTTCGTTCTGTGTGTGTGTGTGTGTATGTGTGTGATTCATCAGACGTCATCCATAGTAGTTACTATTAAACACATACCGGTACTCACATATAATTCATCCATTTTTATCCTGCTATTAACCTTGTTGCACTGTGTAAACATTGCAATATATCACATACTATAATACTAACATCGAAAAGGTATCTACAGTACAGCCATTGTTAAACGTAATATCACGATACGATGCTTATATAGTCTTTACCCTTTAATGTTATATAAACATTTTACTAAATTAATACCGAATGTATAAACCTATCAGAGTCCGAAGCTTAACTTTGTGTGGTATTACATAATAACCCCCCCCCCCCATATATCACTACTGATAATTCATTGCCGTTTCACACTTGAATTTCATAACCAGATGATAACATGTAATATTACATTGCATAGTTCGTTGTGTTGTATGTCATGAAGCAGACACTTCTGTGTTCAGTGTTCGTCACCTACTGTAGAGCATTATGTCTATTACAACCCAACACACATATCGGTTCACACACACACACACACACACACCTAAATCCTGTTCATTCACTGTGCAATGTGGAAGTATTTCTTTTTATTATATATTTTTTAAAACTTAATAATAAAACCTAATATAAAACCTAAAATGCCCCAGAACAAGAAGCCCACCACAGAAGCCACGAGCGAACACCACACAGAAACACCCGGAAGAAAGGTCCACAGAACGAAAGGACCAGCTGACCGAGCCAGCCATTTCAGACAGGCCCAAGCCCGCAGGGCTAAGCAGCTCCAGGCCGCACCTATCTACCTTTTCTAAACTGACCATTTTCCACACCTCACGTACACTACCCCTCGTGTCCTACACTCCTAACTACAAAGATGATGAACAGGAATATACATTCATATTAAAAACACCCATGCCCTGTCCCGACGTTGAGCCAATGCTAACACATCAGACAGCCATAATTATATCTATGTATGTTCTTACATCCGAGAAGTAGATGTTATATATCTTAGAAGTTAAAACACCCACGCCTGTCCCTAGACCTTGTATATCATTTCCCATGACGAGTATAGATATATGTAACCCGTGCTCAGTCGCCCCCTTGCATTGTTCCTCTAGTAACTAAGTGTCTCTAATATTAACTGCCACCAGTATTGATACGACATAGCGGCACTGTCCTTGTGTCGTATTGTGCCAAGTACAGATCAACCAGGTTTCATCACCTTATTAGGACGACGACTATAATGTCATCGTTCATCGATGTATGCAATCCTTAGTTTAAGTATTAATATTAACATTCCCTAACATCTTGTCTTGCCAGACTAAGCTTCAGAAGACCCATCGCCCCATAAATCTATGTATTCAATCCTTAGGTTAAGTATTTTTATCCGCCATTGTGTTCACCTTTTTCCATTTACTTTTCCACAATTGTCATACGTCTTCCCCTTGCCTCCTTCGTATCCACAGTCCACATTACGCCAATTTACTTCGTGTCATACACCTCTTACCCCAACCAGAGATTGTATAAGATAACCTGGTTACCAGTATCTGTCATAAGTACCCCGAAACAATAACTAAGTACCCTACGAACTGCCGCTGTTGTTGGTATATTTATATTTCATAGAAAACGCAGTTCCCAGGGCCAACTAATAGTATCCATAACCCCTCGGACTGATCACATAACTCTATCTTTTCCAGACTCATATACCACCCAATAGTTGCATTCCCCGGTAGCATTTGGCTAACGTATTCTACTGCCTTTTCAAACTTCCATATCAACTGCAGCCTAATGCCACCCCCACGCCCAGAGACCTTAGGGTCAAATTCCCCTATAGCCCCCCTGCACTCCTCCCCTCTCATTATAAGACCCCGCACTTCTCTACTCTTGTCCGACCTAGCCTCTCTCTCATACCTCTTGAAGATCCTTGAATTGTCCGTTGCTAACGCTCTCCAACCTTTTATATATACTCCTATCCAGCCTACCTTCACTTAGTAGGCCAGAACAACATTAGAACTTTACTAGCCCCTTGCATGCCATCTATTCTCTTACAACCCCTTCACAACCCTGCACCCAATGGTCGTCGCTGCGAGGCTAGCCGCCTCGCCAGTAACTAACTTCTATTGCCATACTTCCAGATAAATGTGGCAGAGTTAGCAACCCAGTCTCCACCACATCCAGCAAACCCTACAATTAACAACCAGCCGAGTAAAACCAGCTAGCTAAGGCACCTTCGGTTTTGGTATTAAGGACGCCCACATCTGTCTCATACACAGAGGGTTATTACAAACACTGGTGATATGGCAAGCCCCTAGCCACAGCCGCCGGACGACTATCACAGAGAGAGGGCGCCCAGCTCCCCCTTTTTGCCCACCCGAGGAGGGAGACCCCCACCCCCGCGGAGGTATACCTGGCCCCTGTTTTGACTTCTGAGTCATTGCCAGGTAGCACAGGAATTCTTCCTATCAATGAACTAACCATGCATGATTAACACCTTTACTAACCTCTATTAACTCACAATAAACCAATTACCTTTCTTGCATACTCTGGTCACTAAATTAGCACCTCAGCTATACCATAGAATGAAGATTGAACAATCTAAGAGAGACGCTCCTATCACAGCTGTCCCCATCCTCCTCGCAAAGTAGATCCAGTCTCTCTCCCCTAAATACTTCCAGTATAGCCAAAATAGTACCTTTTACTAAGGCTCAGTTATATTAAAATATGAAGGCTTCCTATAGCCATGTGCCACAACAGTAATCAACATCTTACCTAGTCCCCATATCTATTGAGAGCTCAAATAAGTCCATAAGACTCGAGATCCCTACTGTCTACAGGGTCCAGAACCGAGCCTATAAATCTAGCTCCCGCCCCCAGTCAAATCAGTTGAAAGCTAGACACCAACCAGTGGTCACTACCCTGCAGTTAACCTCTAGCTCTGCCCTTGTGTTATTCCGGATTTGAGAGATTCCAGATTCGGCAGACTCCGTGGCAGAGAAGACTAATAGAAGCATCTGTCCATGTACAAGTCCTAACGTGCACCTTATAACCTTCACACAAATTCGTGGGTATATAAGTGTGTAGCCAGCAACGATCGTCAAGAGATCCGACTTGAGAGCTTCCTACATTTTGGACCATCTGGACGGCCGAGGAACCAGTCGTTAGCCCCCAACATCACCGGAAGCAAGATAACCAGGACCAGATCTACAAATACTATTCAAGATTCATGTTGCTAGTACTAAGTGTTATAGTACTAGTTTGATACTCACTTATTAACTTTCTAGAAAGTGGCTAAAACCTTGCCCAGTGTAATTCATATTTAACCATTCCATTTGGGACGTACTAAGCGATCAGTGCTCTTTAATTAACAGGCGACATTGACTCTCGTAATTACCCTATTTAGATATTAAAACTCTAGTGATATCTAATGTTCGCCCACTGATTTGTGTTCTACGTATTTCTGCCATAAGAATATAAAACTTAGATCAGTACCCCCATGAGGTTACTAGAGATTCTGTGTTCTACAATATACGCGTGTCTAATCCTAACTGTGAGCTGCTACTTGGGCACGCGACCAGCCAGTAAGAGATCAAATCAGTGAAATTGAATTACACGAATATATTGAGGTCTTCCAGTAAAATAAAAACTTGCTAATTAAACCCGTGATCAGAAGAATATACCTGAACGTTGGAAGTGGGAGACTAGGCTCCATCCAGATCCGCTAATGCTAGCAGTTCCCTTCTATTATTTGTTTTGTGTGAGAATTACTATCTTTCTATGCTCTTTATTTATTTACTTCAATAAACGTGAACTTGTGTTGTGTTACCGTGTGTTTATTTTGTCTTCTCTATTCCTCATACCTTGTATTGTGCATGCAGCCTTATATACCCAGTCATTCAGAACTCACATTACCCAAGTTAAACCTGTAGAAAAACAGGGCATAACATTGGCGGCAGCGGTGGTTCTTGATTCGGATAAAAGGTTGCATTACATTGCAAGTTTGGAACAGCTAGAACACGAGAACATCATGGTGCACCCTACTCACACTTCCATCCCACATTATGATGAAACAAATTGTGGGATCGAAATATTCATGGACATAGTGAAACCCTTACTTGACATGACTTATACCACGGACGCACAAAAAATAGCCATAACATTAGCACACCTGGGAAAAGCCGTTTCCCTGGTTGCCTATCAAGTGCACCCTGATCTCACCTGGAACGAATTTCGCACAATAGTGATAGAAGCCATTAAGCCTTCGTTGGGCGTTTTCGTGGCCCACACCCGTATCCTAGAAACTAAATTCGAAGGCGATGTAGATGCCACAGTGAATAAGCTTGCCCAACACATAAAAATTTCTTTCCCCACGTTGACCAGAATCCAACAAGAACAGCAAATTCTGGTCAACCTTGTGTCGATATTGCCCTCAGCAGTAAAAGACCATTTCCGGGTGCACGATTTCGTCGGATACAAAAAAGACCTCATCACGATCCGACGTATTTTGGCCATGCGCACAGAAGCACCCACCCAAATCGCTGCAATCAAGAGGTTTCCCACGCACCCGCAGCAAACCAACCACCAAAACCCCAAGAATGCCTACCAAGCCTCATCCTTCAACAACAGACCCACCTACCCTTCCGGCAAGCCCCAACCCAGTAGACTCCGGTTCCAACCGTCCCAGCCACGCAGAATCTTCAACCGGAACAGCAACTACAACACCTACCAAAGTAAAAACCCTACATTAGTCATTATCAACCCCTATGATTTCCCTGCCTGTAATGCTCAGTGTGCCCTCCACTAAATTCGTGACTCTGCCAAACCTCGCCCCTCTACTCCTCGCATTTCTGTAAATGAAGAGGAGTGGGGACAAGAGGAAGAAATAGCCCCCCATACCATGACCTCAGACGATACCGAGGAAACCCTGGAGGAGGTAGATACCGACCCCCAGGATTTTTAAAGTATCCCCCGCCCAAGATGGCCTCGGCGGGGGACGCCATAACTAGTCGCACTGCCCCCATTTATTACATGGCCAAAATCAAGGACATTCCTGTCCGCTTGCTAATCGACACGGGAGCTGCCAAGTCATGTTTGTTCAAATCTTACTATGAAAAACATCCCCGACTATTTGGCCCTTTGTTAAACACCAAAACAGAACTCATCTCAGCTGCTGATACGTACTTAAATCTCCTAGGAGACACTTTACCCCTATCAGTAACCACTCCTGGCCCCCATGCTCGTTGTTATCACACATTTACAGTATTTTCCTCCAACTGTAAACATTATGATGGTTTCCTTGGACTTGACCTCCTTCAAAAACTCCAGGCCCAGATTGACTGCGGCCAAAGGCTGATCTCATTCAAAAACAAATTCCAGCCCAAAGCCTCTGACAAACCAATCACGCAGAAACCCATTCCCAAAAAGAAAAAACAACCTCCCCCTCAACAAACCCTGATTCAGGGTTACCAAGTTGCCGCTAGCACTAAGGTGACTCCTAAAACCTCCCCTTGCCCCGAGATCTCTCAAAACCTCACTCAATTCAGTAAAAAAATGCCTCAACAAACGAAAGAAGACAAGTCCAAGCAACTCCCTCTCGGTAATCCCCTCAATTCTCGTAACTCTGTCCAGAATAAATCCTCCCATGTTCTCAGGACAGACTCTGATATATGTAACCATAATTCTATCCAATGTTTATGTACACATGTTTCCAGAGAAAATGCCGACCGATGTACTCAACAATGTTTCCCCCATGCCCCCAGAAATGTTAACAACCCCAAATCAATACACCAGTCCTACACCAATAACCCATGTTCTACACCTAACTTTTTCCCCACCAACCCTCCGCAGTCCCCCCAGCAAATCCCGTTTTCTAACCCGCTCACCTCTCACCCCTCTGAACCGCCCGCACGCGCCGTTAATCCCCCCCTCACGCGTGCCGACCGAGGGACACAACCATGTTCCCACCATGCCCCCAGAAATGCCCAGCTATTCCACCACCCCCCCAATCCCCCTTGTGACAGTTTTTCGTCAGTAGCTCCCTTCCACCCCCACACAATTCACACCCTTAGAAAACTTCACAACCCCACACTTGACTCGCCCTCTCATGACAAACATAACCACCAAAACCACATAAACTCCAAACAAACCGTTACTGCCACCGACAACGCTCCCCCCACCAACCCTCCGCAGTCCCTCCAACAAATCCCGTTTTCTAACCCCCTCACACCGCGCCCCACTGATCCTCTCACACGCGCCGTTAATCCCCCCCTCACGCGTGACCCCCACCAAAGTGACCTTGCCCCCCTTATAAGTACCAAGCACCTGCTCGCCAGTCAATCCCCCACCATCATTAGCCCAGCGGTAGTTCAGGATAAATGCCAAATTCCCCCCCACCATCAAAAATGGGTGAACCTGCGGCCCATACCCCAAACTCACATGGTATTTTCCCCCACTAACACATCCCCCAACCCCCATCGTTGCCTCTTAAAACCCGCCATCATTTCCGCTTGTATCAACCACATTCTCGTGGCAAATATCTCAGAGGAACCCCTGACATTACCAAAAGGTCTCATTATAGGAGACCTCGAAACTTTCGATGACCTCCCCATACATTGTAACGACACCCCTACCAGCCTCCAATTGCCCCCTCTTCCTGAGACACTATCTGACCACCAAAAGAACGGCATGTACGACCTACTGCTGGAATTCAGTGACGTCTTTGCCCAACAACCCACCGAAATCGGACAGACTGATGTAGAACAACACATCATTAACACCACAGGCCCCCCCATACGACAACCATCCCGTAGAAAGAACCCCATACAACGTCAGGAAGAGGAACGCCAAGTCCAGGAAATGTTAGAGGCCGGGATTGCCACCCCGTCCATTAGCCCCTGGTCTTCCCCTGTTGTCTTAGTCAAAAAGAAAGATGGGATAACCCGTTTTTGCGTCGATTACAGGAGGTTAAATGACATAACCATTAAAGACGCTACGCCCTTACCCCGAATAGACGATTCCCTTGACTCCCTATACGGATCCAAATGGTTCACTACCCTCGACTTGCAAGCAGGGTATTGGCAAGTGCCTATCAAGGCCGAGGACCAAAAGAAAACAGCATTTTCCACTAGTGGTGGCCATCACTATGAATTTAACGTCCTACCTTTTGGCCTCTGTAACAGACCCGCCACTTTCTCCCGTTTGATGGAAACGGTATTACATGGCCTAACCTGGGAAACCTGCCTAGCCTATCTGGACGATATTATTGTGTACTCTCCAACCTGGAAAGAACACCTCCTCAGGTTGAGACAAGTCCTTCAAAGAATCCGAGCCGCCGGGTTGAAACTAAAACCCTCAAAGTGCGTGATTGCCCGGAATAAGGTAGATTTCCTCGGACACATGATATCTGAACATGGTATTGCGCCAGACCCAAAGAAACTTCAAGCCATACAAAACCAAACCCCACCCACCCCGGTTAAAGGAATACGTTCGTTTCTAGGTTTAGCCACATACTACAGACGTTTCGTCCCCCACTTTGCCACCATAGCCAGACCCCTCCACCAACTTACCCACAAAGACACCCCGTTCGCCTGGACACCTGAAAGAGACCTCGCGTTTAACACTTTGAAGCAAAAGCTAATCCAAGCCCCTATTGTCGTTTTCCCTGACTACCAGAAACCTTTCCGTCTTTATACCGACGTATCTCTGTACGCCATAGGTGCAGTATTAGCTCAATTCAGAGATGGAAAGGAACATGTGATAGCGTATGCCAGCTCCACACTCACCCCACCCCAACAGAATTACGCAGCCACCAAGAGAGAGTGCTTAGGGATCATTTGGGCACTCAGCCACTTCCGGTCATTTGTGTTGGGCGCAAAACTCGAAATAATTACCGACCATCAATCTTTACAATGGCTGCGTAGGTGCGAAACCAACTCAGCCATTTTGGTACGTTGGAGAGAGACACTAGAGGACTACGACTTTACCATACAATATCGTCCCGGCAAACTCCATACTAATGCAGACGCCCTGTCACGTTTGACAGTACCAAAAGACCCCCCCCACCAACCTAGCCGCCTTACAAAACATTCAATTGGTATCTACCCCCACCCCCCGACAGAATACACCCCCAGCCCCCTCCCTAATTCAATCTTGGGAAGCACGAATCAGACCCCCCTGGAGACCGTTAAATGTCTTCAGGAGACTGACTCGCTGGGGAGATCAACTTGCCACAGACACTGGTCACATAATCTTGGACCCCACCATAGCCCACGACTACATGATTGCCATCCACGAGGGAAACGGCATACACCTTGGACAAAAGAAAATGTTAAAGATCTTCACAGACCAATACTGGACCCCCAACCCCTCCAAAATTGCACAACGAGTGACAGAATCCTGCAAACCGTGTTTATTGGGAAAGGATAGATCACGCACCCCAGGCCCAGCTGGTACCATTTCTGCCAACAAACCGTTCCAAGTCCTATCCCTCGACATCATGGGCCCGTTCCCTTCTTACGCTGGCAACCGCTATATCGTCACATTTGTAGACGTATATTCAAAATTTTTAATAGCCTGCCCAGTTAAAGACCACACAGCCACCACAGTCGCCACACTGCTTGCCACAGAAGTGTTCCCTATATTCGGCCTTCCCCTTGCTCTTCTATCGGACAATGCCCCCGAGTTTAGTGGAGACGTTTGGCAACAATTCACCCAACAATGCGGTATTAAGATTAAACACTCATCCCCGTACTGGCCTCAAGGAAATGCTATATGCGAACGCAGCCATCGCACCATCAGCAACCAGTTACGTACAAGAATGATTGCTCTTAACACCTCAGACTGGCCATCACAACTAAAGATGATACAGTGGGGTATGAACACCTGTCCTCGGGAAGACGGTATTTCCCCTCATGAACGTGTTTACGGTGTACCTCCCCTGTTACTGCCATTCCACCACCACGCTCAGCTTCCCTCCACCACCTCCACAATTGACCCATTGCAACATCTGCAAAACACCCTCCATACCGCCCAGATCTGTCAAGACACCAAAACTGATATCATCGATGACAAAAACCCTTTCGCCATCCATGACACCGTAATGGTAGCCAACCTCCCTATCACCAACAAGTTAGGCCCTCGCTATGTCGGGCCCTACACCGTCATACAAGTCCCAAATGCCTTTCAAGTCACCATCGACTATCACGGCGTGACTCACACGCTCCGAACTAGATTCGTCCGAGCGTTTAAACCTCTAAAGCCACAAGATATTACCCCACCCCACACGTCCGACCCTAAATTAAACACCCCTACTCACCCTCTCACTCAGGCTACGAATATTCCCATACAAACCCCTAAGGACCTAAGCCCTCTAGCACCGAACCGACAAATCTTTTCTCAACATACCCCCCAAACTAACCTCCATAAACCCCAAGCCCCCACTATCACACCCTCTTCCACCATGACACCTTCCTTCACTTCTGATAGTCAAGTTCCTCCCCAACTTATCCAAGTACGAAAACCTCCACCCACAACCCCGACCACAACAGAAACCCTCCCGTCTAGCCCTGACATACCTCCACCAGGCACCACAGTGAGAAAACCACCACCCCCACCCCAAACCAAGTACACACCCAACCGTACCACACAATCTACCTCAGTAACCTCACGCTACAACTTACGCCCACGACAAAAATAGTTTAAAACCTCCAGAAAACACACCCTGCTAACCAAGTTCCGTAGGGCTGCCAGACCACTACCCTCCTCCTCCTCTTCTTCTTCTTCGTCGAATTCTTCCCCACAAAGGGAAAGAAGACGAATAATCACCAGCAAATCACCAACCTCATCAAACAACACACCCCACACACGCCCCTACCCCCAACCCTCCAACTTAAATCTACACTCCTTACCCACCCGTCTAGCCCCCCCCGCATCCGCCCCTTTCCCCTCCACGATCCCCACCACCCCACCCACACACCGACCAACCTCCTCATCTCACCGAACCCCCAACCAACCAACCCCTAAGAAACCCCCCCCCCCCAAAGTCACCCCCGAGAAAACCCCCACATGTCATTTACCTATAAAACGTGCTTCCCCTCAATATAAAACATCGTCGAGCGACTCAAGTCCCACGACAAACATCTACCTTCCCACCAGGACCGCCAGAGGTAGAATAATCAACAGACCCATCAGATTTAAAGACAGCGATACAAAAAATAACACCCCGTTCTGACACTAAGGACCCCAGCCACACAACACACACACCCCCTCCTTCCCACACACCTCCTTCACCCACCTTACCTAAACCGATCTTGCGCATTGCCTCACTATATATTCCCAACCTACAACACCGCCTAAAAAAAACAAATAAAACCCAGACTCACATTCCCCCTTCATCCCCAGCTCTGTTGTCACGCGTGAATCCCCTTTCGGTTAGTAACCCATTCACCACACTAAACAGACTTCCTGTCAATCCCACACACCTCACTCCGACCCCCACGGGGGAAAGCTACAAACCATTCATACGAAAGGTTAAAGTAAAAACCCCCACTGGACACTTGGCCCGTGTACCACACCCACACCAAGCCCGGGCAGCCGCCCGCCACAACACAGAGGACACATTCTTACAGGTATACATTGACCTGCAAAAGAAACCTGACCGTCGCTCTCGTGTTTGGTGGAACTTTCTAAATACCCTGAAAATGACCCACCATCACTATGCTTCTTTTTACTTCACCCTTGAGGCTCGAGGACGAGCCTATAATGAAGGAGAGGGAAGTAAAATGCCCCAGAACAAGAAGCTGTCCACATAAGCCACGAGCGAACACCACACAGAAACACCCGGAAGAAAGGTCCACAGAACGAAAGGACCAGCTGACCGAGCCAGCCATTTCAGACAGGCCCAAGCCCGCAGGGCTAAGCAGCTCCAGGCCGCACCTATCTACCTTTTCTAAACTGACCATTTTCCACACCTCACGTATACCACCCCTCGTGTCCTACACTCCTAACTACAAAGATGATGAACAGGAATATACATTCATATTAAAAACACCCATGCCCTGTCCCGACGTTGAGCCAATGCCAACACATCAGACAGCCATAATTATATCTATGTATGTTCTTACATCCGAGAAGTAGATGTTATATATCTTAGAAGTTAAAACACCCACGCCTGTCCCTAGACCTTGTATATCATTTCCCATGACGAGTATAGATATATGTAACCCGTGCTCAGTCGCCCCCTTGCATTGTTCCTCTAGTAACTAAGTGTCTCTAATATTAACTGCCACCAGTATTGATACGACATAGCGGCACTGTCCTTGTGTCGTATTGTGCCAAGTACAGATCAACCAGGTTTCATCACCTTATTAGGACGATGACTATAATGTCATCGTTCATCGATGTATGCAATCCTTAGTTTAAGTATTAATATTAACATTCCCTAACATCTTGTCTTGCCAGACTAAGCTTCTGAAGACCCATCGCCCCATAAATCTATGTATTCAATCCTTAGGTTAAGTATTTTTATCCGCCATTGTGTTCACCTTTTTCCATTTACTTTTCCACAATTGTCATACGTCTTCCCCTTGCCTCCTTCGTATCCACAGTCCACACTACGCCAATTTACTTCGTGTCATACACCTCTTACCCCAACCAGAGATTGTATAAGATAACCTGGTTACCAGTATCTGTCATAAGTACCCCGAAACAATAACTAAGTACCCCTACGAACTGCCGCTGTTGTTGGTATATTTATATTTCATAGAAAACGCAGTTCCCAGGGCCAACTAATAGTATCCATAACCCCTCGGACTGATCACATGACTCTATATTTTCCAGACTCATATACCACCCCATAGTTGC
Source organism: Paralithodes platypus (assembly GCA_032716605.1). Lineage (NCBI taxonomy): Eukaryota > Metazoa > Arthropoda > Malacostraca > Decapoda > Lithodidae > Paralithodes > Paralithodes platypus. The sequence goes on from CM064490.1 coordinate 37,943,844, forward strand.
ATTCCCCGGTAGCATTTGGCTAACGTATTCTACTGCCTTTTCAAACTTCCATATCAACTACAGCCTAATGCCACCCCCACGCCCAGAGACCTTAGGGTCAAATTCCCCTATAGCCCCCCTGCACTCCTCCCCTCTCATTATAAGACCCCGCACTTCTCTACTCTTGTCCGACCTAGCCTCTCTCTCATACCTCTTGAAGATCCTTGAATTGTCCGTTGCTAACGCTCTCCAACCTTTTATATATATACTCCTATCCAGCCTACCTTCACTTAGTAGGCCAGAACAACATTAGAACTTTACTAGCCCCTTGCATGCCATCTATTCTCTTACAACCCATTCACAACCCTGCACCCAATGGTCGTCGGTGCGAGGCTAGCCGCCTCACCAGTAACTAACTTCTATTGCCATACTTCCAGATAAATGTGGCAGAGTTAGCAACCCAGTCTCCACCACATCCAGCAAACCCTACAATTAACAACCAGCCGAGTAAAACCAGCTAGCTAAGGCACCTTCGGTTTTGGTATTAAGGACGCCCACATCTGTCTCATACACAGAGGGTTATTTATTAGTGGCCCCTCCATCATTGACGAACATGCCTATTACATAAGGCATCCTCTTCAAACACTAATCCGCCGTAGTTTGAATCTACCGCGCAGAGCATTTAAAAAACTGAGGAGCCTTCATCATGAGCGCACGCGACCTCACTCATGGCTTCAGTCATTATGAATTGGGTTCTCACTACGAAAAAACTTCGTAAAAAATAAAAATAAAAATAAAAATAAGAATAACTATCTAATAAGCTTTCCATCATATCGTGGATGTACTTGTGTGGATCTTTGACCAGACGCTACTGCAGGCGTCATTCTTCCTTCTCTGCTCTGCGCTCAGCCTGCCCGGACCTGTCTCCCCACGCTCCGCGGGTTCCGCATTTGTTGCGTCCCTAGTGAGTTTTTTCTCATTTGTTTACTCCGGGATGTATCGAGTAAGGTTAGGATATGCGTAGCAGGAGTGTCCTGGGCTGGTTGCCCGCAGTGCAGTGTATTTTGGGTCGTATGTTTGGGGCATCTATTTCGGATGTACCCTCGTGGTCATGTTGTGGACAGGTGAATTTTTTCACAGTTAAGCTAGCTTTGTGATGCAGGCGGCTTTCATTACGCGTTATTGCTTCCTTTTATCTTTCTGATGAGGTAGCGTATTTTTGCTGTCGTTCCCAGCGTATTTTTCTTCACTTAGTGAAGTTTTTTCTGGGTCCCGAGTCAGTTCTTCCCTTTGCCGGAAGTGTTTGCTACAGTGGTGTGTTGGCGGTGGTTCCTGTTGTGATATAATTCAGTGCTTTTTGTTTTATTCCGACATGTTACTGTTATCCGTCTGCCTAGGCCTAGCCAGCCTCTCGTAGCTTTATCACATATACAAGTGTTATTGATTTATTTTCTAAATATGTACTACTGTGTCATGTGTATCCTGGTTTAGTTGTGTATTGGCTAATTCCACGGACTATTTATGTGTCCTGGGTTAGTTGTGTTTTGGCTAATTCCACGGACTATGTTGGGCCCGGCGTTAGTTGTGTTTTAGCTACGCCTCGGTCCGGTGTTGCGTTCAGATGGTATCTGGACGGGGTGGGTTTTTTTTCCGGCGGGTTTTTCTCGGTTTCACCTTGATAACCCCGGCTGGTTGCCAAGTTTTGGCCACGCGTGGTTTAAAACAGGCTTGTTTCCCCGGCGGGTGTGTGTCTGTGGCTCCCCAGGACTGCGTCTCTGGGGTGCCTGTTTCAGGCTCCTTCTGATTCCCGGCGGGTTGGCTGTACCCATCTAACAGTGTTCATACGGACACGTGTTGTTTGTAGTTTTTTCGGTTTTGCAAAGCCAATATAAAACTATGCTGTAGTTGTATTTCCTCCCCGGCGATCTGTTTCAAAGAAGTGGGGATGGGAACAATTGGGGTTAACTTTTAAACTTTAATTCACCCGGTGGGTGCAACCTGGAAGGGTGGGATGACCGAATTTGCAAAATTCAGTTTAGTTGACCAGTCAATTGAGGGATGCTTTGTGTATCGCCTCCTTCAACATACGGCGCTTTAGGGCACAATTGGGGTTAACGTTTTTTAAACTATTATTCACACCCGGCGGGTGTTTCTTGCACGGATGAGAATAACGAATTTACAATTCAGTTAGTTAACCAGACATTTGAGGGATACGTTTTGTATCGCCGCCTTCAACATACGGCGATCAAAAAAGATACTTCGGCAGAAGTTAGATCTCGTATATTTGTCAGGCTTCCCAGATTTTTATCTACGAGATAATTCGGGGGCCGGCGTCTTTTTTAGTTTTTTTTTTCCAATATTTAATATGGAAACAAACACCACCGGAAAGACTTAATCACTTATAAACGCCATGATGGTCTTTATATATTATGTCAGAGGGTATTCATAAATCTTTTGGACAAATTAAGATATTTTGAAATCTTTTACTTAGGAAACCCCACCGCGTAGCGAGCTGTGGTCGTTGAGTATTACGTCTCGTTACCCGGCGGGTTATTTAACACCTGTGTGCGAACATGAGTGGGTTAACCTTATGAGCATTAATTCCTGGAAATTTTAAATTTTCCAGAGCTGGGTCCCGGCGGGTCTATGCAGAACCTGGAGTAGTTTCCCTCCAGTCTCTGTCATGGCTACCTTTGCCCCGGTTTTTGCTGTATGCATTACGCCCTCCTGTTCAGGTATCCCTATTTTTGCGCACACCCTTTGTATAAAATGTGTTAAAATGTCTCGTTTGGTGGGGGTTACCTTTCCGGCGTTTTTCTCGTTGCTCCGATAACACCGTTTTTGTTTACCGAGTTTTAGTCAGGATGGCTAAAATAGGTAAGTTACCCCGACGAGTTTGGTCGCTTGAGGGCTCATCAGAAACTGCGTTTTCTGTGGTCGAGCCTGGGATCAGGCTTCCTGTGTTATTCATTGCTTTATGCATTACGCCCTCCTGTTATGTCTCGTTTGGTGTGGGTTACCTTTCCGGCGTTTTTTCTCGTTGCTCCGAGAACACCGTTTTTGGTTACCGAGTTTTAGTCAGGATGGCTAAAATAGGTAAGTTACCCCGACGAGTTTGGTCGCTTGAGGGCTCATCAGAAACTGCGTTTTCTGTGGTCAAGCCTGGGATCAGGCTTCCTGTGTTATTCCCGGTGAGGGGGGCTCCACACAGTTATTTTGTTTGGTCTTTCCCTCCCGGCGACCTTTTTTACAAAGAGGTCTGGGGCAGGTATAAGTGGTTTGACATTGCATATAAAACCCGGCGGTTGTACCTTCGGGTGGTTATATTAACGAATTTGCGATTCGCGATAATTTGCCAAACAAATTGATTGATACAATAGGGTATCACGGCCGTCAAGACGGCGATCTATGAGGGCTTCTGGCAGAAGCCGGATTAGAGATTAAGATAGGCTTAGACTTTTTATGGGATAAAAAGATGCCTGAATCTTACTAGTGTTTCAAGTGTAAAGGGATACTTGAAGGACTTCATCTTTAATAAAGATATGTTTCATCTTTATGAGGATTCAGAAGTTATGTTTAATTCTTTCGAACAGGTAAAAGATATGCTGAAATCCTTAATAAACAATTGGAACAATGTTGTTTGTTTGTTTAGTCTTTCTCTCCCGGCGACCTTTTTACAAAAAAGGTCTGGGGCAGGTACAATTGGTTTGACATTGCATATAAAACCCGGCGGTTATACCTTCGGGTGGTTATATTAACTGATTAGCAATTCGCGATCATTTGCCAAACAATTGATTGATACAATAGGGTATCACGGCCTTCAAGTCGGCGATCTATGAGGGCTTCTGGGAGAAGCCGGATTAGAGATTAGGATAGGCTTAGACTTTTTATGGGATAAAAAGATGCCGGAATCTTACTAATGTTTCAAGTGTAAAGGATACTTGAAAGACTTCATCTTTAATAAAGATATACTTCATCTTTATGAGGATTCAAAAGATATGCTTAAAATCTTCTGGACAGGTAAATATATCCTGAAATCTTTAATATGAAACTAAAGGAAAACGAAAAGTAGTGGTGGAGTGCTACGGTTCGTTGACCGGCGGTCTTGTGACACATATTTTGTACCATTTTTTGGGTGTAACCCTATGAGCATTAATCCCCGGAAAATTCTCTTTCCAGGGCGGAGTACCGGTGTTGCACCAGGTGACCAGGTAGTTCCCGGGGGCGGGGTAGTTTTCCCCCAGTCTCTGCCATGTCGGCACTTGAACCTCTCATTGCTGTATGTTCAACGCCGTTAAGATCAGGTATCCCTATATTATTTTCATTTGTTAATGAAATAATTTAATCACTGAATAATAATAACCATATATATTTTCTATGATTATATTAGGATAATATTATGTTTATTTATAGTAATTTATTTTAATACAATTAAATATAAATTAAATTAATTAGTATACTTTATGATTTTGCTCACCAGCTCTGCTTTCAATGTGTTAATGAGCTATGGGAGCTTTTAATTATCATAAACCTTTACAGGGCTCTCTTTTAGAGAGTATACCGAGCTCGCAAGCGAGGGACAGCCACAGCCAAGGTGTATGGCGATACTCACAGTCCTGGCAGGACAGAACACATCCCTTTGTGACTCAACTAGTGCTGACGTCCACGGGATGCCGATGTACCATCTTCTACCCCAGTTTTAACATGGCAACATGTGGAGGTCCCGGCTTCGGCGGGATCTTCCCATGATAAGCCAGACTTAACGGATGAAGAACAACGATCTCTGGTCTCAGAGATGGAGGTTGAAGAGTCCAGTCACCTTCTAGGCGACTCTCAGGGTACTGTCGAATCTCCACGGAGTTCGTCATCGGCTAGGTATGTACCGGCGGAAGAGATTGATGGACTACTATTGAGTGCACTTAATAGGTTCTTTGGCCCTACGCCGGAAACTCCTTCTGATACGGGAGATCCCGCGATGTCGACGAATGTGCGACCTCTGGCTACATCCTTTGCTTTAGCGAAAATACCTAGCCATCCGCTTGTGTCAGGCCCAATTTCCAATGTGCCAGGCACAACAGCTCTCACTACTTCCACTGTGCGAGTCATATCAGACATATCTCCCCCTCCTTTAGACAAGGCGCCAGTCAAAAAACAGGAGCTATGCCTCTTTTTACGGGCCTGATGAGTCAGGGGTAGCAATGTTACGGAAATGTTTTGGATGTTCATATTACGGACATTCCAAGTTATTATAACCATGACTTATTCTTACCACCAAATCCCTCCAGAACGCCATTCTGGGTTCTCTCTTCCGGGTTTTGGTGCCGGTGGAGTCCCCTCTGCTTGGCTGCCATTAGCAGGCCTTCCCCAGCTTACCTAGACCGCGAGTTTAGGTTAAGAGGAAAAGCGTTTAAACTGTTTTCGCAATATATGGTTCCCAGCAAGTAACAAAGTCTCTGTTACGCTCTTCTCAGGCAATAGAAGCCGCGGAAGTCAGGAAAGCCATTGAACTTTCCCGGCGCTTGCTTCTCCAGACTTCCATCCAAGTCTTTAGGAGATATTCGGACGGCCTTATTAGAGGCAGTTCGAGCAAGGCAGGATCTGAGGATGTTCTTAGTGAAGAAACTTCTTGACCGTATTGCAAGCCAAGTAGTTCTGTCTCCAGTTCTAATTCCTTCTTTGATTTCACCAGCAGTTTGGAAGACTGTTTTCAATTTGGCACAAGCATTCAAGCAAGGTCCCCGCAAGCCCTGATGCCCTTGTTAGAACAAGGGATCAGGGTCTGGTGGTATCTGGGCGACTAACTGGTGGTGGCAGAAACAGAAAAGTTACGCATCAGTCATGTCTACGTTACGTTAAACCATCTCATATCTCTAGGTTTCAAGGTCAACTTAGTAAAAGTCAAACCCTTGTTCCCCCACGAGTATTTCAGGGGATAGGGCTGGTCGAGGACGCAGCTTCTCTCACTCTGAGTCAGAGTGTGGACACTCGAAACAGATTTCGCAAAAACTGTTTATGTTTCTCCACAGTCTGAATACGACACAGAAACTTTGGGAATCTCTAGTCGGTTCTCTCAACGGGGTTCAGCTAACTGTGAAGTTGGGCCAGTTGAAAGTCTAACGTTTAATCTTGGAGGGCAACACATTTTTCCCACTATTACCGGCGGGGATAGTATGGCCTATCCCAACGTTATTACACAACTTACTAGCGGTTTGGGCGACGAGAGAAAGGTTGCACGCAGTCATGTCATGAACCTCTCCTCCGCCGTCGGTATGGGTGGACATGGATGCGTCAGGCACGATAGGTTGGGGCTTGTAGTCAAACCTCGGGCATCAGGGTCAAAGGTTTTGGTCCCATTTAGAAATCTTCCACATCAATGTCAAAGACTTTCTAGTCCCCTTATCTGTCCTTCAGGCTCACGGCTCTGCTTTACGGGGCTAGTCGGTGGCCTTCAGAATGGACAATCTGAATGTGGTTCACTGTATTCAGAAACAAGGGTCAATAAGATCTCGGAAGTGGCTAAACGTGTCAGAAAAGATTTTTATACTAGCCAACAGGCTGAACATTCATCTTCACGTATCTTATCTCCCAGGCGTTGCAAACGTCTGGGCAGACGCTCTGTCTCAGAGACAAAGCACTTCAGTGGAATGGGCGCTCTTGCGTGTGCGGAGCATGACCATCCACAAGTGGATTTGTTTGCGTCTGAGAAGACTTGCAAACTCCCACTGTACCTCACCCGCCGGACGATAACGCCGGCGGGCGGACCTGACGCTCTGATGACGGACGAGAACAGGTTGAGTTCCTTTTATCTATTTTCCGCCGCCAGACGCGTTTCTAATGTGCCACGTAGTCAACAAACTACAGGATTAGCGAGGCGTAGTCTCGCTAATCGCGCCCCTGTGGCCGGTGCAGTTTGGTACCAGCATTTGTACACGTGGTGCCCGCACCCAGTGTCACTCCCGGTCGGGTTGTTCCACTTAGAACACAATTGGCAACCTAGAAACCTCGCGGACTTGTTCATTATGGACATTCAGGAGGCCAAGTGGCTAGCACCATATGGTAGCGACGTGACCAAGATATTCACGAATCAATATACCCAGTCTACAAAGCGACAGTTTCAATCGCATTGGCAGGCTTTTATGTCTTGGATTCTTAGAACAAACCAAACTGTGCCCTCGGTGGCGTTGGTTGTTAATTATTTAATGTATCTGTTCATGCAGAAACATTTATCTGAAATTGATTTATGAGGGCAGGTTTTAAACTCCGCCCACCTCCCCGTCAGCTCAGGCCTACATGGTCTCTGGACAAAGCATCGTAGTTATTCTCGTTCCCGTATGTACCAAAGACTGCAGATTTTACAAAAGGGCAGTATTCCTTATGGCTTTGGCTACCGGGAACAGAGTATCTGAGCTGGCGGCGATGAGCAACACACCTATTTGCCTCAGGTTTGATAGGCTTCATGAGTGTATTCACATTGCACCTTCCCCAGGATTCTTAGCCAAGAATGAGCACAGTGAACACGTGTTTTCAGAGTTCACGGTGCCGGCGTTAAAAAGGGGAAAGGTGCACCATCTTTTTTGCCCAGTGCAAGCTCTAACCAAATATTTAAGAGTGGCACCTCTAAATCACCAGGGTGCTTTATGGGTCGCAAGTCCGGGTGAACGCTTGATGGAGCGTACACTGGCTTCTCTCTTGGTCAAGGACTTTAAAGAGAAGAATCCCGGCGTTGTGGGTAAGACCCACGATTTACGCAAGGGGACAGCCTCTTTACGTTTCCTTAATAATCTTTCGGTGGAAGTTATTAAGTCCACACAGTTGTGGGCCTCTAATCAGGAGTTTTTTGACGCGATGCCTTTCAGTAGCTCTGGACAAACCTTCCTTGCCATGTATAGCTTTACGGCAGAGGGTCTAGGTGGCCCTTTTAGTCACGTTTTGTTTAATTTCAAGAAAAAGGGGGGGAGGGTGCAGTCAGTGTGACATAGGACACCCTAGACCCCTCCGGAGTATGTGTTCGGAACATACGAGCTGGGATACTGTTTGTAGGCATTGTTTTATAAAATTTCTCTGTAGTATTTATTTCAGGAAATTGTGCTAAAGGCCAATAGTAGTGTTACAACAATTCTTGTTGTAAGTAGCTTTGGCTGTGAAGCAATAGATTTTTGAGAAATCTCGGTAGTTGCAACTACGACTTTTACTTTTGAAGTATTTACTTCTCCATAAGTACACGAGTTCAGTACGTCTATGAATGTACAAGAATTCATTTATGTTTGGTTATATTTTTAGGAATATATCCACTAGTTAATGGGGTTTATATGTGCACATGTAAACTTCTAAGTTTTTAGTTTTCACCACTTACTTTAAGTGGGGTGCCTTCTTAACTAGCAGATCTGTGTACAGAGTCTCAGAGTTAACCCTTTTTCAAGCAGGCTTCTTTGAAGCACGCTCCTGCTTGTACCCCTTTTTGAAGATTTAGGCTGTATAAAGTTTATGCACCCGAATATCTCTTTTTTACAAGAGTAAGAATACTATGTGGTTGTTTGATTATCTGCTGTTCTAGAGTTATGATATGATTACGAATGTCCCCCTCCAGTCTTAGAAATCAGACATGCTCGTCAATGATGGAGGGGCCACTAATAAATTATAGGTTTGACTCCTGTAAGGAGATAAAGAAAACCTAATATTTAGTAGTGGCCCCGTAATCATTGACGACTGGGGCCCTCCCGACCATCCCCTTCCCATTCGTTGATATATTCAGGATTTTGGTTTACTTGATATGTCAGTGAAGGAAGAATGACGCCTGCAGTAGCGTCTGGTCAAAGATCCACACAACTACATCCACGATATGATGGAAAGCTTATTAGATAGTTATTCTTATTTTTATTTTTATTTTTATTTTTTACGAAGTTTTTTCGTAGTGAGAACCCAATTCATAATGACTGAAGCCATGAGTGAGGTCGCGTGCGCTCATGATGAAGGCTCCTCAGTTTTTTAAATGCTCTGCGCGGTAGATTCAAACTACGGCGGATTAGTGTTTGAAGAGGATGCCTTATGTAATAGGCATGTTCGTCAATGATGGAGGGGCCACTACTAAATATTAGGTTTTCTTTATCTCCTTACAGGAGTCAAACCTATAATTACAAACACTGGTGATATGGCAAGCCCCTAGCCACAGCCGCCGGACGACTATCACAGAGAGAGGGCGCCCAGCTCCCCCTTTTTGCCCACCCGAGGAGGGAGACCCCCACCCCCACGGAGGTATACCTAGCCCCTGTTTTGACTTCTGAGTCATTGCCAGGTAGCACAGGAATTCTTCCTATCAATGAGCTAACCATGCATGATTAACACCTTTACTAACCTCCATTAACTCACAATAAACCAATTACCTTTCTTGCATACTCTGATCACTAAATTAGCACCTCAGCTATACCATAGAATGAAGATTGAACAATCTAAGAGAGACGCTCCTATCACAGCTGTCCCCATCCTCCTCGCAAAGTAGATCCAGTCTCTCTCCCCTAAGTACTTCCAGTATAGCCAAAATAATACCTTTTACTAAGGCTCAGTTATATTAAAATATGAAGGCTTCCTATAGCCATGTGCTACAACAGTAATCAACATCTTACCTAGTCCCCATATCTATTGAGAGCTCAAATAAGTCCATAAGACTCGAGATCCCTACTGTCTACAGGGTCCAGAACCGAGCCTATAAATCTAGCTCCCGCCCCCAGTCAAATCAGTTGAAAGCTAGACACCAACCAGTGGTCACTACCCTGCAGTTAACCTCTAGCTCTGCCCTTGTGTTATTCCGGAGTTGAGAGATTCCAGATTCGGCAGACTCCGTGGCAGAGAAGACTAATAGAAGCATCTGTCCATGTACAAGTCCTAACGTGCACCTTATAACCTTCACACAAATTCGTGGGTATATAAGTGTGTAGCCAGCAACGATCGTCAAGAGATCCGACTTGAGAACTTCCTACATTTTGGACCATCTGGACGGCCGAGGAACCAGTCGTTAGCCCCCAACATCACCGGAAGCAAGATAACCAGGACCAGATCTACAAATACTATTCAAGATTCATGTTGCTAGTACTAAGTGTTATAGTACTAGTTTGATACTCACTTATTAACTTTCTAGAAAGTGGCTAAAACCTTGCCCAGTGTAATTCATATTTAACCATTCCATTTGGGACGTACTAAGCGATCAGTGCTCTTTAATTAACAGGCGACATTGACTCTCGTAATTACCTTATTTAGATATTAAAACTCTAGTGATATCTAACGTTCGCCCACTGATTTGTGTTCTACGTATTTCTGCCATAAGAATATAAAACTTAGATCAGTACCCCCATGAGGTTACTAGAGATTCCGTGTTCTACAATATACGCGTGTCTAATCCTAACTGTGAGCTGCTACTTGGGCACGCGACCAGCCAGTAAGAGATCAAATCAGTGAAATTGAATTACACGAATATATTGAGGTCTTCCAGTAAAATAAAAACTTGCTAATTAAACCCGTGATCAGAAGAATATACCTGAACGTTGGAAGTGGGAGACTAGGCTCCATCCAGATCCGCTAATGCTAGCAGTTCCCTTCTATTATTTGTTTTGTGTGAGAATTACTATCTTTCTATGCTCTTTATTTATTTACTTCAATAAACGTGAACTTGTGTCGTGTTACCGTGTGTTTATTTTGTGTTCTCTATTCCTCATACCTTGTATTGTGCATGCAGCCTTATATACCCAGTCATTCAGAACTCACATTACCCAAGTTAAACCTGTAGAAAAACAGGGCATAACAAAACCTAATAATAAAACCTAATAAATAACCTAATTAAAATCTGGTAATATTTGTGTCCGTATTTACAGTAGATACGTAAGGGAATGTAATAAAGGTATTTTTGTAATTTGTAAATCCAACAATATATGAATGCGGATAATAGCATAGCAGCAGCATTATAACTTTACATGGCAGATTGAGTGAAGCATCTATTGGTTCGACACGTGTGGTTACAGGTATGCGGCCTTGTCATAGTTAAAGTGGGCTGTCGTCCAGAAACGATGCGCTCCACATGTCCGGGCCCAATCAAAGTGTCTCAGAAGTTGCGGTTTCTGACTGTACTTATCCATAAATCAAATAAACATACAGTACCTTTATTTGTATAAACAATATTATAGGTATGGATTAGGACTATGTTACTTCAAATAAATTACATAATTGACTTAGTTTTTCACTTTCCAGGCCACAATTTCAAATTGCAAATGAATTAACTTAATCTCTCGGGTTTTTTCTTCTATTTATTACCCTCTTTCTACCTGACTGACTGACTGACTGACTAAGATTTTTTAACGCATATTGTACCCAGCAAAACTGAAATAGAAGTTGTAATACCCTTGCTTTCTTTTTAGACTTTGAGGAATAGGTTTAGGTAGCACCCCAATGATAGACTCTATATGGACAGATGCTTCATCTTCAGTATTTGTATTTGAATGTAATTCTAGAGCCATTAATATTGTTATGCCAGGTTTTTACTGGGGTTTAATTGGTTTGATTACATACTGGGTTCTTCCTAACTAGAGAAGTCACTATTGTTTTACCACAGACACAGAAAGAGAATAGAGGGTAATTATCACAAGACGTGCATTCATATTCCGTTTATTTGCACAAGAATATCGCATTCGTAAAGCTAGAACAACAATGGTCCAGAACAACAATAATAGATGCACGAACGAGGCTCCACTACGTCTGACTCGTAAGACTGGATTAATCTATGCAATGTCCAAGGGAGTATTATGGTGTGCCTTCTAAAATACCCCGAAAACAACATACCCCTACACCCGAGACACCAACACCCAGAGAAAACCTAACCACCACAGACGAAGGAAAAGTACCAGCGGCGAAAGGACCAAAAGACAAGAAGAAGAGAAAGTGGGAAGAGACAAACAACACCAGCACCAGTAAGCCTGCCGCACCCATCACCGAGTCAAGGCCAAGGCCTCATACCTCAAAAAGTTCCACCAACCAGGCAGGAAACAAAAAGCAGAAGACCCATCATACAAAAGTCCTATTCTCTTAACCCTTTTAAATAAACATGTACTATTGTGGACATAAGTCCTGCTACACATGCCTGGCAGAGAATCGCGAATTGTGTTGGTAACATTGTGCTCCCCCCCCCCTCCCCCATACCATCCCCGCTCTTTCACCCTCTCTCAGCTAAGCCCCTCCTTCCCTCTCTATACCAGTAAAGCCCGGTTCACACTAGCCGTCTGTTGGGGATCCGTTTTTGGGCCTGTGACGTCACATACAAAAAACTGACGTGGAGAAGGGAAGTTGAAATGAAATGCGTACCACATTCCAGAGCGTGGGCCGACTCTGGGGTGGGGCACGTACTTCTCTGGCGTACGGTATACACCTACTAGACGATCAACAATATGGACTGAGAAACCATTTTTTTTTTTTTTTTTTTTTCTTTATTTGGAACGAAGATGAACCACCACCGTAATTCAATGCATATTAACTAGGAATATACATTGTCTCTATCAGGAGGCGCGCTAAGCAGTACAACGTGTTAATTTTGGTGGTGCCGCGTCGGCTGCCAGGTACACGATCAATAGGTTAACATATTAAACTGCCTTAATATTTGCCTTGCCATTAAAATTATACATATAGCATATATTGTGATGTAATATTAACTATAATGTAATGGAAATTGTCAGAAAAATATTACACACATTTCACTTCAATGTTCAATATACAGCTGCGTTTTCTGTTACCCCAAAGTCTGATAACCCACTCTCATTATAGTGGGGTGGAGGGAGCAGCACTCGCCAAGGCGGTTAAAATACGCCACATCTCCTCAAGTAAGAAAATAACATGCAGGAATGTGTTATGTGAATCACATTTAATGTCTGTGGCCGTGTGTTTAAGTCCACTAGTTACAAAACATGATTAGACAAGTATGCGCATACTGTAGTTAAGGGGGAGGTGGGCTAACAGGCAAATGCACACATAACCAAATTTTATAAATTTTGATATTCAATTAATTTAATCGAGGAACCTATTATACGTGTGTGTCAAGGATCTCTTTTAATAATATATAGACATGAATGATGAACTCCGTGAATATAAACACCATATGAGGAGGAGCACTTTATTGACAATGTTTCGCAGATAGCTTCTTCAGGTCACTGGGAAACGTTCTCAATAAAGTGCTCCTCCTCACATGGTGTATATATTCATTCTGTCAACTTTTCAAAGATATTTCAACTATGAAATCCATCCTTACTCAAGATAGTGGGTTATATGGGCTTATATAATAATAACTGAATTGAGATATGAGAATGCAAAAGTAAATTCAAACACCAAATGTATCTGACTTAAATACACATATGGTAAATAAACTTCCACCTTCGAATGGATAATAAATCTATATATTGTGCTATTTTTTTTTTTATATAATGGCTAATATGAGCGTGAACTATGTAACGTAATGATAATTTAATGATATGATATTTCATGATAGGAAGCAACTTTGCAAAAAATGCTTACAAATACAATAATTCGATGAGAGGGAAAAATAGAGAGACAAAAGGGAGAGAGAGGTTATTGCTGGAAACCAAACCAGGGGGAGGGGCTTATAGACATGAAACCAGAAAGAAAGTAGCATAGGGGGAAGGAGGCGCTTGGCTGAGAGAGGGTGGGCGAGTGGGGATGGAGTGGGGGGTGGGGGGAGCGGCAATGTTACCAACACAATTCTCGATTCTCTGCCAGGCAGGTGTAGCAGGACTTATGACCACAATAGTACCTATAACCTACAACAAATAACTACACCCCATGTAAACCAAAACCTTGCAATTATAACCTGTCTCAAAGGTAGGATACCTAACATAAATCCATTCTCTCAACCCTTTTAAATAAACATGTATCTATAACCTACAACAAATAACCGCATTCCCCAGAGATGAAGAATAGCTCCACCATACACGTTATTTTCTGATCGATCGATCGAACTATCACCACACACCCACATACACACCTTCCCTTTTTGATCACCCTGTATCGCTCTTTCCCATAAAAATCAGACAAGCCACACACCTGCCTGTTTCACAAATAGGGAAACCTCACCCCTATGCCTCTGTTTTAAGGTTAAGCTCTATATGTATGTGAGCAAGAAGAACCCTGCGTTACAATGTTCATGACTCCTTTTATTATCATTATGTATGTATAACTTTTCCCTATGCCATGATGTAATTATATGCTAAGTATATAGGTATGCAGCCTGACGCGAGTAATGAAAATCCCCAAGACTTAGATCTGTATTTTAGGACTCTCGCTACCACCATCTTTACACCTACAACACCACCCCTATACATGCCTTCCTTTTGATCACCCTGTATCGCCCTTTCCCATAAAAATCAGACAAACCACATACCTATCCCTGTTTCGCAAATAAAGAAATCTCACCCCTATGCCTCTGTTAAAAAGTTCAGTCCTATATGTATGTAAGAAGTAAGAACTCCACTTTATAATGTTCATTACTCCCTCCTATAATCATTATGTATGTATAACTATTTCCCTATGTCATAATTTACTTATAGTCTTAATGCATAGGTAGGTAACCAAAATACGAGTAATAAGAACCCCAGGACCTAGATACATATATCTGATATCTTAGGACTCTCGCTACCACCATCTCTTCACCTACAACAGCAACCCTGTACATGCCCCCCCCCCCCCCCCCCCTTTGATCACCCTGTATTGCCCTTCCGCCAAAATATCAGACCAGACACTTACCTGTGGCCGGCTCCCAGTAGCCTCGCTCGAGGCCCCCCTCAGTTCAACCCCCGACCCCCTTATTCCCTTAAACATGCTTATTATAAATGATTTATTTAGACCCCGACCGTCCAGTATATTTTCTGACCATTTATGTTATTCCTCACATACTATCCATACTATCAACCCCAATCAACTTCAGCAGAACTGACTATAAAAACCTATCAACACCAGCCAAGAGTACCCAGAGACCAAAAGTAGAACCCTTGAACAGACTAAATTAACCTAAGAAACTAGATGCCCCATATCATACAGGTGCGGCCACCACCATACCACAAGGGACCCATAAAGCCCCAAGCACGCCAGCCACGCGTAGTAATGACCTTGACCCACAGGCAACCCACCACCATTCTTGCCAAACACCAGGTGAGTTGTGATCTGATTATGAACCAACCCCCATTCTTATCCAAGTCTGCTATACTTCCTGACTATTAGCAATGCCCAAAAACCATATCTAAACTCCTTTCTATACTCAAAATAGCTTGTCAGTTAAAAGAGAGAAATAAGACTTAATTGTGTTTAACGCTGACAATATCACCCAGCCTTGGCCTGTATCGCGCCACACAAAGTAATTCCCCCCTTGCACCATATATCACTCTCCAAGACGATACTACTAACTCTTGTTAAAACTTAATGTCTATAGCAGAACACCTATAGTCAAGACCCCCTTGTTGAAAGTACTAAGACCCCTTAAAGTTCCCCCTAAGCTCAGCAGAGAAAATAAACCCCTTCATAACTCTGATATCCAGCCATACCCCAGTTCACTCCCCCCTTAACCAGCCCTATAAAAGCTATAATATCTATAGCTTCCGCCAGGGCCAAAAACCGGCAGTTATAAATTAGCTTTCCATCAACGGCCTTCCGCTCTGTAGAAAGTCTAATTGTACTCCATATCTCAAGAATTACTGATAATCGGCATCCTGTAGTCCGTAATATATCTGTGAGAAATAACTTAACCTTTTGTGAATCCAGTATTACTTACAGCCTCCCGTTCCTGTAATATTGAAGACCCAAATAACCTAGTTACCCATAAACATTGATTGTCTTACAAACGAATAGTAGTATGTCCTCTTCTACTTGAGTTTATAACCAATCATAGAGTGTAACAGTAACTCTACTTGTGTAACCCATTGAGCCTGGCCCCCAGACCCAATAGTTATCCATCTGAGTACGTTTTCTATTATAGTTCAGTTCTCTGTCGTATCAGGCCTCGCTTCCGACGATAACTAAATTAAAATAGATTATACCAAACACTTGACTCACATAGATCTAGGACAGAAAGATTTTTTGTGTTAGAAGGGATTATGCAAGAAACTCTTAATTGAGCACTCTGCAAGTATGATACCTAGGTATCAGTTGTCTGCGGCATCCCGTACAGAATTGGTAACTGAAAGGTTTTAAAACCGCCCGAGTTCCTTGAACCTCTTTTAACCCGGGAACTGCCGGGAGACTCTTAAGAGTTCCCCCGGCGGACTGCGGGAAGACTCTTAAGAGTCAGAGAAAAAAAAAATCAACTTGACATCGATTTTTTTTTTTTTTTTGGCCCCTGGGCCATGCAAAATATCAGTCCTCTACCTCCCCTCCTTCCCCACTTTCCTCCCCTCCTTCAGTTATCACCTATTTTCCCTGTTATTCCCTTATTCTGAGGTATATTTTCGTGCTAACATTAGAAAGCCGGTTGCAGGGTGTGGTCATCACTGATAGAAAGCGAGTGAAAGAGAGAGAGAGAGAGTATTGATCAACTGTGTCTCAGTGGCCTTGGGGGAAATTGGCGGGAAAGCAGCTTGCCTCACCCATACATTATACAACTCGCGGGCTATATCTCCGATTTTGACCATCCAAACGCTGTTTTCACTCGTTTTATTGTTGTTTCAGGTTAATACCTTTATAATCAACCCATAATAGGCGCGTATGGATAAGTATTAATGCTATTTATGGTAAAATGAATATTTTAGTGATGGAAACACCTCAAATACGTCAGCACAGGGGGACGTTTCTAATTACCCCCATGCGCACTTCTTAGGTTAAAGGTTAGCAACTGTCAAAAAAGTTACTTCACTAGACTATCTTGCGTTTGTCCGATGTCTCGTTAATCCGGCCTCTGCCTGAAACATTGCATTTAAAACCCCCATTCAAGAGTAACATATCGGAACTTCATCACCGATTAATTTAAGGTCAGAATAGTCAAGTATTTGCTTACAGCTACAGGCTCAGAATACTTGCGTTAGTTCGATATGGTGACCAACTATATTCCGCATAGTTACGGAACCATATTTAAGAGCCCACACCCATTAGCCCATCTGTAACCTTCACACTACCGGACACATTGGACGGCCTGTCAGGGAACTAGCACCGCTACAAATTTAAAGTAGGTTCTAGTGCGGCTATGAAGCTATCCTTATTTATATAATTTGAATCTCCAAGATACCCTTTCTAACCAATAGGACAATATATAAACTCAGACATAAGATTGCTAGAATATTTACATATATTTACAAAGGAACAAAGATGATGACTGCATAGGTTAGGATTCTGATACGTAGCCCAATCAAAACAGCTTATGAAAGACCTATCCAAGGTAACACTAAATAATATAAATGGGCGTTTAGCACAACTCCACACCAATACTCTGATAACTCTACTGGTCCTTGTATCACCACATTTCTTCATGGGACCATGGGATTAATAAAAGTCTGTATGGGTCTTCCAAGATAGAGTGGTCGGTCAGGACACGCAGGTAACTACACGACGATATCACCACTGGCCACCATCACTGGCCACCACAGAGGACCACGGGCCACCTTGGGAAGATCACCAGCCACCACAGAAGACCAGGGGCCACCACGGGAAGATCACTGGCCACCATAGAGGACCAGGGGCCATCACAGGAAGATCACTGGCCACAGTCACTGTCCATCACTGGCCACCACAGAGGACCAGGGGCCATCACGGGAAGATCACTGGTCACAGTCACAGTCACCAGTCCCAGACCCAAAACCCAGCGTCCACATCGCCAACCTAGTACTATAAACGCACTTGTTACACAGAATCCCCACACCTAATGCCTTAAACAAAAATAGGTACTAATGATTATGACTGTACAGTACTCCGGTTCAATACAATGCTCTATCCAATGACAAGATATTAATTCCCACGACTGTACAGTACCATGAAACAAAACAATTCACTCAGTCACTCCACTGTATAGTACAACAATACAATGGTAATGGTACTAACGCAAATTAACAAGTTTACCCTGAGGTACAGTACAAATGTTCTAAATCAATATTATCACTAATAAATAGAATATATAATTACTGTACATCAAACAAATGATAAGACTAATTTACCTTACTGTACGGTAAAAATGGACTAAATCAATATTTACTATCACTAAGGAATAGATAGTATAATACTTAACCGAACAGCAAACCAATAATAAACTTAAATAATAAACTTAAACTCACCACTGGGGTACTGAGGTGCTGCCTGCTGTGCTGCTGGGGTACAAATGCAACTTGGTGGAGAGGCAGGCCTGAAACTTTAACTACGGAACCAAAAAAAAAGCTTCATTCATTCATTCCGCCTATCTCGACTCGGTACAGTCAACCAGGCACTATCACTAGCTCACCCTCTCTCGACCCGCTCACATTCCCGAAGCACCAGCTCACTCAGCCTCACACGTAATATAAGTTTACTGAGGTGAACGAAAAATATAACAAAATAGTAATTCTTTTCCCTGACATCCCCCTCAACAACTATGTTTCCAAAACATAGCAAGAAACAGGAAAAAGAATTCTCCAGAAACCACCTATGGCCTGCTCAGGAGATCTGCAATGACATTGTCCTTACCTCGTAGATATTCTATCCTGAAGTCGTAGGATTGGAGTATCAACGCCCACCTCATCAAGCGGCTATTGTCATTCTGCATGTTCCTGATGTACGTCAATGGCTGATGATCAGTTTGGAGAACAAACTTTGTACCAAACAAATACCTACGGAAGTGCTGAATCCCCCACACGACTGCAAGACCTTCACGTTCAATAGTAGAGTAGTTTTTCTCACGGTCCAGAAGTTTTCTACTAGCATAACTCACAGGTAAAAGGACACCATCAGTCTCCTGGAGCAGGACTGCACCGAAACCCACCATACTTGCATCCGTACGAAGAGAAAATGGTTTAGTCATGTCAGGCAACCGGAGAATGGGAGATGCTGTGAGCGTCCCTCGCAAAGCCTGGAAGTTCCGCTGCAAACCCTCAGTCCATCTGATTTGGTTAGGGCACCCTTTCCTCAGCAAATCTGTCAAAGGTGCAGCCAGTTCTGCAAAATCAGGGATGAATTGCCTGATGAAGTTCATCGTCCCCATGAAAGATCTAAGTTGAGATTTAGTCTGTGGGAGAGTCAATCCCTGAATAGCTTGAACTTAGCATCAACAAACTTATCCAGATTCTCCTCACGGGTTGGCATGCGTTTTGCATCAAATACTGTTGTATCATTGAGAGCCCTGTAATCAATACACAATCTATAAGAGTCATCCTTCTTCACCAATACAACAGGGGAACAGTAAGGTGAATCTGAGGGTTCTATGACACCAAGCTTAATCATATTGTCTACCTCTTCATTGAACACTGTCTTCAAATGGTAAGGCACAGGGTAAGGTTTCTTATGAACTGGGGTATGGGAACTTAGTCTATTACTATGTACTATAGTATCAGTTTTACCAGGCAAACTAGATATTACATCGGGGAACTCCTCAGCTAGCTTCCTCAGGTCCTCCTTCTGCGAATCTGAAAGTGCCGGGTTAACATTTAGTTCAGATGTCTGCATAGGATCAAAGCACTGGATATCCCCTTCGATGCATGGCTCCTCTGTCTGTACAACACCTACCGAGACAGCATTGCAGAAGAACCCAGGAGGGGCTGCGGTAGTCTGTGGTACTACAGCCTGGTTAGTTTCATCTTCACTCCTCCGATAATATTTGTTTAACATATTGGTGTGATACAACTTTGACTTTCCTCTAACATTGATTACATAGTCTACTTTATTCCTAACCTCAGTTACCTTATATGGACCCTTCCACTGCATCACCAACTTATTATTATTAGTTGGTAACAACAATAACACCTCATCACCTACGGATAACTTCCTGGGTTTCGCCTTCTTGTCGAAGTACTCCTTGTAGCGCCCACTGCTGACTTCGGCATGGGTGGCTGCTAACTCGGCTGACCTCTCCAACCTATTTCTGAGTTCTAGGACATGATTATAAGACAATCTCAGGTCATTATCTAGTTCCTCATTCGACCAGATCTCATGCAAAATAGTCAAAGGACCCCGCACATTTTTACCATACAACAACTCGAAGGGTGAAAACTTGAAAGAATCATTTGGAATCTCCCTGTAAGCAAATAACACTGCAGGAATGTAGCGATCCCACTCCTCAGGGTGATCAGCACAGGTCTTCTTAAGCATTGTCTTCAGTGTACCGTTCAATCTTTCAACACATCCATTACTTTGACTATGATATGGACTAGAATGAACTGCCTTGATACTCAATAACTTATTTATCTCGGACATCAAATCTGACCTGAACTGACTACCATTATCTGACAGGATTTCTTTGGGGATACCTACCCTAGAGAACACTTCTACCAGGCTTTCAGCAACAGAAATGGTATCAATATTCTTCAAAGGTACGGCCTCAGGAAAACGTGTGGCACAGTCAATCAGGGTGAGCACAAACTTATGACCTCTCTTAGACCTAGGGGTGATGGGTCCAATAATGTCAATAGCTACTCTAGAGAAGGGTTCAGAGACAATGGGCATCTTAGCTAAGGGTACAGGGTTTACTCTACCTCTATGAGTTACCTTCTGGCATACCTCGCAGGACCGGCAGAAGTTCTCTATGTCCTTCCCCACTCCCGGCCAGAAAAACCTCCGGTACACCTTTCCAGCTGTCTTGCGATGGGAGAAATGTCCGGCTAGTAACCCTTCAAGAGCCACATCCAACACCTTAGACCTAAATTTCTTTGGTACAAGAAGCTGCTTGCTCCCGACCTCATCCTTGTTTTTGCTGTCCACACACACTCTGTAAAGCAATTTGTTAATGATCTCGTACTTCATATTTCGTCCTCTGAATGCAGTCTCCTTATTCTCATTTACCATATTCCAATAGAGTGTTAATGTCTTACAGGTTTCTTGGGCTTTCCTAAAGGAATCAGCATCAGCGAATGTCTCCATATCTGTAGTTAAAGGTTTTGGATTACTGTCTACATTCTCAGCCTGAGCCATAGATCTAGTAACCGCTGAAACAACAAGAGGTTCCTTACTGTCCCCATCACGTGCCTTGGAAGTATATGCAGGAGCTTCAACACCTGGGATAGTGCCAAGAAGTACATCCGTGAACCTCACTGGAGCAACTAGAGCAAAGACCTTTCCACTAAAGAACTTACTCTTAATCTTTACCTGAACTCCTGGAAACTTATGAGCTATACCCAAGAAATCATACACTGTATACAAAGGTCCACTTGGAATTTTACCAGAGACAAATCGGGGATGAACAATAACTGTATTGCACATAGAATCAAAGGAAACTTCAGCTCTCTTCCCTCCAATTTCTCCAAAAGAATCAGAGTACATGAGGAGGTTTCAAATCGGCATTAAAGACAAAATTCAACTGAATGACTTGCTGGGAGAGGATTCCTTTTGAGGGCAATTGTATTTGTAATGGTCATCTCCACCGCAAATAAAACACTTACCACGAACCTTGTAACTAGACTTCTTTGACTCCATCTTCTCCTCAGTCTTGGGTTGTTTAGCTACCTCAGATTTGGCGGAAGGTTGACCCTATTTAGAACGAGACTTGTAGGAATAATGAGCGTTTCTATACAAATCAGCAGACTTAGCAAGCTCTGCATTACTTCCCACACTACGTTCATTCAGATAAACGCGAACCTCAGGTAAGCGAACCTCAACTGGCTATAAACTGGTCCCTAATCATGAAATTGAAAAGTTGATCGTAGTCCTTCTTAACGTCAGACAAGACCAGCCAACGACTCAGCACTTGCTCCAACTTAGCCAAAAAATGAACATAGGACTCGTCTGGCCCAGCTTTCATTGCTCTAAACTGCTTCCTATAGTTATTAGCATCTATCTGAAAAGCCTGTAAAAGAGCCTGCTTCAAACTCTGATAGTCTTCAGAAACCTCAATCGGTAACCCCACATAGACTTTCAAGGCCTTACCTTTCAGCAGAGTACCTAAATGAAAAGGGTAGTCTTCAGCCTTCCAACCGTAGAACTTTGCCACTTTCTCAAATCTGTTAAGGTATGAATCAATGTCATCGCCATCTGAGAAGGGGGGAATTTGAACTTTAATGTTGTTACCACTGATAGTACTAGTGTTATTCGAGGACTTAAGTTTTAACACAGCCAATTCGTGTTCTCTTGCTTTCCCTCTTTCCACCAATTCGTGCTCTCTTGCTTTCTCTCTTTCCACACTCTCCCTCTCGGCCTTCTCACGTTCACGGGCATGAGCTCTCTCATCTCGTTCATTAGCTAGAGAAACAAGTTTAAACAATTCATCCCCTGACACTCCCAAGGATTTTGCATGCTTTATAATACTTGCTGTGTCACTCATGGTGAGAAAATAATATACTCTGCCCTCCAACAAGTAGACAAGCCACCAGCAACACAGAAGACAGCAAGCATCCAGGGAAAAATCTGAGGAAATACAATTAAGAGTTCAGAGCAGTTGTACGTACTTAGTCCATATTAGATAAGAAGGGGCATCAAGGAAATCCTACACACTGCGCCAGATGTCAGGGAACTATCACCGCTACGAATTTAAAGTAGGTTCTGGTGCGTCTATGAAGCTATCCTTATTTATATAATTTGAATCTCCAAGATACCCTTTCTAACCAATAGGACAATATATAAACTCAGACATAAGATTGCTAGTATATTTACATATATTTACAAAGGAACAAAGATGATGACTGCATAGGTTAGGATTCTGATACGTAGCCCAATCAAAACAGCTTATGAAAGACCTATCCAAGGTAACACTAAATAATATAAATGGGCGTTTAGCACAACTCCACACCAATACTCTGATAACTCTACTGGTCCTTGTATCACCACATTTCTTCATGGGACCATGGGATTAATAAAAGTCTGTATGGGTCTTCCAAGATAGAGTGGTCGGTCAGGACACGCAGGTAACTACACGACGATATCACCACTGGCCACCATCACTGGCCACCACAGAGGACCACGGGCCACCTTGGGAAGATCACCAGCCACCACAGAAGACCAGGGGCCACCACGGGAAGATCACTGGCCACCATAGAGGACCAGGGGCCATCACGGGAAGATCACTGGCCACAGTCACTGTCCATCACTGGCCACCACAGAGGACCAGGGGCCATCACGGGAAGATCACTGGCCACAGTCACAGTCACCAGTCCCAGACCCAAAACCCAGCGTCCACATCGCCAACCTAGTACTATAAACGCACTTGTTACACAGAATCCCCACACCTAATGCCTAAAACAAAAATAGGTACTAATGATTATGACTGTACAGTACTCCGGTTCCATACAATGCTCTATCCAATGACAAGATATTAATTCCCACGACTGTACAGTACCATGAAACAAAACAATTCACTCAGTCACTCCACTGTATAGTACAACAATACAATGGTAATGGTACTAACGCAAATTAACAAGTTTACCCTGAGGTACAGTACAAATGTTCTAAATCAATATTATCACTAATTCTTTTTGAGTAAATTTCTTAAGTAATGGGGGTTTGCCGCTGTTGATTCCTAAGCGATTAACGGTTTGTAGTCTGACCTCATTGTAGTTTAAGTTGCTTAAAATTAGACCTTAACGATGACAGATTTAAAGAAACTTAAGATTCTTAAGGGAGGGATGAAGGGAAGTTTAAATAGATGTTTAAGAGATCTTGATAAATTTTTAATAAGTGCTATGGCTGATCAAATTAAGGGTAAATTCGCTACTGTTACTAAATCGCTAGCTACTTATGATAGTTATGCTCAGCAGGTATATGGTTTATTGACAGTTACTGACGATGTGGAAGAAGAAATGTCGGCAGATCTTGAGTATTTTGAGGATGTTAATACAGCCTTAGCCAGACTATCTTCCACCCAAGAATCAACCTCTGTTAAGGATACCGGTACACCAAAGGCGACTGGTTTTAACCTGCCGAAGCTTACTTTGCCTACCTTTTCCGGGGATTCGGCTACCTGGACTGGATTTTGGGATATTTTTGAGTGTTCCGTCCATCATAATAAAACACTCACATCCATCCAAAGGTTCACATATCTCCGTGGTCAATTGAAAGGGGAGGCATTGAAGTTAGTCGATGGGTACAAGCTAGAAGCTACCAGCTACGAGTCTGCAGTGGAGTTGCTGAAGAGAACTTACGGGAGAGTGGAAGTCATCAAGACCGCGTTAATTACTAAGTTCTTCACGCTAGATCCTCCATCCTATGATGTGACGGCCCTAAAGGAGTACTATGCCTCCTTTGAGAGCCTCCTCCGATCTATGGAGACAATGGCCGTCACCAAGGAGGAGATATTTAGTGTGAATATCTTGAATAAAATACCCTCTCCCCTAAGGGAAATCTTAAGACGACAACTAAGCGACTCTCCACTAAACTTGGAAGCGTTGGTGCAGGTGTACCAGACTGAAGTCTTCAATATGGAGAGTACTGGACACTACCGACAAGTGGAGATGTCGCCATCTACTGCAGCTTTCCCGGTACAGACTTCTCCTAAACAGAAAAGGCCAATATCATTAGGTTGTAAGTTGTGCAGTGTCCACGGTCATCTGTGGTATCAGTGTCCTAAGTATCCTAAGGCTACACAGAAGATTAGCAAGGCTAAATCGCTTAAGTTATGTACCAGCTGTCTGGCAAGAGACCACTTCAACAGTACCTGCACCAATTCCTACATCAAACCTTGTAAGTATTGCAAGGGGAAACATTGGTTTTCCCTTTGCACCCAGTCTGATCGGCACGACGGCAAAGAAAAGGGGAGAACCCCCAAAGAGTCACATGAGAAAAGTAAGAGCGAGGGTGATAAAGTATCTGCCATGTCCATTGCTTCTCGAGAATGTCAATTGCTTCCTACTATGATGCTGCCAGTAGTGGGGAGTAATAATAATACTATAATGACGCGCACCTTACTTGACCAGTGCTCACAGAGGTCATTCGTTCTGCGGTCATCATTACCCCAGCTCAAGTGTACCAGCAAGGGTCAAGAGAATTTGCGTCTCCATGGTTTCACTGGTGAAATAGATTCCAGTGACTATGATATTGTGGAGATATCATATGTTTATAGAAAAAAGGTATGTCCCATCAAGGCTGTTGTGGTCGACACACTACCCAGTTTCTATATAGCATCAGAGATTCAACCACATTTGAAATATCTCAGAAGCAAGGGGTATAAACTGGCTGATGATCAACTCTCTGCTAACAATGGTATTATGCTACTGGTCGGAGCTGATTATTACTACGACCTTGTTCACCCTGGATATCGGCGGGTAGATAAGCTTATAATGCTCCCCACGATCCAAGGGTATGCCATTTCTGGATCCTATGCCACTTCCTCTCAAGACACACAGGTGGAGGTGGTTACGGTCCTCAAGGTAGCAGTAAGCCCCATAGATAAATATTAGGCCAAAGGTGCCTGATAATACATGTACTGATATAGATAAGCTATGGGACTTGGACAATATTGGAATTGACCCACATGAACTTGATCGTGACTCCAAGCTAGCGTTAAGCTCGTATGAAGAGACTGTAACGTATGACTCTGGCAGAGGTCAGTATGTGGTAAGGCTCCCTTGGAATGATAACAAGAGTAAATTACCTACTAATTTCCATCTAGCACTTGGTAGGTTACGTGGCCTTCAGAAGCAGTTTGTCAAGGATCCAAGTTATTGCGAGACTTATGCGGCAGTTTTAGCCGAGCAGGTACAACGTGGATTTGTGGAGAGAGTAGATCTCAGTGAGTATGGGGATAACATCCATTACCTTGCTCACCATGGGATTAAAAAGGACAGTTCCACCACTCCTGTTCGTATTGTGTATGACTGCTCTGCTAAATCCAGTGATCGCTCCTATAGCCTGAATGATTGTCTGTACACGGGTCCGTCCCTGGTCTCTGATCTAGCGCAAATTATGTTGCGCTTCAGATGTCATAAGTTTGCATGGGTCGCCGATATTGAGAAGGCCTTCCTGAT
Organism: Paralithodes platypus; assembly: GCA_032716605.1. Lineage (NCBI taxonomy): Eukaryota > Metazoa > Arthropoda > Malacostraca > Decapoda > Lithodidae > Paralithodes > Paralithodes platypus. The sequence continues at coordinate 37,969,916 of CM064490.1, forward strand.
GCTTCAACTCCATCGTGAAGACAGGGACTCGACAAGATTTTTATGGCCGCGGGACCCAATGGATCTAGATTCGGAGTATCTGGTCTACAGGTTCAGAGTCGTCTTATTCGGGGCGACCTGTTCCCAGTTCCTTCTCAACGCTACTATCTTGCGTCATCTTGAGGAGGCTGGACTAGATCCTGACTTCAAGAATGAGATCAAGAATGGGATCTATGTGGACAATCTTCAAGGCACCGGAGACAATGAAGATTTATTGCTCAAGAGATGCTGGGAGATCCGTGATATATTTGCCAAGGCTCATTTATACTTAAGAGAATGGGCCACTAATAGTGATCTAAGCGACTCTCCACTAAACTTGGAAGCGTTGGTGCAGGTGTACCAGACTGAAGTCTTCAATATGGAGAGTACTGGACACTACCGACAAGTGGAGATGTCGCCATCTACTGCAGCTTTCCCGGTACAGACTTCTCCTAAACAGAAAAGGCCAATATCATTAGGTTGTAAGTTGTGCAGTGTCCACGGTCATCTGTGGTATCAGTGTCCTAAGTATCCTAAGGCTACACAGAAGATTAGCAAGGCTAAATCGCTTAAGTTATGTACCAGCTGTCTGGCAAGAGACCACTTCAACAGTACCTGCACCAATTCCTACATCAAACCTTGTAAGTATTGCAAGGGGAAACATTGGTTTTCCCTTTGCACCCAGTCTGATCGGCACGACGGCAAAGAAAAGGGGAGAACCCCCAAAGAGTCACATGAGAAAAGTAAGAGCGAGGGTGATAAAGTATCTGCCATGTCCATTGCTTCTCGAGAATGTCAATTGCTTCCTACTATGATGCTGCCAGTAGTGGGGAGTAATAATAATACTATAATGACGCGCACCTTACTTGACCAGTGCTCACAGAGGCCATTCGTTCTGCGGTCATCATTACCCCAGCTCAAGTGTACCAGCAAGGGTCAAGAGAATTTGCGTCTCCATGGTTTCACTGGTGAAATAGATTCCAGTGACTATGATATCGTGGAGATTTCATATGTTTATAGAAAAAAGGTATGTCCCATCAAGGCTGTTGTGGTCGACACACTACCCAGTTTCTATATAGCATCAGAGATTCAACCACATTTGAAATATCTCAGAAGCAAGGGGTATAAACTGGCTGATGATCAACTCTCTGCTAACAATGGTATTATGCTACTAATACTAATTTATAAGAATATTAACATTATTTATCGGGAATTTAGATAAAGGTTAAATTACATATCACTGGTACATGAAATATCCCAACAAATAGTTATAATATAATTACCAACGAGGTATTCGTCGATGGGTGTAATCCAGTCCCCCACACACGGCTAGTTCAATTGCATGACATGTAGGAATGTTCACATAATACAATATCGATACAATGAACTTAGCTTAGAGGACTGGTGATGTAGGACTGGTGTTAATATTGTGGAAATTTCATAATTAATATAAACCATTATAAAAATGAACCCCAAGGGGTTGAAAAGTACAATTAGACGATGGCCAGTATTATTGGACGATTCGACGGTTCGGACAGAGACATTTCGACGATCGCGAGCATAGACGTTTCGACGGCATCGTCGAACAGGCGCACCGTCGAATCGTCCTGCGAACATGTTCTCCCTGATTGGGCTAGGCCTAGGCCTACTTTAAATACTTCCATAAATTAACATATATAACTAGTCTGCAGAGCTGACAGGCCCACACACGGCAGATCCCATTCACACCCATCCTCGTCAATTGCAAGACTTATTTCAGGAAATATGCCTCAAATAGATAGATAATAATAGTCACCAAATGAGGATTCCAAGCCAAAAATACAAGCAAGTATAATGGAATGTCGTGAATTTCCTTACCTGGGTAGTAATTGGGCGAATAAAATCTGATGAAGCGATCTACAAGTTGTCAAGGCTGGCCGACATAGGCCTCAGGTGAAGGTGCCTGTACAACGGCTCCTGTCAAGTTCAACATCGTCATTGAAGATATATCGAAAGTCTTTGGAAATGTGCTAATTGTAACCCATATTAATATATATTAATAGTTTCGTACATTATGCAATTGATTTGCATTAAAGAATTTCTTCTGTAACCTTTAATTTACTAATTGAAACAATAATACAAATAATAAAATTCAATTAGCAAACGAAGGGATCCGACGACCATCGAAGAGAAGGGTCGAAGCACGGTATAGTAACATAAGGAGGTAGGCGCATGGCGGTAGTATTGGAACCACGACAGTCACTTGTTTGGGCCTCCGTGACGTCACTGAATGACTCTCGTACCGTCTCCCAAGCTAAATATGGTGTTCTAACAGGATCGGTATATTGCGTTTTCCACCGAAAATGTAAAGTGACATGGATAAACATATACATATATAGTGTGACAGGACCCTAGTCTATTTGCTAAAGTTGTTATTTTTTGCATTTAACCCTTAATTAGCGGCTCACCACATAAGTCGAGTTAAATAAAGCTGGACTATGTGGCGGCGCTCGACATAGGTCGAGTGGCAATTTCAGCACGTAATGTTGCTGAGAGAGAGAGACAAGTGGTGGCAGGAGACTAGCGAGCGTATGACTGCTCCAGACCACCGCGGCGAACCTACTGACACGAATCTCAGCTCCCTCCTCCCTCTCTCACTCGCTACATACTGAATTATATGGGGAAAGTACCGAATTACATGCTTTTTGCACTCGCGTTGCACGGTTATTGCAAGAAAACTAGCCATCATAAAAGGATCGTTATGGTGTCATTCGAAAGCTCTGTTTATGCCCTTTCAGGGATAGGTACTTGTTTTACGTTTTGGGTCTTATTTAGGCATGAAAATGATCACGTAAACAGCCCTATTTTGGCTAAAAACACCCCGCTGGGCGGTACATATAAATAAACCGCATAGGCCGCTCGTAAGGTGTTAAAGAATATATATACGGCTATGAGGTAGTATATAGCCGACGTCGCTTCAAATTTGACCGCGGAAATGCGATGATATTTTTGTTGACCTAATTACCTAATATGTAGAGTAATGTCGATTGTAATATTTATAATAGCAGTCTCTACGTTTCCAACGTAGGGCTTATGATCTCAGCCGCTACCACAGCGGGCCGATTTATCGGTACTCACGCGAAGTACCAAATAATCTCTAGAGTTGCACCTCAATTCACTACTAGGCACGTTGTACACACTCCGAGACGACCAAAGAAGGAAGAGAATGCGAAGGAGAGAAAGAATTGTTATAGTTACCCATTTAATCTAGCTGCTCTCCTCTAAGCCATGCTCCATTTTCTAGGAGCCTGCGCCAGGACCTGCCAAAGTACCAGTCACTTCGCGCCCACCGTCGATGTCACACGTCTTTTTTGTCTGTGCTTCGCGAGTGCCTGCTTTGCCTACCCCTTCGCTTCGACTTAGTGAGTGTGAGCCTTTTCAGGCTGTTGAGGTTTTAGAAGGATGTTTCAGTGATGTAGGCAGCACTTTACTACAGCTTTATGGCGTGTTTATGGGTGTGCGCGTAGTGCTGGAGACGTGTTTATTTATTTGTTTTCTTCGGGGGTGGTTGGTCCTCAACGCCGCGTAGCGGTCGTTGTGTGTCTATTCTACCCTTGCTTTTCGGGTTCATGTTCACTTTAACTAACCCTTAACGTAACTTGGGGGGGGATATGCTTCCCACGTGATGCATTGTGTTTCTTTCCCTTTTTGACGTGCTTTTTGTTTTGTTGTGTTTTTCATATGACTACGTGTCGATGTTTTACAAGACTTGAGCATGAGGTTTCTCTGGATTCTGCTTTTGTGTGAGCATAGGGCACACAGCCTTTATTCTCTCTCAAACATGCTGCTTTGGTCTCAACTGACCTATAGCCCTTCTGACTTGTTTATTCAACATGTGCATAGTTGGTGGTCTTGTATTTCGTTCGCCTGGTTCACGCTTTTGTCAGTTCCTTTTCGTTTCCCCGGGCCTACTTGGCTCGAGGATACGTGGTTCTGGTAACAGTGTCGGTCAACCCCTAGGCTATCCTAACTTTTATTTTAACGTAATTGTGGGGATTCTCGGGCAGTGTTTAGCTTTGTTACTAGGTTCTTTCACTCAGGGATTGACGCTGCCCTAGTGTTTTCTCTTTTCTGTGTTTTGTGTAACTAGGCTAAGCCTGTTTTTTACCTTGAACAGATCGCCGTCGGATTGGGCCACACAGGTCCTTTCCTTCTGTTTTCCTCTTGTCTCTACTGACTTGATTGTTATGGTCTTCTACGCTCTTGTTAAAATTCTCACCTTTGTTTTTGTGTGTTTAAGCTATCGATTTAGTAGCAGTCTCTACGTTTCCAACGTAGGGCTTATAATCTCAGCCGCTACCACAGCGGGCCGATTTACCGGTACTCACGCGAAGTACCAAATAATCTCTAGAGTTGCACCTCAATTCACTACTAGGCACGTTGTACACACTCCGAGACGACTAAAGAAGGAAGAGAAAGCGAAGGAGAGAAAGAATTGTTATAGTTACCCATTTAATCTAGCTGCTCTCCTCTAAGCCATGCTCCATTTTCTATGAGCCTGCGCCAGGACCTGCCAAAGTATCGGTCACTTCGCGCCCACCGTCGATGTCATACGCCTTTTTTGTCTGTGCTTCGCGAGTGCCTGCTTTGCCTACCCCTTCGCTTCGACTTAGTGAGTGTGAGCCTTTTCAGGCTGTTGAGGTTTTAGAAGGATGTTTCAGTGATGTAGGCAGCACTTTACTATGGCTTTTATGGCGTGTTTATGGGTGTGCGCGTAGTGCTGGAGACGTGTTTATTTATTTGTTTTCTTCGGGGGTGGTTGGTCCTCAACGCCGCGTAGCGGTCGTTGTGTGTCTATTCTACCCTCGCTTTTCGGGTTCATGTTCACTTTAACTACCCCTTAACGTAACTTGAGGGGGATATGCTTCCCGCGGGATGCATTGTGTTTCTTTCCCTTTTTGACGTGCTTTTTGTTTTATTGTGTTTTTCATATGACTATGTGTCGATGTTTTACAAGACTTGAGCATGAGGTTTCTCTGGATTCTGCTTTTGTGTGAGCATAGGGCACACAGCCTTTATTCTCTCTCAAACATGCTGCTTTGGTCTCAACTGACCTATAGCCCTTCTGACTTGTTTATTCAACATGTCCATAGGCTAGTTGGTGGTCTTGTATTTCGTTCGCCTGGTTCACGCTTTTGTCAGTTCCTTTTCGTTTCCCCGGGCCTACTTGGCTCGAGGATACGTGGTTCTGGTAAAAGTGTCGGTCAACCCCTAGGCTATCCTAACTTTTATTTTATTCCTTTAACATAATTGTGGGGATTCTTGGGCAATGTTTAGCTTTGTTACTAGGTTCTTTCACTCAGGGATTGACGCTGCCCTAGTGTTTTCTCTTTTCTGTGTTTTGTGTAACTAGGCTAAGCCTGTTTTTTATCTTGAGCACAACGCCGTCGGATTGGGCCACACAGGTCCTTTCCTTCTGTTTTCCTCTTGTCTCTACTGACTTGCTGGTTATGGTCTTCTTCTTCTTCTTGTTGAGGATATAGGGTAGTGAAGCTGTGAAGCTTATATGTCACCCTACCCGGGCGGAAAGGACCCCAGGGTGGAGAGGTTTCACAGGGAGGATGTGGACATCGTAGATTTCAGGGGAGGGCACCCATGCCCCGCAGGCGAGGTAGACGCCCCGCCAACCTCAGGAACTTCTTCGTTAGCAGGAGGATCTTGGATTGAGTAGCCTCCGGTACCCCAACACCAGCTAGCAGGACGGGGAGGGAGAAGTAACTGACGCCAAGAGCTGTGAGAGCAGATGTGAGAGAGGTCCTGGCTGAGTAGTAACGGGGACAGCTGAGAAAAAAGTGGAGGATGGTTTCATCCACAGAGCGGCACCAGGGGCAGGAGGGGCTAAGGGCCAGGTTGATCCGGAAGAGATGGCCGTTGAGGGTGGAGTGTTCCAGACGGAGACGTGTTAATGAAGTATCCAGGGCACGGCAAGGAGACCGCGCCCAAGGGAGGGAAGAGGAAGAAGAGCGATAGGCAGAAAGGGTAGTGGAGCGGAGCAGAGCAGGGACGGCTGAATTCCAAGAGACATAGAGAGAGTGAAATACGTGTGAAGAGAAAGAGGAGAAATCGAGGGGATAGGATTCAACAGTGGACGTATTATGTGCAAATGTGGCCGCAGCATCCGCTACGGTGTTTCCTGGTATGCCTGTGTGGGAAGGGACCGTTATGGTCTTCTACCTCTTGTTAAAATTCTCTCCTTTGTTTTTGTGTGTTTAAGCTAATCAGTTTTTTGCCTTGAGCTGCCCGCCGTTGGAATGGTCCACACAGGTCCTTTCCTTCTGACTTCCTTTTGTCTCAACTGACTGGGAGGTCTCGGTCTCGTCGCTCTCGTTAAAATTCTTGTTTTTCTTACATTTTACCTGTTTCTGTTCTTCCCCTGCCTGTGTTTACTTGATCATAAGGGGGGGGATGTCTGGAAACTGTACGCGATAATAAGGGCCCCGCTCACAGGGAGGATATGCTTAGACAAGTTGACTCGACTTTCGTGTTTACTCACGTTTTTTCGCCACACAGGCGGGGGTCTTCAGGTGTCCTCAGCTCCTTCATCTTTTAAATCCGCCCTACAAGCGCCTTTATCTTTTTGGTGTGCCCTGTACCTTGTCAAGGAATAGGCCACATAGCTTTTTCACTTGATTTGGTATTAAGCGCCCTGTTATGCCCCCTTTTTCATGTACCTGGACAGGGCTCCTTGGACAATGGCTGCTTGGCTGTTTCCTCTCCCTTATGTCCTGTTCCTTGTGTCCTCCTTCTGTACCTGGTTCCCGCCCTACAGGCGGCCTCCTAGTATACTGGGTGGACCCAATGACCAACTGAAAAGTCCTAGGACTCGACCCAAAGTGGCGATTGTCCTGTGTGTTTTGGATTCCCTCCCCTCCCCTATTTAAACTTATAGGGTACTGTTGGGTTGCTCACACTTGACCTTTTTCCTTCCAGCTGGTGCCCGCTCTACTGCCGGCAGTACCTACGCCGCCGCTACTTCGCCCCCTCCTCCCTCCGCTCTCCCAGAGGGTTCTCAGGTATTTCGGATGGGGCCTTTTTCCCCAAAATTGGTTTGGACCTGTTTCCCAGGGTTGGGTCTCGCTAAGGGGCTTGTCCCAGCCCTGGTGTTTACGGTCTACTGTGTGGGTGGTTTTTACTTGACTTTCCTGTTATACTTGCTACTTAGCGTCTTACTGGATGTTGTCTTACTTGGGTATCACATGATATTTTGGCTATACTGCCTCATATTGCCTGTCTCACCTCCACTGGTGTGTAATGCTTCCCCCATTTTTCAGTGCTGTGATGCCGGCTCCTCCCTGCTCTCGGCCATGCGGGACCATCGGGAATGCTGCCTCCACACGGCCTGCTACGGGAAGGATGTGTACGATCCCCGCCGATGTGGGGTTTGTCTCTCCGCTCTTCAACTGCTGGAAACTCTCCCTACATCGGTGGAAGGACAATGGGTCAGCCGTGGGACGTCATCTCCCGTTACGTCAAGGTAGTCCTGCACAGGGCTCCTTCCTTCCGTGAGGATGACGTCCGTGTGTTGTTGGGGATCCCACCTACCTCATATGCAGCACGCCGTTACCGCTCCCCTACTGTTCGTCACTCCCGCTCTCCTACTACAGCTCGTGGCTCCCCTACCAGGAGTTCGGGTCCGGCGGACGGGAGGGCTCATCCCAGGGAGCGGGCCCCCCGGCGTCATGATCTTCGAGTGCCTGCCTCCGACCAGTCAGTGACTTCAGGAGCGATTGGCAGGAGGAAACGACGCCAATCACCCTCCCCTGCTGATCGACCCCGCCTTGCTTCTCCTCACCTGAGGATAAGCACCCCCTACCTCCTTCGCAGGGTTCCACGATCTTCAGGGCCAAACAACGTCCTGCACCGCCTGCCGAGGAGGTCGTTCTCCATCCTGCACCATCTTCTGCCACTGGTGGGGTGGAGTTCGAGCCTCTGCCTGCCTCCCAGCCTGTGAGGGGTCCCGGCCTCTTCCGTATGGCGGGCCCTGCTGTGGTGGTCCCGGCGGCGATGCCCTCCCCGCCTCCTCCACAATCTGGATGTTCGGACACCTCGATCCCTTGTGGCCAACCGTCTCCTCCCCATCTCCCAGACCATTCCGACGATGTTCTCGAGATGGAGGTTGCGAACTTTGACAGGCTGGAGGACGAGGATGTGGGGGTCGACTCGTCTTCGGGCGGTGCATCCGATTCTGGTCGGGATGACCCCACCGTGGAGGCCCATTACTCCCCCCTGTCCTCTGCGTTCTCCCCGCTCACGGACCATGATGCCCGAGGGCACAGTGAGGCTGGTTCCATCTCTCCTCTACAGGCGTCCATCCTTCCTGCTGCGGAGACGGAGTTCAGAGCGGAGTTGGCTTCCATTAGTCTCAAGATGGCTTCCACTAAGGCAGACATCCTCTCCTCTGTCACAGCGGCCATGGAGGCAGCCATGGTCTCTCGGTTTGGTACACCGGACCCGGTACCTCTGCAGACTCCGGTTGTGGCTCCTCTCCCGCCTGTTTCCGACCACATCCCATCTCGGCCTGCTCTCCCGGTCGTGGTACCGTTGACGTCCTCTGCTTCATCACCTGTACCTCCGATGCTGCCTACGACTCCTCTCTGGCCCGTTGTTATCCCGGGCCAGGGTTTGGGGTTGTTCTCTCACCCCCTCTCCGTGCCGCCTCTCTCCAAGTTTAAGATCCCCAAGGTCAAGATGCCATCCCTGTATGGGGATTCTGTGTCTTGGAGAGCTGTGGTCGCCTCCAACCCTGAGGGAGCGGTCCGCCTGCCGGCCGGAGAGAGGGCAGTGCCAGAGGGCTGGGCTATCCAGGTCAATGAGAAGAATGTCTTCAGGGCCATTACTCCACAAGGTCTGGTCCCAGAGGTAGATGTGAGGGTATATTCTAACCGGCAAGACATGCGGTATTTTTCCTATCATCCCTCGGTCTTACCTTACACTATCCCCAAGCCCTGGGATGACTACTCCCGCCAAGACCTGTCAGCGGATGTCCACTCCCTCTCTGCCATTTCGGGGACGCCGTACCTCCAGAATGTGCGCGATCGGGACGGGGTCCTGGTGCTAGAGCTTCCGCACCTATGTACGGGTCCCTGGGGAGAGTGGGTTCGTGAAGCGGTGGAGTTTGGTCAGTCCATGGCAGAGACTTTGCCGGCCATCCCGACCATGGACTCATCTTTTCTGTCTGGCATGCTCCTTACCTCCTCGGGCTTCCCTATGCCTGTGTGGGAGTGGCTCAATGCTCGCAAGCTGTCGGTGGGTCCCCTTCCGTGTTCCTTTTTCACGGCACCGGAGAAAGCCCCATTGGAACGGGACTTCAAGTTTCGTCAGCGAGCGGCCCTCCAACTTTCAACTCCTCTTGCCCAGTTGGAACTGGCGCGGGTTCACCTCCGCCTTATAGACTCCCTGGAATCTGCTAATCATCGCTAAGGATTTGAGCATGTCCGACGGATCGCCCTGCAGCTTGCCCTCAACCCTGTTCAGGACATCCGCCACTCCCTCCATGAAGCCACCCGTTGCCGTCAACAACTTCGAGTGGCTTTCTGCAAGAATGCCCCTGCCGACGTCCGCAACCGCCTCCTCCTGACTGACCTTCTGACTCCTGGTCTGTTCCCTGAGGAGGCTTGGCAAGGGGCTTTCCTACTGGCGCAGAGCGACACTTACTCTGCTTAACGGAAGGTGGTGGCGAAGCCTGCTTCATCCTCCTCCACCCGCGGACGCGGGGGCAAGACTGTCGCCGGCAAGGGCCGCCAGGCACGAGGTTTGGCCAAGGGACTGGCTCCCAGGGGGCGTGGTGTACCCGCCTTCCGTGGCTGTCGGTCCCCGGATCGCCGTCCCCGTCAAGAGGGGATGCGGCGCTGGCAGGCGCCAGGCCCCAGTTCCTCCGCTGCCAGACACAGCCTGGAGGGGGATAGGCCGGAGCGCGAGGCCCGTCCATCGTTTCGGCGGGGCGGGGGGACGTCTGGGGGGAGGACGTGGTGGCTCATCCCACTACGATAAGTCCAAGAGGGGCTCCGCGACAAAAAACGCGTAGTTCCTCCTGGCCAGTCCCCTCTTCCCTCGCCCGACCATCTCGTCGAATCGGTGATGGGCCTGACACAAGGCGCCCGCACCGGCTTCTTCCGCCCCCACTTCCGGCAATGGCCCCGCCGGTCGTGGGCGCGTCGGGTGGTCAAGAATTAAGGGTCTGACTTGGAGGTGGAGGTCCAGGCCTCCTCTCAGGTGCCCTCCCTGACAGCGACCAGTGTCTCAGGAAGTGGCCCAAGTGATCATGTCCATGCACGAGGAAGGCGTTATCAAGGAAATATCTTCTACACAAAAGGTATTTCTTTCTCGTGTTTTTCTGGCCCCAAAGAAGGACTGCGCTGCTATGAGGCCAGTGGTAGATCTCTCAGTCCTCAACTCTCACATTGTGAACACCCGTTTCCGAATGCTCACCGTCAGTCAGGTGCGCCTGGCACTCAAGCCCTTGTCTTGGGTGGTCACCCTGGATCTGAAGGATGCTTATTGGCATGTGCCGATGGCTCCTCGGTTCCAGGGCTGCCTCGCGCTGCAGTCGGGTCAACGGGTGTTCCAATTCACCAGACTACCGTTCGGCCTCAACATAGCACCGCGGGTCTTCACCAAACTGGTAAAGCAGGCTCTGACCCCCTTGCTCTTAAAGGGATTCAGATCCTGTTTTACCTGGACGATTGGCTCATCTCAGCAGACTCTCTCACACAATGTGTGCAGGACACGCTAACTGTAGTCAGACATATCACAAACATGGGGTTCAAACTCAACATTCCCAAGTCATGCCTCTCACCGTCAAAGGACGTGACGTGGGTGGGCTTGCACTGGGATCTCCTAAGCGCCACCGTTTCCCAGAGTCGGGTGAATGCGGCGAAACTTCGAAGGAAGCTCTTTGTCGTGTTGCACTCGATCTCGATAACACGAAAAATCTGGGACTCCCTACTAGGGCCTTTGAATTGGGCGTCTCTGACCGTGCCCTTGGGCCGACTCCGACTAAAACGCCTCATTCAGCTGGGCAACAGGCACTTCCCTATCTCGCCCCCTTACCGTTTGTGGACGGTACCGCGCTCAATACATCTGAGACTGACACACTGGGTCGCTCGGGGCACGCTCTCTGCGGCTGTGCCCTGGACTGCTCCTCCGCCGACCATCTGGGTAGACACAGATGCGTCGAGCGAGGGGGGGTGGGGCTATCAATCAGACATGGGACATCAAAACCACGGCAGGTGGTCGGGGCTCTCACACTTCCACATCAATGCCCTGGAACTGTAGGTACCGTTGTTCTTCCTGCGGGATCACGGACTGGCCCTCACGAGCAAGTCGGTGGCCTTCAGGATGGACAACATGTCCGCGGTTCATTGTATCCAAAAGCAGGGCTCTTCCAGGTCTGTTGTTCTCCAAGACCTGGCGGAGAAATTGTTTTACCTGGCCGATCATTACAGCATAACCCTGCATGCGACTTACCTGCCCGGGACGGCCAATCTTTGGGCGGATGCTTTGTCGAGAGGACAGAGCACCAAGGTAAAGTGGTCATTAAGACAAAGCGTTTTCGACGGCCTCGCAGCCTCCTGGGGCCATCCGCAGGTGGACTTGTTCGCCTCCTCGGGGACGAACAAGCTACCGGACTATCTCACCCGCTGGACTTGTACTCAGGCGGGGGGGCCGGATGCCTTCAGCGAGGACTGGAGCAGGTGGCAGTCGATTTACGCTTTTCCTCCGCCCGACGCACTGCTTATGTGCAAAGTCCTACACAGGCTGAGAGAGAACCGTGGCAAGGTTTGGTTAATTGCGCCCCTCTGGCCGGCCCAAGCCTGGTACGCTCAGTTGACGTGATGGTGCCCGAGTCCCGTTCCCCTGTCTGTCTCAGACTTCCACTTGGGACAGATTGGAGACCTAGGGACCTTGTTGGCATTCGCATCGTGGATGTTTGTGAGGCAGGGTGGTTACCGAAATATGGACGTTGCTTGACTGATATGCTTAATCAGCACTGGACTAAGGCTACTTGGAAGACTTACGAGTCTCATTGGAATAATTTCACGAAATGGATCAACGACACCGAACAAACAGTTCCGTCGTTTGCGTTAGTTTTCCATTACCTTAATCACTTGTTTGGGACACGCACCTACATGTACAACACCATTAGGAACCACCTGTCCGCTATTAGGGAGCCTTTTGAGACCTTGACGGGGCTGGTGCTACCTCACAAGGAGCTGTCTTTTTTTCATGAAAGCCTGCTTTAGGCTCAGACCGCCCCCGCGCCAGATACCGCCTCAATGGTCTCTGGCGAAGGCTCTAAGGCTCCTTACCTAACCCATCTACACCACTAACCCAACACCTGTTCATCTTTTTGATAAAACATTGTTTCTTTTAGCGTTGGCTACAGGAGATCGAGAGGGTCTCTGAGTTGGCTGCCATGTCGAGGGCCCCGAATTGCATGAGTTTTTCGCCTTCCTTGGGGTCAGTCACTTTGGCCCCTTCTGTTCATTTTGTGGCCAAGAATGTACGTGAGGCGCACATTTTTAAGCCGTTTACTGTACCGGCTTTAAAATGTGGAAGCACGCATCATCCGCTATGCCCGGTAAGAGCCTTGCATACTTATGTGCGTGCCGCTGTGCCGACGTCGGGGACGGCGCTCTGGTTGGCCCCTAAAACAGGGACACGGCTAGGCAAGCGTGCTTTGGGACTTCATTTACGTCATGTAATTCTGGCTAGTAATCCCCTTATGAAGGGTTCAGCGCATGATATCCGCTCTTATGCGGCGACCGTGCGCTTTTTAAGTAACTCTTCAGTATCGGACATAGCCGACGCAGGGTTATGGTCCTCCCACAGCACTTTTGTCTCATCGTACCTGTCCATGTCCATTGCCAGGCCAGGTGTGCCTAATTGTGTCGCGTTAGGCCAATGTGTCACGTGATTCATCTCCCATCCTGTATCTCTTCTCATCCCATACTGTATTTTCTTCCTTTCCCTACACTTGGGGGGGGGGGGTCATTTTGTATACTTGTACAATTCCTTTCTCTCTTTCATTTTACATGTATGTACTCTATGTTTAGTGTTAAGGATATATCTCTTACTTATTTTGCATATGGACTATACTGTACTGTCTAGGGTTTCTTGTTTGGTATGCCTATGCCTCATACCCGGTTTTGTAATTAAAGAGTGTCCTTGGAGATCATCCACCTGCTGTGCATTGCCTTATGGTTCTTGTACTACTGTACAATTGACTTCATTCTTCCCAGATTGGTGTGCCATTCACAGGTCGACATGACCTATTCCTTGCCCTGCTTCGGCACTTTTAGACCCTAGACTGATACTTGTAACATGTACTTTCTTAATATGCACCGTACTGTTACGCTCTTTTTCCAATAAACTGATTTGTTTATTTGTGTCTTTTCTTGGTCCTCTACTTTTGCTAAGGCTTGGGGATTAAGGTTTCTTGGATGTCCGCCTCCAATTTGGGATTCAAGCCCTACGTTGGAAACATAGAGACTGCTACTAAATTGGGAGGTTTGAAGACCTCCCTTATAACCAAATAAGGAAAACCTCTTATTTGGTAGCAGTCTCGGAGTATCCAACGACAGAGTATCCCGCCCTCATGCCGATCCCCTGCCCATCCAATCTACACTGATTACTTGATACCTAGATACTTTGGCAGGTCCTGGCGCAGGTTCATAGAAAATGGAGAATGGCTTAGAGGAGAGCAGCTAGATTAAATGGACAACTATAACAATTCTTTCCCTTCTTCGCTTTCTCTTCCTTCTTTAGTCGTCTCGAAGTGTGTACAATGTGCCTAGTAGTGAATTGAGGTGCAACTCTACAGATTATTTGATACTTCGCGTGAGTACCGATAAATCGGCCCGCTGTGGTAGCGGCTGAGATCATAAACCCTACGTTGGATACTCCGAGGCTGCTACCAAATAAGAGGTTTTCCTTATCTGGTTATAAGGGAGGTCGTCAAACCTCCCATTATACCCCTTTTTAATTGTACCTGGACAGGGCTCCTTGGACAACAGCTGTTTGGCTGTTTCCTCTCCCTTGTGTCCTCCTTCGGTACCTAGATTCCGCCCTACAGGCGGCCTCCTAGTATACTAGGTGGACCCAAGGACCTCCTGAAAAGTCCTAGGACTCGACCCAAAGTGGCGATTGTCCTGTGTGTATTGGATTCCCTCCCCTCCCCTATTTCTACTAATAGGGTACTGTTAGGTTGCTCACACTTGACCTTTTTCCTTCCAGCTGGTGCCCGCTCTACTGCCGGCCAAACCTACACCGCCGCCGCTTCGCCCCCTCCTCCCTCCGATCTCCCAGAGGGTTCTCAGGTATTTTGGGTGGGCCTTTTTCCCCAAAGGAATTGGACCTGTTTACCAGGGTTGGGTCTTGCCAAATGGGCTTGTCCCAGCCCTGGTGTTTGTGGTCTACTGTGTGGGTGTCTTTTAATTGGCTTTCCTTGTTATCTTTGCTACTTGGCGTCTTCCTGGATATTGTCTTACTTGGGTTTCAAATGCTATTTTGGCTATACTGCCTCATACTTTTACCCTGTCTCACTTCCACTGGTGTGTAACGCTCCCCCCCCCATTTTTCGGTGCTGTAATGCCGGCTCCTCCCTGCTTCCGCCTGACATGAAATCGGTCGGCCATGCCGGACCATCGGGGGTGCTGCCTCCACACGGCCTGCTACGGCAAGGATGTCTACGACCCCCGCCGATGTGAAGTTTGTCTCTCCGCCCTTCAACTCCTGGAATCGCACCCTACATCGGAGGAAGGCCGACGGGCCTAGAGGTCTCTCCGTATATCATGGGATATCATCTCCCATTATGTACGCCTTGCCTCTGTGCTGTGTCCAGCTCTCTCCTCTCCATTCCCCGTTCGGTCTCACTGATGTCCTCGGGGTGGATCGGGGGGGGGGGGGGAAATGGTCGCGTCATGGGTGACCTGTGTCGGCACGCATTCCCTTGACAGGTTGACTCGACATTCGTGTTTACACACGTTTTTTCGCCTCCCAGGCGAGGGTCTCCTGGTGTCCTCTGGCTCTTCATCTTTTTCTAGAATTCTGCTCTACAAGCAAATTTTCTACTTTTTGATGTACCCTGTATATATCTGTATCTGGGAATCGGCCACATCGCCTTTTTTCTCGGTTATTGATGGAGTTGGTGCCCTGTCTACGTTTGCATGTCTATGTGGTCCTGGATATGGCTACTTGGCTAATTTCCTCTCCTCTGTGTCCTCCTTCTGTGCTTCGTTTCCGCCCTACAGGCGGCCTTCTTGTGGACTCAGGGACCTGTTGCCTAGTCCCAGGACTCTGCTCGTGTGGCGATTGTCCTGTGTGTCTTGGATTCCCCCTCCTATTTGTACCAATTAGGTGTCGGGTAGCTCACACTTGACTTTTTACTGCCAGGGGGGTTCGGCCTTGACTCCGCGTTATGTTTACACACGTTTTCCGCCAAACAGGCAGGGTGTCCTCTGCCTCTTCCTCTTTCTATAGAAACTCGCTCCACAGGTGGATTTTCTAGTCTTGGATGTAGCCTGTGCCCTGTATCTGTCACCAGGAATCGGCCACGTGTCTTTTTCCTCTGGTTATTTATGCCTTTTGCATTCATATGCACCCAGGGAACAGCTGCTTAGCTGGATTTCCCCCCCTTGATATGTCCTCTGTTTGCTTCTGTGCCTCGAATCCGCTCCACAGGCGGCCTCTTGTTCCTCGATCGCCACAGAGCCTCGCTGACAGGTACCAGGCCTCCGCTCACGTGGCGTTGGTCCTGTGTGTATTGGATTTCCCCCTTTTCTTCATTGACCCTTTTCCGTCCATCCCCACCGTGACACTTTTGTGTCTGGCCTGCTGCTCCGTCCTCGGACTTCACTGGGATCTTCAGCCCTACGTTGCATTCGCTTTTCCTGCCCAGTCCAGGACGTTCGCCACCCATTGCCATCGACTGGTTCGGGTGGTTTCTCTGCTCGTCAGCCCCTGCCAACGTCCGCAGCCACCTCCTCCTGCCGGCCCTTTTAAGTCCGGGACTGACGTTCCTGGGGGTGGCTTGGCAGGAGGCTTTCTTGCTTGTGCTAAGCGACACATGCTCCGCACAATGGGAGGTCGTGCCGAAGCCCTCGTCGTCGTCCTCCAACCATGCGAGTGGTGGTCCGTCGCCGGCAAGGAGCCCTGGGGCTTGGGCTATGGGACGGGCCGCAGGGGGCGTTGTATACGCTCCTCCCGTGGCCGTTCGTACCCAGTTTGCTGTTCCGTCCTATGGGTGGACTATGCTGGCAAGTTCTGGGACCCTCATCCTCCGCTCCCTTGCTCGGACGGGAGGGGGACAGGCCGGAGCGTGAGGCCCGCTCTCCGTTTTCGTCAGAATGGCCAGGTGGACGGGGGTTGGTCATGGTAGTTCCTTTCTCCATGACAAATTAAGGGAGGCTATGCTCCGCACAACGCGTAGCTCCTCCTGGCCCATACCCTCTCCCCTCAACCGGCCGTCTCATTGACTTGGTAGTGGGCCTGACGCAAAGCGCCCGCACCGGCTTCTCCCGCCCCCACTTCCTGCGCTAGCCACGCCGGTCGTGGGCACGACGGTGGTATAGAAGGGTCTGGCCTGGAGGTGGAGGTCTCAACCTCCTCTCGGGCGCCCTCCCCGTCATCGACGCAGTGTCTCAGGAGGTGGCCCAGGTACTCCGGTCCATGTATGGGGGAGGTGCCGTCGCGATAACATCTCCACACATTGTGTCCTAGACACACTCGCTGTAGTCGTCCGAGTCGCAAGCCTGGGGTTCCCCATCGCTATTTCACAAGGCGGTCCTCCCACCTTCACACTGAGGGCCATGGAACCTACACAGTGCTCCTGTTCCCCGGGGTCGGGTGTACGCGTCAAAACTTCGCGTGTCGTGTTCTGGGTGTTTTCCCGGCTGGGATCTTTACCTTGGGCGGCACTGACCGTGCCTTTAGGCCAGCTCGGACTCGACCACCTTGTTCTACTGGTCCCCTAACATTTCCCTGTATCGCCCCCCCCCCTTACTGGCTGTGGCCGGTACCGCGCTTGCTACATATGAGACTATCACTCTGGGTCGCTCGGGGCTCGCTCGCTGCAGCGGTGCCCTGGCCTGCTCCCCCGGCGGCCATCTGGATAGACACAGATGCGTCGTGTGAGGTGGAGTGGGGCTCCCGATCTAACATGGGTCATTGCCACCACGGCAATTGGTCAGGGTTCTTCGCTTTCGCGTCCGGGCCATGATCCTGTTGGTACCGTTCTTCTTCCTGCGGGATCGCTGTCTTGCCCTGGCGGGCATGTCGGTGGCCTTTCGGTTGGTCATCTTATCCGCTGATGCCTTCGGCACGGACTGGAGTGAGTGACAGTCGGTGTCCACATTGCCTCCGCCCGTCGCACTCCTCATGTGCTACGTCCTCCACGGGCTGGGATTTTTCTGGCGCAGGGTTTGGTTGATCGCGCCCACGTGGCCAGCCCGTGCTTGGTACGCTCCGCTATACATACGTGTACTGGGTTCCCGTCATTTTTCCGTTCACATGCATTAATGTAACGGCTCAGACGGGTTGCTTTTCGGTAGTTGGAGTGTACTGTAGGACGATAAAGTCCCGCCTCACCACTGCCCTGCCCAGTCATCACTGTGGATGATGTTGGTGTAGTGCTAACCGTGCCTCAGCACGACTCGCCGGAGTCCCCCCGCAGCACTTGCTCCTGCAGTCTCTGTTCCCACACCAGCTACCTTAACAGTGTTCCAAAGAGACAGCACCTTCACAAGACTCTACTGTCGGTTAGACGATTGGCCTATGGAACAATAAAGTCCTGCCCCAACACTGCTCCAACATGTAAACACTGTTGCCGCCGCAAGTGTGTTGCCAAACAGCTGAAACAATGGTGTCCATGTTCCGTTCCCCTCCCTGTCTCCGGCTTCCTCTTGGGCCGGATTGGAGCCCTACGGACCTTGTTGGCATTTGTGTCGTAAATGTTTGTGTGGCAGGGTGATTGCCACCTTTTGACCTCGGCTTGGCTGATATGCTTCATCGGCGCTGGCTGATGTCTCCATGGAGGGCTTCAGTCTTATTGGATTGGGTTCCCTAACTGGCTCAATGACGCTGGGCAGTGAGCGCACAGCTCCCTCGGTTGCGTTTGTGTTCCGTTACCTTCATCACTGGTTTGGGACACTCGCCGGCATGTACGGTCCTACATCTTTCGAGGCCGCCTGCCCGCTCTTGGGGTACCCTTAGAGGCCTTGACGGGGCTGGTGCTCCCTCACAAGGGGTGTCATATTTCTGAAGACCTGCTTTAGGCTCCGTCCGGCCCCAAACCATAGCCAGGGCCCCTTCCCTCGGGTTCGTCACTTTGACCCCTTCTGTTCGTTTTGTAGACTCGTATGGAACTTCTGCTATGCCGGATTCACGCCTTGTTTGCTTCTGTGTGTGCCACTGTGCCGGGACGGGCTTCGGTGTGCATGCTGTGGGCCTACATTTCCGTCATGTTCTTGAAGGCGGTAAACCTCTTACAGAGGGCTCTGCTCATATGCCTTTCGCTTTTACAGTCTTGCTATCTCACTGACATGACCGACACAGGGTTATGGTCCCCCCGCAGTGCATCTGTCTCTTCATACCTCTCCATGCCCACGGCCAGGCTTCGTATGCCATGGGTCGCGTTCAATCAACATGTCCCCTGCTTCGTCATCCATCCTGATTTTCTTCATGCTGTATTCGTCCCATACTGTATTTTCTTCCTTTTCCTGACAAAGGGGGGGGGGGGGATGTCTGTTTTGTATGCTTGTACAAAGCCTTTCTTTCAATACATGTCTGTTTGGTATTGAGGATGTATCTCTTACGGTTTTTACATTATGACTACACTGTCTACGGGTTTTGCCTTGGTATGCTTATCCCGCATACCCATGTCATGTACATGACGAATGTCATATGATGTCGTCAGCCGGCTATACCGTGCCATTTTGTTTTGTAAACACTTAACCCCTGCCTTCACTTACGGTTTTCGCTTACAATTTTTACGTTCTGACTCCACTGTCTCCGGGTTCTGTGTTGGTATGCTTATGCCTCCTACCCATGTCATGTACCTCCAGTGTCATATGATGGCGTCCGCTGGCTATGCCGTGCCTTGTGTTTTTGTGAATACTTTCCACTTGGCTTCACTTTAGGATTTCGCTCTTACAGTTTTTACTTTCTGACTCAACTGTCTCCGGGTTTTGTGTTGGTATGCTTCTGCCTCCTACCCATGTCGTGTAACTACAAAGTGTCATATGGTGACGTCCACCGTCTCCTGTGTCTCTTCATCCCATACTGTATTTTCTTCCTTTCCCTACAACAGGGGGGGGGGGGGGTTCTTTTTGTATGCTTGTACAAAGACTTTCTCTTTCAATACTTGTCTGAACAGTACTGTCTGTTTAGTGTTAAGGATGTAACTCTTAAGGTTTATTACATTTGGACTATACTGTCTACGGGTTTTTGCATTGGTATGCCTATGCCTCCTACCCATGTCTTGTACATAAGAGTGTCTTTGGAGGTCATCCACATGCTGTGCCGTGCTGTTTGTTATTGTAATACTTTAAAATTGACTTCACCTTTCCCATGTTGGTGTGCCATTCCAAGGTCGACATGACCTCTTCCTTTACCTGCCTGTGCATTTTAGACCCTAGACTGATACGCTTGTAACATGTACTTTCTTAATATGCACCGTATTGTTACGCTCTTTTTTCCAATAAACTGATTTGTTTATTTGTGTCTTTTCTTGGTCCTCTACTTTTGCTAATAAGGCTTGGGTTTTTTGGATTTATTGGATGTCCACCTCCAATGTGGGATTCAAGCCCTACGTTGGAAACTTAGAGACTGCTACTAAATTGGGAGGTTTGACGACCTCCCTTATAACCAAATAAGGAAAACATCTTATTTGGTAGCAGTCTCGGAGTATCCAACGACAGAGTATCCCGCCCTCATGCCGATCCCCTGCCCATCCAATCTACACTGATTACTTGATACCTCGATACTTTGGCAGGTACTAGCGCAGGCTCATAGAAAATGGAGCATGGCTTAGAGGAGAGCAGCTAGATTAAATGGGTAACTATAACAATTCTTTCTCTCCTTCGCTTTCTCTTCCTTCTTTAGTCGTCTCAGAGTGTGTACAACGTGCCTAGTAGTGAATTGAGGTGCAACTTTAGAGATTATTTGGTACTTCGTGTGAGTACCGATAAATCGGCCCGCTGTGGTAGCGGCTGAGATCATAAGCCCTACGTTGGATACTCCGAGACTGCTACCAAATAAAAGGTTTTCCTTATTTGGTTATAAGGGAGGTCGTCAAACCTCCCAGTTTGGTACTGCGGGCCTGTGTACAGGCCCCGCTCACAGGGAGGATAAGCTTGGACAAGTTGACTCGACATTCGTGTTTACACAAGTTTTTTCGCCCAGCCAGAGGTCTTCAGCTCCTTCATCTTACGCTAGGCTTGTTTTTTACCTTGAGCAGACCGCCGTTGGAATGGTCCACACAGGTCCTTTCCTTCTGTCTCTATTGACTTGGTGGTTATGGTCTTATACGCTCTTGTTAAAATTCTCGCCTTTATGTTTTGTGTAACTAAGCTAATCGGTTTTTTGCCTTGAGCAGAGCGCCATCGGAATGGTCCACACAGGTCCTTTCCTTCTATATTCCTCTTGTCTCAACTGACTTGGAGGTCTCGGTCTCGACGCTCTTGTTAAAATTCTCTCTTTTCTTACGTTTTACCTATTTCCGTTCTTCCCCTGCCTGTGTTTACTTGATCATAGGGGGGGGGGGGGGGATGTCTGGAGACTGTGGCCCGCAGTACCAGATAATCGTGAGATCCCTTCGACGAAGGACTCTCACGTCGGATTCGCGCGTGAAGGTTATACCTCCATTTGCTTCCTTGTTCGAATCTCTCGTGGGATTCCGTTGGACGTAGGGTTGGTAAGCCTGTCAAACTCGCCGCGGTGCATTTCTTACGGTTGGTATACCTGAGGAACGTTTTGCTTACAAATTACTGCCTAGGGCAGCCTCACGGGAGTACAGACGGAATCGAATCGTAATAAAGTGATGGTCCCTGGTGTATTATTTACCCAGTTTATTGCATTAATCGGTACGAATTTAGTTACTGGACACCTATTTGACAGGTACCGCCAACGATTTAATACATATTTTGTTTCGGTTTCCACGCATCCAACACCAAGCTACACCCTTTTTTGGTGTACGAAACACTAAAAAAGCAATGGGGACACTTTAATAATGATAATATGAGACGAAATATAAAGACAACTCGGTTGCGTTCGTGGAAGTAGCGTCGCTTTGTTTACTTTACGCTCGGAGTGAGTTCCTGGTCCCGCCTTGGCGGTCGACTTAAAATGGCTAAGCTTGTTGGGTCAATTTTTTGATAAAAACTTGCGTTATAGGGCGTGGGATACAGGACAGGGTTGAGGGGGGGCTCTGCCCCCCCCCCCCTCCCCCCGTGAATTATAATAATCGTCATCTATGTGGCCAGCAGGGGGCAAGTAAAACAGCTGGCCGTAGTAACCTCGAGCGTCCTGGGTAAACAAACCGCGACGATCCTAAGCGACGACGGACTCCCCCCGCCGCCGATTTTCGGCCCAAACGCCCCGTTTTATTCTCGTCGAAAACCATATTTAAAAAGTTATTATATCGTTTTCAATACTATTACCGGACCAGAAAAAGGTGTAGCTTGGTGTTGGATGCGTGGAAACCGAAAAAAAAATATGTATTAAATCCTCGGTGGTACCTGTCAAATAGGTGTCCAGTAACTAAAATCGTACCCATTAATCTTATTATTCTGTATTTAGGACATTCTCAATTGACGAAAATAAGGTAGCCTAGGCCATAGTGATTCCCCAGAGGACCATTGAATTTCTCTAGGCCTAGCCTAATTTCCCTTCAACCACCAATCAATTTTTGAGTTTAGGAATAGCCATGGGGTTGTGGTATGGATTTTCGCTGAATAATTGGGGGTAAAATTCAAGACAGCTAGAGCCGCTTTATTTACCAAGTTTCTGTATATTTTTTTCAAGGAATAGCCTAGGCCTAGGCTATAGCCTAGTGTTTTATTGTTGTTTTTCATGGTTGGAGTGGAGGATTTGCATTAACTTACTCATTATTCATTAATCTGAAGATACTCCGTCAAATGGCGCCATTTATTGGGTGAATCGCGCTTTTACAATAGGTAAGGGAAATTGTGGGGAGGCCATGCACGCTTCCAAAATGTACAAATATTATATTAGATTAGATTAACCTAACCTAACCAAACCCTAATATAGGCCTAATATAATATAAGGTCAATATACAGGAGGCACTACAATATTGGTAAAAAATTAAGCTCAATAGCATGTGATTAAGCAATTTTTCTCCAAATTTTTGATGTAGGTGTCATTCCCAGGAAACTAACATAATACATATTGTATGGATATTTACGTTTTAAGGGTTTGTTTACACTTCTTCTTTTTCGTCTTCTTCTGGGAGACCTCTTTTGCGTGACTGTCAGTCAACAACTGAGACATCTGGTGGCGAATGCAATGAACTATACTGGTGGCGTCGTGGCCAAAGTAATCACCCTACCTAATTCATGCCAAGAGTACTCGAGTTCACTGACACGTGATGTCTATCGACCAATCAGGTGATGCCATGATTTGGAAAACAAGTGGCCCAGGATATAGGCTGTCAGTTTGACTCTGGCCAGCTTGTGTAGAGGGTGTGAGCCGATCAAAGCTTTTTCCACCGTCTTTAAAAACACTGAGGCTGCTTAAGACCTTTTCGCCTTCCAATAAGTGTAAACTGTCCTAAGTGCAATAACCAGTGTTCCAAATACAGCTGACGAGGACAGCTACTTTTGAAAATGCACATACACTTGTTTTACATGGAAAAATTCGAAACAAAAATCCACCAGCTGTTGACCAAGATGAGTGGTGATCGAGCCTCCAGCGGCCAGCCAGGCAGCCCAGTACCTCCTCTGTTCATTAAGGTTAGTTGGTTGGTTGGGACAACATAAAGGAGCCGGACCACAGCTAGCTCGGGAATCTTAATGGGTGATCGCAAAGTAACATAAAGTAAAAGATTTTTTCGCATAGGATTAAACTGGCATGCAAGGGCTAGTTGGTTATACTGATGTTTTGGACCGACAGTTAGCCCATCGATCTTTTTAGGCCTAATAGGTCCGGTAGAGCATAGGCTATACATCATTGCTATATATGTCATTAACCTAAGACGTGCGCACAGGGGTTTTTCTACAGGGTCATACTGTGCGCATGTATGATGATTTTGGGACCCATTGCCAATTTCGATAAAAAGTACATCAGCGTGTAGGGAATGTTTGCGTGCATCGGCCCATATATATTTGACCCCCAAAAAAATGTCTGGGGGGGTGGGGGAACGGTCCGTAGTTGAAAAATGTGGAGCGAATGGCACCGCGCGGCTAGATTGTCATCGAGCGGCGAAATTTCCCTGCCGAATTTTCACGCGCCCAGGGGATAGAACCAGAGGGAGGAGGGGGTGGGTTACCGCGTATTATCACGTATATCTCCTTTTTTTATCCCTTTTAGGCTATGTAGAGTACATATACGTGTGTAGGCCACCCATATAACAATAAATATGCCTCATAGTGACCAAAAATTGCAATATATAAGGGAATTATAAAAGAATTTTTAGGCGGGAATGAAGATGGGTTGGAGGTTTGGCGGAAATTTATGAGCTGAGAGTGTGGTTTGCGCTATAATATTACGTATATCTCGTACTTAGAGCACTGTCATGCTATAATACAGACTTGTACGTATGTAGACGTGCCATATATCAATATATATACCGCATATAGACCAATTCATGCGATATTTACGCACATTATCAATGAGTTTCTAGCAGACGAAGCCTAAAAGGGTGGGTGGCGCTGGGAATGAAAGGGGGAGAGGGTGTGTTACGCCATAAATATCACTTATATCTTGTACTTAGAGCACTGTCATGCTATAATACAGACTTGTACGTATGTAGACGTGCCATATATCAATATATATGCCGCATATAGACCAATTCATGCGATATTTACGCACATTATCAATGAGTTTCTAGCAGACGGAAGCCTAAAAGGGTGGGTGGGGGTGGGTGGGTGGGTGGGAGGGAGGCAGGGAGTGAGTCGTGGAGAGAGTGAAGGCAGTAAACATATGCAGCTGTGTGATAATTGTGGAGGCGCCCCAGGCGTATGGATGTCTTGGGATTTTGAACCTTATGTCTAGGAGGTGTCTGGTGTTCGTTGCCACCAAGAGGTCTACAATAACATGAGTCAGGAATGGAGAGAGAGAGAAAGTGAGACATGCGTATGTCGTACGTATAAATGGACTTCAGAATTGCATTTTTATGCAAGCAGACATTGCATTTTAGACACATGTGAATAACCACAGAAACATGTAGGCCATTGACTGTAAATAAAGTACTATATTATAGACCAGGAACGAGGGTGGTCAGTAAACATTGGCTTAACCTTTTTTGATAGAGAGCTAAATATAGACTGGTGTCGCCTTACACTTGCAAAATGGTAGATTGCCACCAGAAAACTTATATTTATTTATTTCCAAGTAATATGCAATCTAAATGTATATTCGAGACCTACTGCAAGTATTTGTATGACAGTCATGACTATGTATAATCCAATATACGCGCGTAGGCGAGACATAAGAAAGATGGTTGAGCAATTTTCGACACCCACACAGTTATTATTCATTTTTATTTACAATATTATACAATACAAATGTATTTGTGAAGAGTATTTTATGCATTATTGTATTTATACAAATTTTGTTCCCAGACAGAGCTGCTGTGGCTGGAGCAGCAAGGAGCGGCAAGGGTCACCCCGTGACCGCTTGACCGTGTGATAATGAGTGGAGTCACACTGAGAGGGGCAATTTTGCTGAGTGTTTGGGGAATTTTTGACAGAATAAATAATAATAATTCTTTATTCCAGACACATAAGATAGATACAGTATAAATACAGTACGACCTAATGGTCCATATCACATACACTTCTCGTCAGAGCACAGATAATAATTATACACAAAGATATATTAATAAAGAAACAATAAAATAAAAAATACAGTAGGCCTATTTACAGAATAGAGCACATATCACATTTTGTCACAATATAACACAGATAGGCTAACTAAGGCTATTGCTCAATGTTGGTTAACACCTATTGCACAGATCATTGCTCATAGTTCAATTAGACCTATATATTACATTACATACTATGTGTGCAGCAGCTTCTGCCAGTGAGATATAATACGGGATTCATAGATATGATCACTAGACCAAAGAGCTACAATCAGCGTGTTACTGGAGGATTGCAGTCGCTGCGAAAAGCTGTACACCAGTCTCCTGATGACAGCCCGACAGCACTGCACATCCAACAGTGTGCACACCATACTAGTGCTTTCATATTTAGAGAGACAAATGAACATCTTGAGTATATTATGATAGGATGTACACAGACCATTTATGGTGGCTCTCTTATACTTCCACCACAAATGGGCCGTGTACATAGAGGAACAATATGTCCGGAACAAAGTGACTTTAGTTTCCCAATTACACATGTGGAATTTTCTCAAGATGGTGTTACCACGTACATATAGCTGTCTGCGCTGACGGCCGATATCTGCATCATCTGAGCAATCGTTTGAGATAATGTGTCCCAGGTATTTTATTTTGTTTACTTCTTGAATAATTTGATTATTGAGTGAGAAATTTGGCAGTTTACTTTTATACAGTAATTTTGATCTAAATATAAGAACAGCACTTTTCAGTGGGTTGAATTTAACACAATGTTTACTACCAAAAGATTCACATATATCAAGAAGTTTGCTCAGACCCGCAGAAGACGGTGCAATAATGACCAGATCATCAGCATACATGAGATGGTTGATGATTTTATTCCCACCATAACATCCAATCTGCTCTTTATTCAATTTATCACTTAATTCATCCATATATACATTGAATAAGTAAGGTGAGAGAATGCTCCTCCATTGGTTACTGTAAAGGAATCCGAAATAATGTTACCCCATCTTACATTAAATGTTTGATTGGCGTACCAGTACTTCAAGATTCTCAGTATATAGGATGGCGCTCCCCTTGTTGCTAATTTATCAAACAGGATATTGTGGTAGACTCTGTCAAATGCCTTACTAGCATCAAGAAAGCATGCAAAAATAGAGCTGTTCATTTTGATGTACCCATCCACTAGCTCCTTCAGAGTGTAGATGCACTGGTCCGTACCATGATTCTTTTTAAAACCAAATTGATTACTATTAGTTGAGATATACACTGAGATTCTGTCTAAAATTATTAACTCTAGTATCTTACTTACAATACTGGCAAGGGCAATAGGTCTATAGTTGTCTTTTGATGTAATTTTGCCAGCCTTGTCTTTAATTACTGGTATCAAGGTAACGGACATCATAGATTCTGGTAGGAAACCATGGATTAGAAAGCTGGTAAAGCAACTGCTGAGTTTCTCCAAGAGGAGAGTGGAGGAGTACTTCAAATGTTCAGCATATATACCATCAAAACCACAGGATTTGTTAGCATCTAGCCTACTTATTGCAGCCTTGATTTTTTCACTTGCAACTTTAATTGTGTCATATTTTTCCTATACTCCTATCCAGTCTACCTTCCCTTAGTAGGACGGAACAACATTAGAACTTTACTAACCCTTTGCATGCCATCTATTCTCTCACAACCCATTCACAACCCTGTACCCAATGATCGCCAGTGCGAGGCTAGCCGCCTCGCCAGTGACTAACTTCTATTGCCATACTTCCAGATAAATGTGGCAGAGTTAGCAACCCAGTCTCCACCACATCCAGCAAACCATGCAATTAACAACCCAACCGATTAAACCAGCTAGTCAAGGCACCTTTGGTTTTGGTATTACGAACACCCACATCTGTCTCATAAACAGAGTTATTACAAACACTGGTGATATGGCAAGCCCCTAGCCACAGCCGCCGGACGACCATCACAGAGAGAGGGCGCGCATCTACCCCTCTTTTACCCTCCCGAGGAGGGAGACCCCACCCCTGCGGAGGTATACCTGACCCCTGTTTTGACTTCCGGGTCATTGCCAGGTAGCACAGGAATTCTTCCTATCAATGAACTAACCACGCATGACTAACCCCTTTATTAACCTCTATTAACCCACAATAACCCTAAAATGCCCCAGAACAAGAAGCCCACCACAGAAGCCACGAGCGAACACCACACAGAAACACCTGAAAGAAAGGTCCACAGAACGAAAGGACCAGCTGACCGAGCCAGCCAATTCAGACAGGCCCAAGCCCGCAGGGCTAAGCAGCTCCAGGCCGCACCTACATACCCCTTCTAAACTGACCATTTTCCACACCTCACGTACACTACCCCCTCGTGTCCTACACTTCTAACTACAAAGATGATGAACAGGAATATACATTCATATTAAAAACACCCATGCCCTGTCCCTACGTTGAGCCAATGCCAACACATCAGACAGCCATAATTATATCTATGTATGTTCTTACATCCGAGAAGTAGATGTTATATACCTTAGAAGTTAATACACCCATGCTGTCCCTAGGTTTAAGATATTCATATTAACATACCCGAACATACCTTGTCTTGCCAGACTAAGTTTCTGAAGACCCATCGCCCCCATAAAATCTATGTATTCAATCCTTAGGTTAAGTATTAATATGAACATTCCCTAACATATTTTGTCTTGCCAGACTAAGTTTCTGAAGACCCATCGCCCCATAAAATCTATGTATTTAATCCTTAGTTTAAGTATTAATGTTAACATTCCCTAACATATCTTGTCTTGCCAGACTAAGTTTCTGAAGACTCATCGCCCATAAAATCTATGTATTCAATCCTTAGGTTAAATCTTTATCCGCCATTGTGTTCACCGTTTTCCATTTACTTTTCCACAATTGTCATACGTCTTCCACTTACCTCCTTCGTATCCACAGTCCACACTACGCCATATTACTTCGTGTCCTACACCTCTTACCCGCCCGATTCTACCTACACGATGATGAACAAGAATATACATTCATATTAAAAACATCCATGCCCTGTCCCTGAGTTGAGCCAACGCCAACCAATCCGACAGCCCTATATCTATGCATGTTCTTACATCCGAGAAGTAGATGTGAAAAAGAAACCACATGTTCAAACTCATAAGAAATTAAAGATACCCACGGGTACACCAAGATATAGAACCATTGCCCCCATAAGACTTAGACAGCCATGACTACAGATGTTAGCCACCATGCTGTAACGTAATCCTTACCCCAACCAGAGATTGTATAGATAACCTTTGTTACCAGTATCTATCATAGTACCTCGAAACAATAACGCAGTACCCCTACGAACTGCCGCTTTCCTTGGGTCTATATTTCATAGAAAACGCAGTTCCCAGGGACACCTAGACGTACAAAAAAGCATGTCAAATAATAGGTCCATAACCCCTCGTATGTACGAGAAATAATACACCATGTTTTTCCTTACTTTATCCACAAGTCACGCACACACCTACAGTTAACCTCCTTCTCCCCCACCGCCCCACAGTCCACATGATTCTATCTTTTCCAGACTCATATACCACCCCGTATTTGCATCCCCCGGTAGCATTTGACTAACGTACTTTCACTGTCTTTTCAAACTCCAATATCAATTGTAGCCTAATGCCACCCCCACGCCCAGGGACCTTAGGGGCAAATTTCCCTGTAGCCGCTGAGCTTCCCCCCCTCTCATTAAGATACCCGCGCTTCTCGACTCTTGTCCGACCTAGCCTCTCTCTCATACCTCTTGAAGATCCTTGATTTTTCCGTTGCTAACGCTCTCCAACCTTTTATATATATACTCCTATCCAGCCTACCTTCACTTAGTAGGCCAGAACAACATTAGAACTTTACTAACCCCTTGCATGCCATCTATTCTCTTACAACCCCTTCACAACCCTGCACCCCATGATTGTTGGTGCGAGGCTCGCCGCCTCGCCAGTAACTAATTTCTATTGCCATACTTCCAGATAAATGTGGCAGAGTTAGCAACCAGTCTCCACCACATCCAGCAAGCCATGCAATTAACAGCCAACCGAGTACACCCAGCTAGCCAAGGCACCTTCGGTTTTGATATTAAGAACACCCACATCTGTCTCATAAACAGAGGGTTATTACAAACACTGGTGATATGGCAAGCCCCTAGCCACAGCCGCCGGACGACCATCCCAGAGGGAGAGCGCCCGGCTACCCCTTTTTACCCACCCAAGGAGGGAGACCCCCACCCCCGCGGAGGTATACCCGACCCCTGTTTTGACTTCCGGGTCATTGCCAGGTAGCCTAGGAATTCTTCCTATCAATGAACTAACCATGCATGTCTAACCCCCTTACTCACTTCTCTATACCCACAATAACCCATCCACCTGTTTTGCATACTCGGATAGTCAAATTAGCACCTCAGCTATGCAATAGAACAAAGACTGAGCAATATAAGAGAGACGCCCCTATCACAGCTGTCCCAGTCCTCCCCGCAAAGTAGATCCAGTCTCCCTTCCATAAATACTTCCAGTATAGCCAAAATAGTACCTTTTACTAAGGCTCAGTTATATCACAAATTGAAGGCTTCCTATAGCCATGTGCCACAACAGTAATCACCATCTTACCCAGTCCCCATATCTATTGAGAGCTCAAATAAGTCCATAAGACTCGAGATCCCTATTGTCTACAGGGTCCAGAACCGAGCCTATAAACCTAGCTCCCGCCCCCAGTCAAATCAGTTGAAAGTTAGACACCAACCAGTGGTCACTACCCTGAAGTTAACCTCTAGCTCTGCCCTTGTGTTGTTCCTGAGTTGAGAGATTCCCGAGCCGGCAGACTCCATGGCAGAAGTTAAATAGAAGAGCTGTCCATGTACAAGTCCTAACGTGCACCTTATAACCTTCACACAAATTCGTGGGTATATAAGTGTGTAGCCAGCACCGATCGTCAAGAGATCCGACTTGAGAACTTCCTACATTTTGGACCACCTGGACGGCCGAGGAACCAGTCGTTAGCCCCCAACATCACCGGAAGCAAGATAACCAGGACCAGACCTACAAATACTATTCAAGATTCATGTTACTAGTACTAAGTGTTATAGTACCAGTTGACACTCACTTATTAACTTTCTATGAAGTGGCTATAACCTTGCCCAGTGTAACTCATATCTAACCATTCCATTTGGGACGTACTAAGCGTATCAGTGTTCATTAATTAACAGGCGACATTGACTCTCGTAATTACCTTATTCAGATATTAAAACCCTAGTGATATCTAACGTTCGCCCACTGATTTGTGTTCTACGTATTTCTGCCATAAGAATATAAACCTTAGATCAGTACCCCCATGAGGTTACTAGAGATTCCGTGTTCTAAAATAGACGCGTGTCTAATCCTAACTGTGAGCTGCTACTTGGGCACGCGACCAGCCAGTAAGAGATCAAATCAGTGAAATTGAATACATAAATATATTGAGGTCTTCCAGTATAATAAAACTTGCTAACTAAACCCGTGATCAGAAGAGTATACCTGAACGTTGGAAGTGGGAGACTAGGCTCCATCCAGATCCGCTAATGCTAGCAGTTCCCTTCTATTATTTGTTTTGTACGAGAATTACTATTTGTCTATGCTCTTTATTCATCTACTTAAATAAAAGTGATCGTGTGTCGTGTTACCGTGTGTTTATTTTGTGTTCTCTATTCCTCATACCTTGTATTGTGCATGCAGCCTTATATACCCAGTCAGATAGAACCCACATTACCCAAGTTAATCCTGTAGAAAAACAGGGCATAACATTGGCGGCAGCGGTGGTTCTTGATTCGGATAAAAGGTTGCATTACATTGCAAGTTTGGAACAGCCAGAACACGAGAACATCATGGCGCACCGTTCTCACATTCCCATCCCACATTATGATGGAGAAACTTATGAGATCGAAACATTCATGGACATAGTGAAACCCGTACTTGACCTAGTTTATACCACGGACGCAGAAAAAATAGCCGTAACATTAACGCACCTGGGAAAAGCCGTTTCCCTGGTTGCCTATCAAGTGCACCCTGCTCTCACCTGGGACGAATTTCGCCCAATAGTGATAGAAGCCATTAAGCCTTCGTTGGGCGTTTTCGTGGCCCACACCCGTATCCAAGACACTAAATTCGAAGGCGATTTAGATGCCACAGTGAATAAGATTGCCCAACACATAAAAATTTCTTTCCCCACATTGACCAGAATCCAACAAGAACAGCAAATTCTGGTCAACCTTGTGTCGATATTGCCCTCAGCAGTAAAAGACCATTTCCGTGTGCACGATTTCGTCGGATACAAAAAAGATCTCATCACGATCCGACGTATTTTGGCCGTGCGCACAGAAGCACCCACCCAAATCGCTGCAATCAAGAAGTTTCCCACGCACCCGCAGCAACCCGACCACCAAAACTCCAAGAATGCCTACCCAGCCTCATCCTTCAACAACAGACCCACCTACCCTTCCGGCAAGCCCCAACCCAGTAGACCCCGGTTCCAACCTACCCAGCCACGCAGAATCTTCAACCGGAACAGGAACTACAACACCTACCAAAGTAAAAACCCTACCTTAGTCATTATCAACCCCTATGATTTCCCTGCCTGTAATGCTCAGTGTGCTTTCCATCAAATTCGTGACTCTGCCAAACCTCGCCCCTTTACTCCTCGCATTTCTGTAAATGAAGAGGAGTTGGGACAAGAGGAAGAGATGGAAGAAAGACACACGGGAGAAATAGCCCCTAACATGACCTCAGAGGATACCGAGGAAACCCTGGAGGAGGTAGATACCGATTCCCAGGATTTTTAAAGTACCCCCCGCCCAAGATGGCCTCGGCGGGGGACGCCATAACTGACCGCACTGCCCCCATTTATTACCTGGCCAAAATCAAGGACATTCCTGTCCGCTTGCTAATCGACACGGGAGCTGCCAAGTCATGTTTGTTCAAATCTTACTATGAAATACATCACCGACTATTTGGCCCTTTGTTAAACACCAAAACAGAACTAATCTCAGCTGCTGATACTTACTTAAATCTCCTAGGAGACACTTTACCCCTATCAGTAACCACTCCTGCCCCCCATGCTAGTTATTATCACACATTCACAGTATTTTCCTCCAACTGTAAACATTATGATGGTTTCCTTGGACTTGACCTCCTTCAAAAACTCCAGGCCCAGGTCGACTGCGGCCAAAGACTGATATCATTAAAAAAATTCCAACCCAAAGCCTCTGACAAACCCATCACGCAGAAACCCATTAAAAAAAAAA
The DNA here is from genome assembly GCA_032716605.1 of Paralithodes platypus. Classification (NCBI taxonomy): domain Eukaryota; kingdom Metazoa; phylum Arthropoda; class Malacostraca; order Decapoda; family Lithodidae; genus Paralithodes; species Paralithodes platypus. The sequence continues at coordinate 38,002,323 of CM064490.1, forward strand.
AAAAACACCCTCCCCCTCAACAAACCCTGAGTCAGGGTTACCAAATTGCAGCTAGCACTAAGGTGACCCCTAAACCCTCCCCTTGCCCTGACTCCCCTCCAAATCTCACCCCATTCAGTAAACAAATGCCTCAACAAACGAAAGAAGACAAGTCCAAGCAACTCCCTCTCGGTAATTCCCTCCATTCTCTTCATGCTGTCCCGGATAAATCCTCCCATGTTTTCAGGACAGACTCTGATATATGTAACCATCATTCCATCCAATGTTTATGTACACATGTTTCCAGGAAAAATGCCGATCAATGTACCCAACAAAATTTCCCCCATGCCCCCAGAAATGTTCAGCTATCCCACAACCCACAACAATTCCCTTGTGACAATTTTCCGTCAATAGCTCCCTTGCCCCCCCACACAATTCACACCCCTAGAAAAATTCACAACCCCACACTTGACTCACCCTCTCATGACAAACAAACCCACCCGCCCCACATCACTTTTAACCAGACCTTGACTGCCACCAAAAAAGTTCCCCACGTTCGTCCTGTGAACAACACCACATCAATACACCAGTCCTCCACCAATAACCCATGTTCTACACCTAACTTTTTCCCCACCAACCCTCCACAGTCCCCCCCCCCAAATTCCGTTTTCTAACTCGCTCACCTCTCACCACTCTGAACCACCCGCACGCGCCGTTAATCCCCCCCTCACGCGTGCCGACCGAGAGACACAACCATGTTCCCACCATGCCCCCAGAAATGCCCAGCTAGTCCACCCCCACCCCGATTCCCCTTGTGACAGTTTTCCGTCAGTAGCTCCCTTCCACCCCCACACAATTCACACCCCTAGAAAACTTCACAACCCCACACTTGACTCGCCCTCTCATGACGAACAAAACCACCAAATCCATATAAACTCCAAACAAACCGTCACTGCCACCGACAACGCTCCCCAAATTCCTTCTAACCACCACATGTCCTTACATCAGTCCTCCAACAATAACCCATCTTCTATATCTCACGCTTCCCCCACCAACCCTCCGCAGTCCCTCCAACAACTCCCGTTTTCTAACCCCCTCACACCACCCCCCACTGATCCTCCCACACGCGCCGTTAATCCCCCCCTCACGCGTGACCCCCACCAAAGCGACCTTGCCCCCCTTATAAGTAGCAAGCACCTGCTCGCCAGTCAATCCCCCACCATCATTAGCCCAGCTGTAGTTCAGGATAAATGCCAAATTCCCCCCCACCATCAAAAATGGGTGAACCTGCGGCCCATACCCCAAACGCACATGATATTTTCCCCCACTACCACGTCCCCCAACCCCCATCGTTGCCTCTTACAACCCGCCATCATTTCCGCTCGCATCAACCACATTCTCGTGGCAAATATCTCAGAAGAATCCCTGACACTACCAAAAGGTCTCATTATAGGAGACCTCGAAACTTTCGATGACCTCCCCATAGATTTTAACGACACCCCTACCAGCCTCCAATTGCCCCCTCTCCCTGAGACATTATCTGACCACCAAAAGAACGGCATGTACGACCTACTGCTGGAATTCAGTGACGTGTTTGCCCAACAACCCACCGAAATCGGACAGACTGATATAGAACAACACATTATTAACACCACAGGCCCCCCCATACGACAACCATCCCGTAGAAAGAACCCCATACAACGTCAGGAAGAGGAACGCCAAGTCCAGGAAATGTTAGAGGCCGGGATTGCCACCCCGTCCATTAGCCCCTGGTCTTCCCCTGTTGTCTTAGTCAAAAAGAAAGATGGGACAACCCGTTTTTGCGTCGATTACAGGAGGTTAAATGACGTAACCATTAAAGACGCTACGCCCTTACCCCGAATAGACGATTCCCTTGACTCCCTACACGGATCCAAATGGTTCACTACCCTCGACTTGCAAGCAGGGTATTGGCAAGTGCCTATCAAGGCCGAGGACCAAAAGAAAACAGCATTTTCCACTAGTGGTGGCCATCACTATGAATTTAACGTCCTACCTTTTGGCCTCTGTAACGGACCCGCCACTTTCTCCCGTTTGATGGAAGCGGTATTACATGGCTTAACCTGGGAAACCTGCCTAGCCTATCTAGACGATATTATTGTGTACTCTCCAACCTGGGAAGAACATCTCCTCAGGTTGAGACAAGTCCTTCAAAGAATCCGAGCCGCCGGGTTGAAATTAAAACCCTCAAAGTGCGTGATTGCCCGGAATAAGGTAGATTTCCTCGGACACGTGATATCTGAACATGGTATTGCGCCAGACCCAAAGAAACTTCAAGCCATACAAAACCAAACCCCACCCACCACTGTTAAAGGAATACGTTCGTTTCTAGGTTTAGCCACATACTACAGACGTTTCGTCCCCCACTTTGCCACCATAGCCAGACCCCTCCACCAACTTACCCACAAAGACACCCCGTTCACCTGGACACCTGAAAGAGACCTCGCGTTTAACACTTTGAAGCAAAAGCTAATCCAAGCCCCTATTGTCGCTTTCCCTGACTACCAAAAACCTTTCCGTCTTTATACCGACGTATCTCTGTACGCCATGGGTGCAGTTTTAGCTCAAGTCAGAGACGGAGAGGAACATGTGATAGCGTATGCCAGCTCCACCCTCACCCAACCACAACAGAATTACGCAGCCACCAAGAGAGAGTGCTTAGGGATCATTTGGGCACTCAGCCACTTCCGGTCATTTGTGTTGGGCGCAAAACTCGACATAATTACCGACCATCAATCTTTACAATGGCTGCGTAGGTGCGAAACCAACTCAGCCATTTTGGTACGTTGGAGGGAGACACTAGAGGACTACGACTTTACCATACAATATCGTCCAGGCAAACTCCATACTAATGCAGACGCCCTGTCACGTTTGCCAGTACCAAAAGACCCCCCCACCAACCTAGCCGCCTTACAAAACACTCAGTTGGTATCTACCCCCACCCCCCGACAGAATGCCCCCCCAGCCCCCTCCCTAATTCAATCTTGGGAAGCAAGAATCAGACCCCCCTGGATACCGTTAAATATCTTCCGGGGACTGACTCGCTGGGGAGATCAACTTGCCACAGACACTGGTCACATAATCTTGGACCCCACCATTGCCCATGACTACATGATTGCCATCCACGAGGGAAACGGCATACACCTGGGACAAAAGAAGATGTTAAAAATCTTCACAGACCAATACTGGACCCCCAACCCCTCCAAAATTGCACAACGAGTGACAGAATCCTGCAAACCGTGTTTATTGGGAAAGGATAGATCACGCACCCCAGGCCCAGCTGGTACCTTGTCGGCTACCAAACCATTCCAAGTCCTATCCCTCGACATCATGGGCCCGTTTCCTCCTTACGCTGGCAAGCGCTATATCGTCACATTTGTGGACGTCTATTCCAAATTTTTAATCGCCTGCCCAGCTAAAGACCACACAGCCACCACAGTCGCCACACTGCTTGCCACAGAAGTATTCCCTATATTCGGTCTGCCCCTTGCTCTTCTATCCGACAATGCCCCCGAGTTTAGTGGACACGTTTGGCAACAGTTCACCCAACAATGTGGCATTAAGATTAAACACTCATCCCCATACTGGCCTCAAGGAAATGCTATATGCGAACGCAGCCATCGCACCATCAACAATCAGTTGCGAACAAAAATTATTGCTTTTAACACCACAGACTGGCCATCACAACTAAAAATGATACAATGGGGCATGAACACCTGTCCCCGAGAAGACGGTATTTCCCCTCATGAACGTGTTTACGGCGTACCCCCCCTGTTACTGCCATTCCACCACCACGCTCACCTTCCCTCCACCACCTCCACAATTGACCCACTGCAACATCTGCAAAACACCCTCCATACCGCCCAGATCTGTCAGGACACCAAAACTGATAACATCGATGACAAAAACCCTTTCGCCATCCATGACACCGTAATGGTAGCCAACCTCCCTATCACCAACAAGTTAGGCCCTCGCTATGTCGGGCCCTACACCATCACACAAGTCCCAAACGCCTATCAAGTCACCATCGACTATCACGGCGTGACTCGCACGTTCCGAACTAGATTCGTCCGAGCGTTTAAACCACTCCAACCACAAGACAATCCCCCACCCCACACGGCTGAACCAGAATTAAACACCCCTATTACACCATACACTCCAGCTATGAAAATCCCCACACAACCCCTAAGACCTAAGCCCTCCGACACCGAACAGACAGACCATTCCTCAACATACCCCCCGAACTAACCTCCACAAACCCCAAGCCCCCACTATCACACCCTCCTCCACCATGACACCTTCGTTCACTTCTGATAATCAAGTACCTCCCCCGCTTATCCAAATACGAAAGCCTCCCCCCCACAACAGAGACTCTGCCGTCTAGCCCTGACATACCTTCCCCAAGCACCACACTAAGAAAACCACACACCCCACCCAAAACCAAGTACACACCCAAACACACCACACAATCTACCTCAGTAACCTCACGCTACAACCTACGCCCACGACACAAACTTTTTAAAACCTCCAGGAAACACACCCTGCTAACCAAATTCCGTAGGGGTGCCAGACCACTAACCTCCTCCTCTTCTTCTTCGTCGACTTCTCCTCCACAAAGGGAAAGAAGACGAATAATCACCCCTAAACACCATAAACCCTCTAACTATAGCCCAGAAGTAACCACCCCCACCCCCGCAACAAAACACATGCCTTCCTCTTCAACCTCATCCCCTCTCAACCCCATACCAAACACCCATAAAACCGCCCACTGCCACCACCAGCAAATCACCAACCTCACCAAACGACACACCCCACACACGTCCCTACCCCCAACCCTCCAACTTAAATCTACACTCCTTACCCACCCGTCTAGCCCCCCCCGCATCCGCCCCTTTCCCCTCCACGATCCCCACCACCCCACCCACACATCGACCAACCTCCTCATCTCACCGAACCCCCAACCAACCAACCAACCCTAGGAATCCCCCCACAAAGTCACCCCTGAGAGAACCCCCACATGTCCTTTACCTGTAAAACGTTCTTCCCCTCAATATAAAACATCGTCGAGCGACTCAAGTCCCACGACAAACATCTACCTTCCCACCAGGACCGCCAGAGGTAGAATAATCAACAGACCCATCAGATTTAAAGACAGCGATACAAAAATAACACCCCGTTCTGACACTCAGGACCCAAGCCACACAACACACACACCCCCTCCTTCCCACACACCTCCTTCACCCACCTTACCTAAACCGATCTTGCGCATTGCCTCACTATATTTTCCCAACCTACAACACCGCCCAAGAAAACCAAAAAAAACCCAGACTCACATTCCCCCTTCATCCCCAGCTCTGTTGTCACGCGTGAATCCCCCTTCGGTTAGTAACCCATTCACCACACTAAACAGACCTCCTGTCAATCCCACACACCTCACTCCGACCCCCACGGGGGAAAGCTACAAACCATTCATACGGAAGGTTAAAGTAAAAAAAAACACTGGACACTTGGCCCGTGTACCACGCCCACATCAAGCCCGGGCAGCCGCCCGCCACAACACAGAGGACACATTCTTACAGGTATACATTGACCTGCAAAAGAAACCTGACCGTCGCTCTCTTGCTTGGTGGAACCTTCTAAATATCCTTAAAATGACCCACCATGACTATGCTTCTTTTTACTTCACCCTTGAGGCTCGAGGACGAGCCTATAATGAAGGAGAGGGAAGTAAAATGCCCCAGAACAAGAAGCCCACCACAGAAGCCACGAGCGAACACCACACAGAAACACCCGAAAGAAAGGTCCACAGAACGAAAGGACCAGCTGACCGAGCCAGCCAATTCAGACAGGCCCAAGCCCGCAGGGCTAAGCAGCTCCAGGCCGCACCTACATACCCCTTCTAAACTGACCATTTTCCACACCTCACGTACACTACCCCCTCGTGTCCTACACTTCTAACTACAAAGATGATGAACAGGAATATACATTCATATTAAAAACACCCATGCCCTGTCCCTACGTTGAGCCAATGCCAACACATCAGACAGCCATAATTATATCTATGTATGTTCTTACATCCGAGAAGTAGATGTTATATACCTTAGAAGTTAATACACCCATGCTGTCCCTAGGTTTAAGATATTCATATTAACATACCCTAACATACCTTGTCTTGCCAGACTAAGTTTCTGAAGACCCATCGCCCCCATAAAATCTATGTATTCAATCCTTAGGTTAAGTATTAATATGAACATTCCCTAACATATTTTGTCTTGCCAGACTAAGTTTCTGAAGACCCATCGCCCCATAAAATCTATGTATTTAATCCTTAGTTTAAGTATTAATGTTAACATTCCCTAACATATCTTGTCTTGCCAGACTAAGTTTCTGAAGACTCATCGCCCATAAAATCTATGTATTCAATCCTTAGGTTAAGTATCTTTATCCGCCATTGTGTTCACCGTTTTCCATTTACTTTTCCACAATTGTCATACGTCTTCCACTTACCTCCTTCGGATCCACAGTCCACACTACGCCATATTACTTCGTGTCCTACACCTCTTACCCGCCGATTCTACCTACACGATGATGAACAAGAATATACATTCATATTAAAAACATCCATGCCCTGTCCCTGAGTTGAGCCAACGCCAACCAATCCGACAGCCCTATATCTATGTATGTTCTTACATCCGAGAAGTAGATGTGAAAAAGAAACCACATGTCCAAACTCATAAGAAATTAAAGATACCCACGGGTACACCAAGATATAGAACCATTGCCCCCATAAGACTTAGACAGCCATGACTACAGATGTTAGCCACCATGCTGTAACGTAATCCTTACCCCAACCAGAGATTGTATAGATAACCTTTGTTACCAGTATCTATCATAGTACCTCGAAACAATAACGCAGTACCCCTACGAACTGCCGCTTTCCTTGGGTCTATATTTCATAGAAAATGCAGTTCCCAGGGACACCTAGACATACAATAAAGCGTGTCAAATAATAGGTCCATAACCCCTCGTATGTACGAGAAATAATACACCATGTTTTTCCTTACTTTATCCACAAGTCACGCACACACCTACAGTTAACCTCCTTCTCCCCCACCGCCCCACAGTCCACATGATTCTATCTTTTCCAGACTCATATACCACCCCGTATTTGCATCCCCCGGTAGCATTTGACTAACGTACTTTCACTGTCTTTTCAAACTCCAATATCAATTGTAGCCTAATGCCACCCCCACGCCCAGGGACCTTAGGGGCAAATTTCCCTGTAGCCCCTGAGCTTCCCCCCCTCTCATTAAGATACCCGCGCTTCTCGACTCTTGTCCGACCTAGCCTCTCTCTCATACCTCTTGAAGATCCTTGATTTTTCCGTTGCTAACACTCTCCAACCTTTTATATATATACTCCTATCCAGCCTACCTTCACTTAGTAGGCCAGAACAACATTAGAACTTTACTAACCCCTTGCATGCCATCTATTCTCTTACAACCCATTCACAACCCTGCACCCCATGGTCGTCGGTGCGAGGCTCGCCGCCTCGCCAGTAACTAATTTCTATTGCCATACTTCCAGATAAATGTGGCAGAGTTAGCAACCAGTCTCCACCACATCCAGCAAGCCATACAATTAACAGCCAACCGAGTACACCCAGCTAGCCAAGGCACCTTCGGTTTTGATATTAAGAACACCCACATCTGTCTCATAAACAGAGGGTTATTACAAACACTGGTGATATGGCAAGCCCCTAGCCACAGCCGCCGGACGACCATCCCAGAGGGAGAGCGCCTGGCTACCCCTTTTTACCCACCCGAGGAGAGAGACCCCCACCCCCGCGGAGGTATACCCGACCCCTGTTTTGACTTCCGGGTCATTGCCAGGTAGCCTAGGAATTCTTCCTATCAATGAACTAACCATGCATGTCTAACCCCCTTACTCACTTCTCTATACCCACAATAACCCATCCACCTGTTTTGCATACTCGGATAGTCAAATTAGCACCTCAGCTATGCAATAGAACAAAGACTGAGCAATATAAGAGAGATGCCCCTATCACAGCTGTCCCAGTCCTCCCCGCAAAGTAGATCCAGTCTCCCTTCCATAAATACTTCCAGTATAGCCAAAATAGTACCTTTTACTAAGGCTCAGTTATATCACAAATTGAAGGCTTCCTATAGCCATGTGCCACAACAGTAATCACCATCTTACCCAGTCCCCATATCTATTGAGAGCTCAAATAAGTCCATAAGACTCGAGATCCCTATTGTCTACAGGGTCCAGAACCGAGCCTATAAACCTAGCTCCCGCCCCCAGTCAAATCAGTTGAAAGTTAGACACCAACCAGTGGTCACTACCCTGAAGTTAACCTCTAGCTCTGCCCTTGTGTTGTTCCTGAGTTGAGAGATTCCCGAGCCGGCAGACTCCATGGCAGAAGTTAGATAGAAGAGCTGTCCATGTACAAGTCCTAACGTGCACCTTATAACCTTCACACAAATTCGGGGGTATATAAGTGTGTAGCCAGCACCGATCGTCAAGAGATCCGACTTGAGAACTTCCTACATTTTGGACCACCTGGACGGCCGAGGAACCAGTCGTTAGCCCCCAACATCACCGGAAGCAAAATAACCAGGACCAGACCTACAAATACTTTTCAAGATTCATGTTACTAGTACTAAGTGTTATAGTACCAGTTGACACTCACTTATTAACTTTCTATGAAGTAGCTATAACCTTGCCCAGTGTAACTCATATCTAACCATTCCATTTGGGACGTACTAAGCGTATCAGTGTTCATTAATTAACAGGCGACATTGACTCTCATAATTACCTTATTCAGATATTAAAACCCTAGTGATATCTAACGTTCGCCCACTGATTTGTGTTCTACGTATTTCTGCCATAAGAATATAAACCTTAGATCAGTACCCCTATGAGGTTACTAGAGATTCCGTGTTCTAAAATAGACGCGTGTCTAATCCTAACTGTGAGCTGCTACTTGGGCATGCGACCAGCCAGTAAGAGATCAAATCAGTGAAATTGAATACATAAATATATTGAGGTCTTCCAGTATAATAAAACTTGCTAACTAAACCCGTGATCAGAAGAGTATACCTGAACGTTGGAAGTGGGAGACTAGGCTCCATCCAGATCCGCTAATGCTAGCAGTTCCCTTCTATTATTTGTTTTGTACGAGAATTACTATTTGTCTATGCTCTTTATTCATCTACTTAAATAAAAGTGATCGTGTGTCGTGTTACCGTGTGTTTATTTTGTGTTCTCTATTCCTCATACCTTGTATTGTGCATGCAGCCTTATATACCCAGTCAGATAGAACCCACATTACCCAAGTTAATCGTGTAGAAAAACAGAGCATAACAAACCCATTCACCTTTCTTGCATACTCGGATAATCAAATTAGCACCTCAGCTATACCATAGAATGAAGACTGAGCAATATAAGAGAGACGCTCCTATCACAGCTGTCCCAGTCCTCCTCGCAAAGTAGATCCAGTCTGCTTCCCCTCAATACTTCCAGTATAGCCAAAATAGTACCTCTTTCTAAGGCTCAGTTATATCACATTATGAAGGCTCCCTTTAGCCATGTGCCACAACAGTAATCACCACCTTATCTAGTCCCCGTATCTATTGAGAGCTCAAATAATTCCATAAGACTCGAGATCCCTATGGCCTACAGGGTCCAAAACCGAACCTATAAACCCAGCTCCAGCAAATTCAGTTGAAAGCTAGACACCAACCAGGGTTGGTCACCAGAGTTGAACTCGAGCTCTATTCATTGTTGGTTGCTGAGAATTGAGTTCCAAAGCCGGCAGACTCTGTGGCAGATTTGGATAGAAGGACCTGTCCACGTACTTGAGAACTTCCTACATATGGACCACCTGGACGGCCGCGGAACCAGTCGTTAGCCCCCAACATCACGGACGCAAGATAACCAGGACCAGACCAATCAAATACTACCCAAGATTCACTCTATCAGTACTACAGTGTTACAGTACTATTTAGAGACTCACTTATTAATATTTCTATGAAGTGGCTATATCTTTGCCCCAGTATAATTCATATATAACCATTCCATTAGGAAGTGCTAAGCGTATCAGTGTTCATTAATTAACAGGCGATATTAACTCTCGTAATTACCCATATACCCAGATATTATTACATAGAAGTGAAACCCTGGTGATATCTGAATGTTCGCCCACTGATTTGCATTCTATGTTTTTCTGATGCAAGAATATAAAACTTAGATCAGTACCCCCTGAGGTTACTAGAATTCCCGTACTCTAAATTACGCGTGTCTAATCTAGTCTGTGAACTACTACTTGTGCACCAGAGCTACCAGTAATAAATCTAACAGTGAATATGAATCTATAAGTAACATTGATGGTCTCCAATATATAAACTTGTGAATTAAAGCCAGTGATCAGAAGATTAATACCTGAACGTTAGAAGTGGGAGACTAGGCTCCATCCAGATCCACTTATGCTAGTGTTGTTCAATTCTATCATTTGCCTTGCACGAGTATTCAGAAGTGTATATTATATCAATAAACGTAATCGTGTGTCTTGTTACCGTGTTTATTTTGTGTTCTCTATTCCTCATACCTTGTTTTATGCATGCAGCCTTATATACCCAGTCAGTTAGAACTCACATTACCCAAGTTAATCCTGTAGAAAAACAGGGCATAACATCGGCGATAATAAGTAATTAGACATTGTCATTATATAATGAAACTCTTTTTATTGTGTTTTTTTTTTTGTGGGGTCCGTTTAGAAAAATGGCAAAGGAAGAGCATGTAAAAGTCCTAGGGAACTGACATGAGTATATGTACACGAACAAAATATTATATATGTGACGAAAATATGTACATTTTTCGCTACCCTGCCAAACTTCTATCACCCTGAAGAAATTTGTTTGTATGAATGATGTTGTGACTGATATAATTTTGTAGTAACATTACCAGAGACAACATCCACCAAAGGAAATTTGTTACACTTGTATTTAGTAGCAGTCTCTACGTTTCCAACGTAGGGCTTATGATCTCAGCCGCTACCACAGCGGGCCGATTTATCGGTACTCACGCGAAGTAACCAAATAATCTCTAGAGTTGCACCTCAATTCACTACTAGGCACGTTGTACACACTCCGAGACGACTAGGAAAGAAGAGCTAGCGAAGGAGAGAAAGAATTGTTATAGTTACCCATTTAATCTAGCTGCTCTCCTCTGAGCCATGCTCCATGTTCTATGAGCCTGTGCCAGGACCTGCCAAAGTATCAGTCACTTCGCGCCCACCGTCGATGTCACACGCCTTTTTTGTCTGTGCTTCGCGAGTGCCTGCTTTGCATCCCCTTCGCTTCAACTCTTAGTGAGTGTGAGCCTTTTCAGGCTGTTGAGGTTTTAGAAGGATGTTCAGTGATGTAGGCAGCACTTTACTACGGCTTTATGGCGTGTGTATGGGTGTGCGCGTAGTGCTGGAGACGTGTTTATTTATTTGTTTTCTTTGGGGTGGTTGGTCCTCAACGCCGCGTAGCGGTCGTTGTGTGTCTATTCTACCCTCACTTTTCGGGTTCATGTTCACTTTAACTACCCTTAACGTACCTTGGGGGGAATATGCTTCCCGCGGGATGCATTGTGTTTCTTTCCCTTTGTGACTTTTTGTTTTATTGTTTTTTCATATGACTACGTGTTGATGTTTTACAAGACTTGAGCATGAAGTTTCTCTGGATTCTGCTTTGTATGAGCATAGGCCACATAGCCTTTATTCTCTCACAAACATGCTGCTTTGGTCTCAACTGACCTATAGCCCTTCTGACTTGTTTATTAAACTTGTCCATAGTTGGTGGTCTTGTATTTCGTTCGCATGGTTCACGCTTTTGTCAGTTCCTTTTCGTTTCCCCGGGCCTACTTGACTCGTGGATACGTGGTTCTGGTGAAATTGTTGGTCAAGCCCTAGGCTATCCTCCTTTTATTTTATTAATTTAACGTACTTGTGGGGCTTCTCGGGCAGTGTTTAGCTTTGTTACTAGGTTTTTTCACTTAGGGATTGACGCTGCCCTAGTCTTTTCTCGTTTATGTGAATTGTGTAACTAGGCTAGGCCTGTGTTTTTTAACTTGAGCTGACCGCCGTCGGTTTGGGCCACATAGTCCTGTCCTTCTGTTTTCCTCTTGTCTCTACTGACTTGCTGTTTGGTCTTCTACGCTCTTGTTAAGATTCTCATTATTTGTGTGTTTACGCTAATCGTTTTTTGCCTTGAGCTGCCCGCCGTTGGAATGATCCACACAGGTCCTTTCCTTCTGCCTTCCTTTTGTCTCCACTGACTGGGAAGGCTCGGTCTCGTAGCTCTCGGTTAAATTCTCGTTTTTCTTACATGTCCGTGTTTCTGTTCTTCCCCTGCCTGTGGTTACTTGATCACTGAAATGGGGGGGGGATGTCTGGAAACTGTACGCGATAGGGGCCCCGCTCACAGGGAGGATATGCTTGGACAAGTTGACTCGATTTTCGTGTTTACTCACGTTTTTTCGCCACACAGGCAAGGGTCTTCTGGTGTCCTCAGCTCCTTCATCTTTTTAAATCCGCCCTAGAAGCGCCTTTATCTTTTTGAGGTGCCCTGTGCCTTGTCAAGGCCTAGGCCACATAGCTTTTCACTTGACTTGGTTTATGCACCCTGTTCTGCCCCCCTCTTCATGTACCTGGACAGGGCTTTTTGGACAACGGCTGATTGGCTGTTTTCCTATCCCTTATGTCCTGTTCCTTGTGTCCTCCTTCTGTACCTGGTTCCCGCCCTACGGGCGTCCTCCTTGTATACTGGGAGGACCCTAAGACCACCTGAAAAGTCCTAGGACTCGACCCAAAGTGGCGATGTCCTGTGTGTTTGGGATTCCCTCCCAGCCCCTATTTACACTTATAGGGTACTGTTGGGTTGCTCACACTTGACCTTTTCCTTCCAGCTGGTGCCCGCTCTACTGCCGGCTGTCCCTACGCCGCCGCCGCTTCGCCGCCTCCTCCCTCCGCTCTCACAGAGGGTTCTCAGGTATTTCGAAGGGTGCCACTTTCCCCACGATTTTGGTTAGGACCTGTTCCCAGGGTTGGGCCTCGCTAAGGGGCTTGTCCCAGCCCTGGTGTTGAGGGTCTCTGGTGTGGGTGTTTTCTTTTGACTTTCCTGTTATACTTGCTACATAGCTTCTTCCTGGATATTGTCTTACTGAGTCTTACGTGCTGAATTGGCTCTACTGCCTCATATTGCCTGTCACACCTCTACTGGTGGGTAATGCTTCCCCATTTTTCAGTGCTGTGATGCCGGCTCCTCCCTGCTCTCGGCCGACGTGTCAGCGGACGGCCTTGCGGGATCACCGGGAATGTTGCCTCCACACGGCCTGCTATGGGAAGGATGTTTACGATCCCCGCCGGTGTGGGGTGTGTCTCTCCGCTCTTCAACTACTCGAGACTCCCTACGTCGGCGGAAGGACAACGGGCCAGGACGTCTCTACGCCGATCATGGGACGTCATCTCCCGTCACGTCCAAAGGTTCCTGCACAGGGCTCCTTCCTTCCGTGAGGATGACGTCCGGGTGTTGTTAGGGATCCCACCTACCTCTGATGCTGCACGCCGTTCCCGCTCCCCTACTGTTCGTCACTCTCGCTCTCCTCATATGGCTCGGGGCTCCCCTCCCGGGAGTTCGGCAGGCGGGTGGGAGGGCGCGTTCCAGGGAGCGGGCCCCCAGGCGTCATGAACATCGTGTGCCTCCCTCCGACCTCTCCATGACTTCTGGAACTTCTGGCAGGAAGAAACATCGCCGATCTCCGTCCCCTGCTGGTCGACCCCATCTTGCTTCTCCTCACCTCAGGATGAGCCCCCCTCCTTCGCAGGGTTCCACGGTCTTCAGGGTCAAACGCCGTCCTGCCCCGCCTGCCGAGGAGGTCGTTCTCCATCCTGCACCGTTTTCAGCCACTGGGGGGGTGGCGTTCGAGCCTCTGCCTGCCTCCCAGCCTGTGAGGGGTCCCGGCCTCTTCCCTATGGCGGGTCCAGCTGTGGTGGTACCGGCGGCGATGCCCTCCACGCCTCCTCCTCAACCTGGGGGTTCCGACGCCTCGATCCCTTGTGGCCAGCAGTCTCCTCCTCGTCTCCCTGACCATTTAGATGTTCTTGAGATGGAGGTTGCGGATTTTGATCGGCTGGAGGACGAGGATATGGGGGTCGCCTCGTCTTCGGACGGTGCACCTGATTCGGGACAGGAGGACCCCGACGTGGCGGCACAGTCCTCTCCACCGTCCCCTGAGTTCTCCCCGCTCACGGACCATGGGGCCCGTGGGCCCAGTGAGGCTGGTTCCCTGTCTCCTCTACAGACGTCCTTCCCTCCTGCTGCGGAGACGGAGTTACGGGCGGAGTTGGCGTCTCTTCGTCTTGAGATGGCCTCCAATAAGGCAGACATCCTCTCCTCTGTCACGGCGGCCATGGATGCAGTGGTCTCCCGGTTGGGTACTACTAACCCGGTGCCTCTGCAGACTCCGCTTGTGGCTCCTCTCCCACCTGTTGCCAACCACATCCCATCTCGGCCTGCTCTCCCGGTCGTGGTACCGTTGACATCGTCTACTTCATCACCTGCACCTCCGACTCCTCTCTGGCCCGTTGTTATCCCGGGCCAGGGTTTGGGGTTGTTCTCTCACCCCCTCTCCGTGCCGCCTCTCTCCAAGTTTAAGATCCCCAAAGTCAAGATGCCATCCCTGTATGGGGATTCTGTTGCTTGGAGAGCTGTGATCGCCTCCAACCCTGAGGGGGCGGTCCACCTGCCGGCCGGAGAGCGGGCTGTGCCGGAGGGCTGGGCTATACAGGTGAATGAGACAAACATCTTCAGGGCCATTACTCCACAGGGTCTGGTCCCTGTGGTCGATGTGAGGGTGTACCCTAACCGGCCAGACATGCGGTATTTTTCATATCATCCGTCGGTCTTGCCTTACACTGCCACCAAGCCCTGGGCTGACTACTCCCGCCAAGACCTGTCTGCGGATGTCCACTCCCTCTCTGCTATCTCAGGGACGCCGTACCTCAGGAATGTGCGAGATCGGGACGGGGTCCTGATGCTCGAACTCCCGCACATCTGTCCGGGTCCCTGGGGTGAATGCATCCGTGAAGCAGTGGAGTTTGGTCAGTCCATGGCTGAGACCTTGCCGGCCATCCCGTCCATGGAATCATCTTTTCTGTCGGGCATCCTCCTTACATAAGAACATAAGAACATAAGAAAATGGGAGTCTGCAGAAAGCCGATTGGCCTAAGCAAGGCAGATCCCTGTAGCAAGGCAGATCCCTTACCTCCTCAGGCTTCCCTCTGCCTGTGTGGGAGTGGCTCAATGCTCCCAAACTGTCGGTGGGCCCCTTTCCGTGTTCCTTTTTCACGGCACCGGAGAAGGCACCACTGGACCGGGACTTTAAGTTCCGTCAGCGAGCGGCGCGCCAACTTTCAACTCTTCTTGCTCAGTTGGAACTGGCGCGGGTTCACCTCCGCCTTATTGAGTCGCTGGAATCGGCTGATCATCGCCAAGGTTTTGAGCATGTCCGACGGATCACCCTGCAGCTTGCCCTCAACCCTGTTCAGGACATCCGCCACTCCCTCCATGAAGCCACTCGTTGCCGTCAACAACTTCGGGTGGCTTTCTGTAAGAAGGCCCCTGCCGACATCCGCAACCGCCTCCTACTGACTGACCTTCTGACCCCTGGACTGTTCCCTGAGGAGGCTTGGCAAGAGGCTTTCTTACTGGCGCAGAATGACACATACTCTGCTCAACGGAAGGTGGTGGCGAAGCCCACTTCATCCTCCTCCACCCGCGGACGCGGGGGCAGGTCTGTCGCCGGCAGAGGGCGCCAGGCTAGAGGTGTGGCCAGGGGACTGGCTCACAGGGGGCGTGGTGTACCCGCCTTCCGTGGTCGTCGGTCCCCGGATCGCCGTCCCCGTCAAGAGGGGATGCGGCGCTGGCAGGCGTAGGGCCCCAGTTCCTCCGCTGCCAGACACAGCCTGGAGGGGGATAGGCCGGAGCGCGAGGCTCGTCCGTCGTTTCGGCGGGGCGGGGGGACGTCTGGAGGGGGACGTGGTGGCTCTAGCTCCCACTACGATAAGTACAAGAGGGGCTCCGCGCCAAAAAACACGTAGTTCCTCCTGGCCAGTCCCCTCTTCCCTCGCCCGACCATCTCGTCGAAGCGGTGATGGGCCTGACGCAAGGCGCCCGCACCGGCTTCTTCCGCCCCCACTACCGGCAATGGCCCCGCCGGTCGTGGGCGCGTCAGGTGGTCAAGAAGGGTCTGACTTGGAGGTGGAGGTCCAGGCCTCCTCTCAGGTGCCCTCCCCGACAGCGACCAGTGTCTCAGGAAGTGGCCCAAGTGATCATGTCCATGCACGAGGAAGGCGTTATCAAGGAAATATCTTCTACACAAAAGGTATTTCTGTCTCATGTGTTTCTGGTCCAAAAGAAGGACTGCGCTGCTATGAGCCCGGTGGTAGATCTCTCAGTCCTCAACTCTCACATTGTGAACACCTGTTTCCGCATGCTCACCATCAACCAGGTACGCCTGGCACTCAAGCCCTTGTCTTGGGTGGTCACCCTGGATCTGAAGGATACTTATTGGCATGTGCCGATGGCTCCTCGGTTCCAGGGCTGCCTAGCACTGCAGTCGGATCAACAGGTGTTCAAATTCACCAGACTACCATTCGGCCTCAACATAGCACCGCGGGTCTTCACCAAACTGGTGAAGCAGGCTCTGACCCCCTTGCTCTTACAAGGGATTCAGATCCTGTTTTACCTGGACGATTGGCTCATCTCCGCAGACTCTCTCACACACTGTGTACAAGACACGCTTACTGTAGTCAGACATATCACAGACCTGGGGTTCAAACTAAACATTCCCAAGTCCTGCCTCTCACCGTCACGAGAAGTGACGTGGGTGGGCTTGCACTGGGATCTCCAAAGCGCCACCGTTTCCCAGAGTCGTGTGAATGCGGCGAAACTTCGAAGGAAGCTCTTTGTCGTGTTGCACTCGGTCTCGATAACACGAAAAATCTGGGACTCCCTACTAGGGTCTTTGAATTGGGCGTCTCTGACCGTGCCCTTGGGCCGGCTCCGACTCAAACGCCTCATTCAGCTGGGCAACAGGCACTTCCCTATCTCGCCCCCTTACCGTTTGTGGACGGTACCGCGCTCAATACATCTGAGACTGACACACTGGGTCGCTCGGGGCACGCTCTCTGCGGCTGTGCCCTGGACTGCTCCTCCGCCGACCATCTGGGTAGACACAGATGCGTCGAGCGAGGTGGGGTGGGGCTATCAATCAGACATGGGACATCAAAACCACGGCAGGTGGTCGGGGCTCTCACACTTCCACATCAATGCCCTGGAACTGTTGGTACCGTTGTTCTTCCTGCGGGATCACGGACTGGCCCTCACGGGCAAGTCGGTGGCCTTCAGGATGGACAACATGTCCGCGGTTCATTGTATCCACAAGCAGGGCTCCTCCAGGTCTGTTGTGCTCCAAGACCTGGCGGAGAAATTGTTTTACCTGGCTGATCATTACAGCATCACCCTGCATGCGACTTACCTGCCCGGGACGGCCAATCTTTGGGCGGATGCTTTGTCGAGAGGACAGAGCACCAAGGTAGAATGGTCATTAAGACAAAGCGTTTTCGACGACCTCGCAGCCTCCTGGGGCCATCCGCAGGGGGACTTGTTCGCCTCCTCCGGGACGAACAAGCTGCCGGACTACCTCACCTGCTGGACTTGTACTCAGGCGGGGGGGCCGGATGCCTTCAGCGAGGACTGGAGCAGGTGGCAGTCGATTTACGCTTTTCCACCGCCCGACGCACTGCTTATGTGCAAAGTCCTACACAGGCTGAGAGAGTACCGTGGCAAGGTTTGGTTAATCGCGCCCCTCTGGCCGGCCCAAGCCTGGTACGCTCAGCTGAAGCGATGGTGCCCGAGTCCCGTTCCCCTGTCTGTCTCAGACTTCCACTTGGGACAGATTGGAGACCTAGGGACCTCGTTGGCATTCGCATCGTGGATGTTTGTGAGGCAGGGTGGTTACCGAAATATGGACGTTGCTTGACTGATATGCTTAATCAGCACTGGACTAAGGCTACTTGGAAGACTTACGAGTCTCATTGGAATACTTTCGCTAAATGGATCAATGACACCGAACAAACAGTTCCGTCGGTTGCGTTAGTCTTCCATTACCTTAATCACTTGTTTGCGACACGCACATACATGTACAACACCATTAACCTCTGAAGTGCGCATGGGGGTAATTAGACACCTCTCCCTGTGCGCATGTATTTGAGGTGTTTCCGTCACTAAAATATTCATTGTACCATTAATAGCATTAATACTTATCCATATGTGCCTATTATGGGTTGATTATAAAGGTATTAACCTGAAACAACAATAAAACGAGTGAAAACAGCGTTTGGATGGTCAAAATCGGAGATATAGCCCGCGAGTTGTATAATGTATGGGTGAGGCAAGCTGCTTTCCCGCCAATTTCCCCCAAGGCCACTGAGACACAGTCGATCGATACTCTCTCTCTCTCTCTTGCATTCGCTTGCTATCAGTGATGACCACACCCTCCAACCGGATTTCTAATGTTAGCACGAAAATATACCTCAGAATAAGGGAATAACAGGGAAAATAGGTGATAACTGAAGGAGAGGAGGAAAGTGGGGAAGGAGGGGAGGTAGAGGACTGAGATTTTGCATGGCCCAGGGGCCAAAAAAAAATAAATAAATATATATATATATATTTTTTTTTTCGATGTCAAAAGTTGATTTTTTTTTTCACTCACTCTTAAGAGTCTCCCCGCAGTCCGCCGGGGGAACTCTTAAGAGTCTCCCCGCAGTTCCCGGGTTTAGAACCACCTGTCCGCTATTAGAGAGCCTTTTGAGACCTTGACGGGGCTGGTGCTCCCTCACAAGGAGCTGTCTTTTTTTCATGAAAGCCTGCTTAGGCTCAGACCGCCCCCACGCCAGATACCGCCTCAATGGTCTCTGGCGAAGGCTCTCAGGCTCCTTACCTCACCCATCTACACCACTAACCCAACACCTGTTCATCTGCTTGATAAAACTTTGTTTCTTTTAGCGTTGGCTACAGGAGAGAGGGTCTCGGAGTTGGCTGCCATGTCGAGGGCCCCGAATTGCATGAGTTTTTCGCCTTCCTTGGGGTCAGTCACTTTGGCCCCTTCCGTTCGTTTTGTGGCCAAGAATGAACGTTTCAAATGTGGGAGCACGCATCATCCGCTATGCCCGGTAAGAGCCTTGCATACGTATGTGCGTGCCGCTGTGCCGACGTCGGGGACGGCGCTCTGGTTGGCCCCTAAGACAGGGACACGGTTAGGCAAACGTGCTGTGGGACTTCATTTACGCCATGTCATTACTGCGAGTAATCCCCTTACGAAGGGCTCCGCTCATGATGTCCGCTCTTATGCTGCGACTGTGACGTTTCTCAACAATTCCTCACTTTCGGATATCGCCGACACAGGGCTATGGTCCTCCCACAGCACTTTTGTCTCATCGTACCTGTCCATGTCCACTGCCAGGCCAGGTGTGCCTTGTGTTGCGTTAGGCCAATGTGTCACGTGATTCATCTCCATCCTGTGTCTCTTCTCATCCCATACTGTATTTTCTTCCTTTCCCTACACTGGGGGGGGGGGGGTCATTTTGTATGATTGTACAATGCCTTTCTCTCTTTCATTTTACATGTATGTCATCCCTGTTTCGTATTAAGGTTATCTCTCTTACTTCTTTCCGTATAGACTCTACTGTCTAGGGGTTACTTGTTTGGTATGTCTATGCCTCATACCCGGTTTTTGTAATTAAAGAGTGTCCTTGGAGATCTTCCGCCTACTGTGCCTTGCCTTCAGATTCTTGTCTTCATGTACTACTTGCCTTCATTCTTCCCATATTGGTGTGCCATTCTCCGGTCGACATGACCTATTCCTTAGCCTGCTGCGGCACTTTTCAGACCCTAGACTGATACTGGTAACATGTACTTCCTTAATATGCACCGTACTGTTACGCTCTTTTTCTGATAATAAACTGATTTGTTTATTTGTGTCTTTTCTTGGTCCTCTGCTTGTGCTACGGCTTGGGGTTTATGGTTTATTGGATGTCCGCCTCCAATTTGGGATTCAAGCCCTACGTTGGAAACGTAGAGACTGCTACTAAATTGGGAGGTTTGACGACCTCCCTTATAACCAAATAAGGAAAACCTCTTATTTGGTAGCAGTCTCGGAGTATCCAACGACAGAGTATCCCGCCCTCATGCCGATCCCCTCTAAACTGATTACTTGATACCTCGATACTTTGGCAGGTCCTGGCACAGGCTCATAGAACATGGAGCATGGCTCAGAGGAGAGCAGCTAGATTAAATGGGTAACTATAACAATTCTTTCTCTCCTTCGCTATCTCTTCTTTCCTAGTCGTCTCGGAGTGTGTACAACGTGCCTAGTAGTGAATTGAGGTGCAACTCTAGAGATTATTTGGTTACTTCGCGTGAGTACCGATAAATCGGCCCGCTGTGGTAGCGGCTGAGATCATAAGCCCTACGTTGGATACTCCGAGACTGCTACCAAATAAGAGGTTTTCCTTATTTGGTTATAAGGGAGGTCGTCAAACCTCCCAATAACGCTCTAGCTAGAACACTATCATTTAACCGATTGTGTTTAAAAAAAAAATACATGGTAACTTCGGACATGGAACAAAACAATCGTTTGTTATTATTTGCCCTATGAAAATCATTCATAATACTTGTACATCATTAACATGGTGGTAAAAGATCAAATCATCATTCTCTGAGTCCAAAAACCCATAAAAATATGATACTATGCTAACCGATTTATGTATTTCGGATAATTCTGGACATATAATATATATAAATTAGGAGAGGCATATATCTTGTCCAAAAAAAAAAATTATCTGCCGAAAGAAACACCAACAAATACGTTATACCTATAAAAATGCTCAAATTCATAAAAGTGTATATGCATTGATATATTATACATACCTATATATTTTCACTAGGCCTAGTTAATTTTCGAGTTATTGATTTGACAGCATTGGTTATTTTTCCTGCTCAATATTTTCTAGGAGTGAGCTCAATGCCTAACGAGAACAGATCCAAACAGAATATATGTTAAACATCGTATATATCCCCCTCCTATACTGATTATACAGGCCTAAAAGTATTGACTGTGCATTTTCCACTATAACATCGGACAAGAATAAGCAGCAATAATAAAATATTCATATAAAATAGTAAGAGCTGAAAAATGAATGAAATAAGGCCACGAACGTAGGTCCGAAGTTCTCCTCCGTTCGTCCGAAGTTATCTCAGCTTTCTTGGCAACCATTTTCCATAAGAAACACCGTATGTCCGAAGTTAGCCATACAGGTCCGAAGTTATCAACTTTTCAAGCAAACTTCGGACATCATTTAGGATAAGGATAGCTCTCTTCTTATGGGGGATAATTTTAGGAGGCTTCCTGGATTACGGCGCACTACCACCATACATCACTTGACCTAGTTAAATCTCTATAATGTGTTTAAACTCAGGAGAAATTGTTAAAAAACATCGAAAAATGTCCGAAGTTACAGCATTTTACGGTACTGTATACTTTATGGGGTTATTTACCACAGCTGCACCAATTTGCCCCAAGTTTTATACTGTACAGTTCTGCTACATGAAAAGTGCCAGGTTTTAATCCAGTACCATTCAGTGCAGCAATATCATAAAGTTTTGAGTTTCAAGTTAATAGTAATGCGATCACCCCCTTTGACTAGGCTAATATAGAAAACCATTTATTTTCAATAATTATTCTGCATCAAATTGACACCTGCCCTGTCTACAGTACCGGTACTATACGGTACCAAAAACAGTCTAGTAGGCAGGTTTACTTTTATAAATGACTAAATATATGATGCTTGGACAATTATAGGTACCGCATAAAGAAAGAACAATATATTTCACATAATTTATTGCAATTCTTACATACATAGGTACCCGTTATATAATATTGTATTATCTAATCACAACTCCTGTTGTATGCTTCCATATGGATAGGTCCTTAACCCTTTCGCTGCGGGTGACGTTCTGGAATGTTTTGGCAATTTACAGTAATTTCCAGGCTTCAAAAGCATCTAAAAACCGTAAAAATCGAGTGTCAGTGAGCGGGAGCGGGAGGGACCCACCTCCGACCCTGAGAGCAGCCAGCGGCCCACTGAGGTAGGCTGTGTCTCGCGCAGTTCTCTCTCTGTGACTCACAACAGTGTAGCCAAGTGAGCGGCCGCTACCAAATAGCGGGTTTCCCGGGTTTCACTCGCACTGCTGCTGGTGAACCAGACCACGTACGGGGCCCGTTCTGGTCTCATTTTGAAGCTATTTTCGCCTAGTTTTCGGCAGAATACAGTTCGTTTAATGCAGATGCTTGATTTATCATTCAGGAGTGCCTGAATATGCCCTAAATAGCCCAAACAAGGCAGCAGCCAAAGGGTTAAGACCGCATCAGATTTTATTCGCCCTATTAGCCTACTACCCAGGTAAGAAAATTCACGACATTACATTATACTTGTTTGTATTTTTGGCTTGGAATCCTCATTTGGTGACCATTATTATCTATCTATTTGAGGCATAGGCCTATTTCCTGAAATAAGTCTTGCAATTGACGAGGATGAGTGTGAATGGGATATGCCGTGTGTGGGCCAGTCAGCTCTGCAGACTCGTTATCTTATGTTCATTTATGGAAGTATTTGAAGTAGGCCTAGGCCTAGCCCAATCAGGGAGAACATGTTAGTCCCTATTTATAGCCTACTTTAGTAGGGTAGGCTGGTTAGGCCTATATTTTGTAATCCAATAGGCCTAGCCTATGTTAAAATAGCCAACAATAGGGTACCTAGGTTAACAAGTCCCAGATATTGAAAGAAAAAGTGGTAAAAATTTAAGAGACCTCGGACAACCTTTTAACTAGGCCTAGACTAGGCCTATAATTATTTTTTGTTTTGGTTAGGTTAGGTAAAAAGGCTGTCCAAGGTCTCTTCAATTTTTACCACTTTTTCTTTCAATATCTGGGACTTGTTAACCTAGGTACCCTATTGTTGGCTATTTTAACATAGGCTAGGCCTATTGGATTAAAAAATATAGGCCTAGCCTACCCTACTAAAGTAGGCTATAAATAGGGACTAACATGTTCTCCCTGATTGGGCTAGGCCTAGGCCTACTTTAAATACTTCCATAAATGAACATATATAAATAATATAACGGTGACTGGATGACTCGGCCCATGGGACAACTCGGCTCGGACAGCTCGGCCTACTTTTGGAAGCTGAACTTTTGGACAACTCGGCCACGACGGCGAGACAACTCGGCCCATTATTTGAGACAGCTCGGCCCCATGTTTTGCTATGGGACAATTTGACGAGAGTCGTCACCAGTCAGGATTAGGATTGGGAGAGCTAAGTGGAGGGTTTATGGGTGAGGCCATGTATGCAGCACCAAATCCTGTCCTCTGCGTATGCGTGGCCTTTTCCCTAATATTTGTATTATGTTATTTAGGCTCAACTGTTAGGTTAATTTAAATTAGGTTAGGTTAGGTTAAGATAATATAATAGTATAAAGGAAAACAAATTGTGCCAAGGGGCCTAAGATTCTCACGCATGCGCAGAGGACAGGATTTGCAGGATTTGGTGCTGCATACATGGCCTCCCATTTATGGCGTGTGTAATATGGGCGAAATGTTCGTTTATTGTATAGGTATAATTATGTCATAGGCTAGTTCTCTCGATTCATAATGTGTAGGTTAGGTTAGGTTAATTAGAGTTGTCTCGTAATTAACACAGGGCCCGAGCTGTCTCGTTTTTACTGGGCCGAGCTGTCCTGGCCGAGTAGTCTAGCATTCTATATAACTAGTCTGCAGAGCTGACAGGCCCACACACGGCAGATCCCATTCACACCCATCCTCGTCAATTGCAAGACTTATTTCAGGAAATATGCCTCAAATAGATAGATAATAATAGTCACCAAATGAGGATTTCAAGCCAAAAATACAAGCAAGTATAATGGAATGTCGTGAATTTCCTTACCTGGGTAGTAATTGGGCAAATAAAATCTGATGAAGCGATCTGTTGTTGTTCTTCTTCTTCTTATTGTTTAAATGTGCAGTTTGCTTGGAGGGTTGTCTCCAGATTACTGCACAGGCGTTTAGATGGGACAGAGTAAGAATAGAAGGGGAAAATCATAGAATGAGGAATGAAAAACTACTCAAAATTAGTCACTGAAGCCCCCCAACCGCGTCAAGGAGAGTAGTATCAGGGGGGGATCTTCTTCTTATTGTTTAAATGTGCAGTTTGCTTGGAGGGTTGTGGTGTCTCCAGATTACTGCACAGGCATTTTAGGAGGGGTGAAAAGAACAATTGTTAGTATAATAGGGGTTAGGAGAGATAGTAAAGGTGGATTTTATACTACTGTACTGTATATGAGGGGTAAGTTTGTCGTTGTCTTTTGAGGTCAGGGTGATTTAAGTCTAGGTGAGGGTGAGGTCAGAGATGATGATGATGATCAGTTGCAGTACTGTTGTTGTTGATGTGTTGGAGGGAAGGTAGCAACTGAACGTCACTAATAAACCCTAGCGAGGACAGTTTTGTCAGGACTGCCTTTACACTTTGTTACACTTTGTTACACTTTGTTGTATTCCGTCCGTTAGTGACACAGTTGAGCTGGGGCTCCACTGCGACCAGGCAGCTCCCTTTCTTCCACTCTCCATTCTAGAAGTCGGTTGGAGTTGGTGCTGGGGTATCCTGGTGTTGGTGGCCGGTCCGGTATTTTGGCCAGCCACATGTCCAAGTGTTTCTTGAAGGTGTCTGGAGACACCCCGGTCATGTTCCTGAGAGGGGCTGGTATACAGTTGAACAGTCTGGTTCCATTGTATGTAAAGCTGTGATGGATCAGGGATTTGATTTTTTGTGTTGATCCCGGCGTAGTCCTCACATAGCACAGCCTCCCTCGCCTTTGGTGTTGAGTCTCTTGGATGTTTGGATTTGGTACCTTTTTTTCCAAAATCTTCCAGACGTAGATGATGATGTATCTCTCCCTACGTCTTTGAAGTGAGTACAGCTGCAGCTCCTTGAGTCTCTCCCAGTAGTTAAAGTGTTGAAACCCATGGATTTTACTGGTGAATGTCCTCTGGGTTGCTTCGATTTCTGTTATTTCTCCTACTTTTTGGGGAGACCAGAGCTGAGAGCAGTACTCCAGTCGTGGTAGGACCAGTGACTTCCACAGTGTTAACATACACCTCTCATTTCTTGTGTGGAAGGTTCTCAGGATCCAGCCTGCTATTTGTTTTGCTGTTGTTGTGGCTTTGGTAATATGCTGGGAAAAAGTGGCGTCACTGCTCATATTTACTCCCAAGTCCTTCACTGTGTCTTTGGCGGTAATTTCTTGCTGTCCACTTTTGTAGTTGGTGTCGTTTTGTAGTGCTCTCTTGTTCCCGTACCTTAGAAGCTCGAACTTGTCTCCGTTTAGGGCCATGTTGTTTTCTTCTGCCCACTTCAGGATTTTGTCCAAGTCTTGTTGTAGTAGCTGTGCATCATGTTGTGAGGTGATTTTCTTCATGAGTCTGGTGTCGTCTGCAAACGATGAGGCTGTTGAGTGTTCCAGGTCCCTGTCGATGTCTCCTATCATGATGAGGAATAGGAGAGGTCCCAGTACTGATCCTTGTGGTACTCCGCTGATGACCCCACCTGCTTCTGATAGGCTTCCTTGAACCGTGACTCTTTGTTTTCTGTTGGTGATGAAGCTGTGGAGCCATCTTCCAAGGTCTCCCCCTATTCCCAGTTATTTGAGTTTATGTAGAAGGATCCCATGGTCCACCTTGTCAAAAGCTTTGGCGAAATCTAGATATATGACGTCTACATTTTCTCCGTCTTGAATATCCTGTAGGATTTTGTCGTAGTGTGATAGTAGTTGTGAAAGGCAGGAGCGGCCTTGTCTAAAGCCATGTTGACCCTCGTTGAATGCCTCGTTATCTTCCAGGTAGCTGACCATCTTAGCTCGTATTGTTCTTTCTATGATTTTAATAAGATGTGACGTCAGCACCACTGGTCTGTAATTTTTGGCTATGCCTTTACTGCCCCCTTTGTGTATTGGTGTGACAGTACCTTCTTTTAGGGATTGTGGTACATATCCAGTTTGGAGGGACTTGCTCCACAGCAGTTTTAGAGGCAAGGCTAGCTGATGTTTGCAGTTTTTTAGCAGTTGGGCATGAAAGCCGTCTGGTCCTGCCGCAGAGTTTGGTCCAATCTTGTCGATGGCTGCTATTATGTCCTCTGTTGATACTGTTACCGAGGAGAGTTGATGTGGTGTCCCTGGAGCGTTGTCAAAGAAGGTCGTTGCATTATCGATTTTCTTGTCTTCATTTGGCGGGCTGAAGACACTTTCGTACTGCTGTTTGAGTATCTTGGCCATTTCGGTCGGATCACTCTCAAGTTCGCCCGTAGGTTTTGCAAGTGGTCCTATTGTTGAGGTGTTCCTGAGTCTCCTTTTTGCGTATGCATAGAAGAATTTGCTATTTACTCGTATGTTTGCAACTGCTTGTAGTTCTTCACGTGTTCTTTGCTCTTGGTGTGACTGGATGAGTTTACGTTCAACTTCATCGAGCTCTTCTTGTAGTTTGGTGATATTGTGCGCATAGCTGGTCTTCCTTTGCTTGGCTCTCAAGTATGTCCTTTTCTTCATTAGTATTTTTCTATCTCTGGGAATCTGCTTGATCTGCTTCCTGCTTGATTTGGGTGGTATGGTGTTTTTACAGGTCTCCAGGCATTGTTTCTGGAGGATACTGAGAGTTTCGTCGACGTTTTTATCTTCGAATAGTGCCCTCCAATCAGTTACTGCCAGTTCTGCTCTCAGTCTGTCCCAGTCTATATCTTTGCTGTAGAAGTTGAGATCTTTCAGAGAGGTGCAGGATATTTGGCTTGATTCCTGTTGACATCTTCTTGGTGGTGTGGCGGCTGGTGTGGGGGTTCTAACTTTGATGAGGCTGTGGTCGGACATTATAGTTTTTACAGTTTCGTATGAGTGTACCAGGTCGAAGTTGTTGCCAAATAGTAAGTCCAGTGTGTTGTTGCCTCTTGTAGGTTCCTCGATGTATTGCTTCATGTATGCAGTGTCCATGATAGTCATTAGCTCCTTGGCTTGCTGTTTTTCATCCCTGGTTCCTCCGTCTATTTTCATGGTTGCCCAATTGATGATGGGCAGGTTGAAATCTCCTGTGATGATGACCTCTGTAGCGGGAGTTGGCAGATTTTGTAGGAGTGATTGTATCTTCTCTGAGACCTCCTTGAAAATTTCCCCTGTGGTGTTTGGAGGTCGGTACAAAATTATGATGAGCATGTCGGTTTGTCTTATGTGTACTGCTAGTAGCTCTGTTGTGCCGTTTGAGAATGCAACTAAAGTTTCGGTATTTGCAGCCATATCCTCCCTTAGGTAGAGTGCTACTCCTCCGTGGCTTCTGTCCTCTCTGTCGGCTCTGAATAGAGTGAAATTATGTTTATTGATCTCTGCATCCAAAATGTTTTCGTTCAAGTGTGTTTCTGTGAGGGCTAGAAAAATTGAGTTATCTTCCTCTGCAACTTCCTCCAACATGGGGACTTTGCATTGGTTGTTTTGTGGGTAAAGTCCTCTGATGTTGCCCACAAAAAAACTAGTTAGTGGTAGTTGCACCTTCCTCTGTGGTTCATGTCTGGCCCCTCGGTTTGGGCTAGGAATCTCTCCATTATCACTTGAGACCGTTTTTCCACTTCCAGAAGACGTCCCATTATTACATCTAAAAAAGCACCTTGGTCAGGCATAGCCGTGTGTACCGCTGCTGGTATGACCTTGTGAGTTTGCTGGATGGATGGCCAGCTTCTGAGGGCATTACGTTGGCTTTCTAGTTGTTCCTCATGTGTTGGTGTGTAGGTAAATTCCCTTTGGATGTGTCCTGTAGCATGTTCCCTTGGATTGTTGACATTGTTTCTGGGCGTCAGTGTTTTGGTTCCCTTGATGTGTGGAAGATTGCAGTCTCTGATAGTACATGCCCTTTTGTTGAGCGAGATTCTGCATACATATGGGTGGTAGTCGATGCACTTCCATCCACGCTTGCAACCGATCCTTTCATCCAGCCCGTGCTTCATGAATCTTGCACATATTTTTGGATGGTCTTCTTTGCATCCCATGCCAACTACTCCATATCGGCATTCATTTCTTAGGTAGAAATTGCATACTTCCATTCTTTTCCTCCTAGTATAAGTGCCCTTGTTTTCAGCTCTGGGCCTAGGTCTCCATGGATTTGAAATTACAGCACTCGCCTCACCTGTTCTTGTGATTGTGGGTTCAATTGCTGCTGGAGTCCTGTATGTCGGAGCATAATGACTGCATCCGTTGCATGTGGAGCGTGCACTCTCAATGTTGTCTTTTGTCTTTTGTGTTGTGGGTTTAGCAGTGGCCTTGGTGTGTCCCGTTCCTGTTACCTGTTCTGCTGAGTTTGGTGGTGGTGTGGTTGTGGGCTGACTTTTAGTGGTAGGCACACGGTTCACATCCTGGGGTTCGCTGACTTGAGTAAGGTCAATATTCCCAGGGGTGCTCCCAATTCCAAGGTCCAGTGTTTTGGCTGCATCTTCTTGATTTTTACTGTGTTCTGTGGCTTGTTCTTTACTCTGTTGATGTTCTAGGCTGGGGCCCGCAGTACCAGATAATCGTGCGATCCCTTCGACGAAGGATTCGCACGTGAAGGTGGTACCACCAGTTGCTTCCTTGTGAGAATCTCTAGTGCGATGCCGTCGGACGTATGGTTGGTAAGCCTGTCAAACTCGCCGCGGTGCATTTCTTACGGTTGGTATACCTGAGGAACGTTTTGTTTACAAATTACTGCCTCGGGCAGCCTCACGGGAGTACAGACGGAATCGAATCGTAATAAAGTGATGGTCCCTGGTGTATTATTTACCCAGTTTATTGCATTAATCTTATTATTCTGTATTTAGGACATTCTCAATTGACGAAAATAAGGTAGCCTAGGCCCTAGTGATTCCCCAGAGGACCATTGAATTTCTCTTAGCCTAATTTCCCTTCAACCACCAATCAATATTTGAGTTTAGGAATAGCCATGGGGTTGTGGTATGGATTTTCGCTGAATAATGGGGTTGTGCTTGGCTCTCTGGAAAAGTGGCTTGGTTATAATATCAAGCAAGCTTTTCTGTTATATTCAAGCCTAGCCCTGTTCACCTGTTCCAAGTAGATCTAGGCCTATGGCCATAAATTGTGAAATCTAACCTAGCCTATCTCTAACTCAAAAAAGGGCCAGAGCTAGGATAGTGGGCTGTAAATTGCCATAGGCTATCTATCCCCTGGCTGACCCTTCCCAAATGGGAAAGGTAAAGCTTCGAGTCCTCCATTTCATAGTAAGAAATGCTTAAATTGGACATAGGCTATGAGCAATTTTGATGAGAATTTAGCCTAGGCCTAGCCTATATTGTTAAAGTAATTATCTTGATATATTAAAACTACTGAAAACAGGGTAGGCCTAGCCTAACCTTAAGAGGTTACCAGGGTTGGATTTTGGACGATGGGTTAGGCATGAGAGGCTAGTGGATTATTTAGCTTATAATAACCATGGTAACCTAATAAAACTAATCTATTTTAGCTATCCAAGCGAGGTAACCTCCGACCCTCCGAGTTCTTCCAAAAATTTAGCAGGGAGTGTTTGGATCACACAATTGTTCTCATCGGCTTTAGACATCTAGGGATAGTCACCTATCCTAGCCTAATTATAGAAAAAGATTTCATGGCTAAATAGTATTTTTTAATCTCCATGGGACTTGCATATTTAATCAACATGTAGCCTACTCTTTAAACAATGCAAAATTGTTGGCAAATTAATATAGCCAAGGTTAGGTTAGCTAATGGGGAAAGCGATTTCTGAGTTAACCTAACCTACAAATTTGGAATAGGCCTAGGCTATGATAGGTTTCTTGAAGTAGTGTAGCCTAACGATACTGCTTACCACATTTTACCACAGCTGCACCAATTTGCCCCAAGTTTTATACTGTACAGTTCTGCTACATGAAAAGTGCCAGGTTTTAATCTAGTACCATTCAGTGGCAGTGCAGCAATATCATAAAGTTTCAGGTTTCAAGTTAATAGTAATGTGATCACCCCCTTTGACTAGGCTAATATAGAAAACCATTTATTTTCAATACTTATTCTGCATCAAATTGACACCTGCCCTGTCTACAGTACTATAGCCTACAGTACCAAAAACAGAAAGTCTAGTAGGCAGGTTTACTTTTATAAATGACTAAATATATGATGCTTGGACAATTATAGGTACCGCATAAAGAATGAACAATATATTTCATATAATTTATTGCAATTCTTACATACATAGGTACCCGTTATATAATATTGTATCATCTAATCACAACTCCTGTTGTATGCTTCCATATGGATAGGTCCTTAAGACCGCTTCATCAGATTTTATTCGCCCAATTAGCCTACTACCCAGCTAAGAAAATTCACGACATTACATTATACTTGCTTGTATTTTTGGCTTGGAATCCTCATTTGGTGACCATTATTATCTAGCCTATCTATTTGAGGCATAGGCCTATTTCCTGAAATAAGTCTTGCAATTGACGAGGATGGGTGTGAATGGGATATGCCGTGTGTGGGCCAGTCAGCTCTGCAGACTCGTTATCTTATGTTCATTTATGGAAGTATTTCAAGTAGGCCTAGCCCAATCAGGGAGAACATGTTAGTCCCTATTTATTGCCTACTTTAGTAGGGTAGGCTGGTTATGTTAAAATAGTCAACGATGGCCTTTTTACCTAACCTAACAAAACATAATTATAGGCCTAGCCTAGGCCTAGTTAAAAAGGCTGTCCAAGGTCTCTTCAATTTTTACCACTTTTTCTTTCAATATCTGGGACTTGTTAACCTAGGTACCCTATTGTTGGCTATTTTAACATAGGCTAGGCCTATTGGATTACAAAATATAGGCCTAGCCTACCCTACTAAAGAAGGCTATAAATAGGGACTAACATGTTCTCCCTGATTGGACTAGGCCTAGGCCTACTTTAAATACTTCCATAAATGAACATATATAACTAGTCTGCAGAGCTGACAGGCCCACACACGGCAGATCCCATTCACACCCATCCTCGTCAATTGCAAGACTTATTTCAGGATATATGCCTCAAATAGATAGATAATAATAGTCACCAAATGAGGATTCCAAGCCAAAAATACAAGCAAATATAATAATATGTCGTGAATTTCCTTACCTGGGTAGTAATTGGGCGAATCAAATCTGATGAAGTTCAGTTCAGTTCAGTTGGAATTCGGGAAGTTTAGCCTTAACGTCGGCACTTCCCTAAGAGGTTTTGTTATTTTTCTTTTTATGACTTTGTGACGTGCTCATTTGTCTAAAAATAAATATATCTCATTTTTCATCCCTTTTTCTGAAATCTTCTTTCTTCTCTCTTCAGTCTTGTTTCTTCTCTCGTCTTCCTTCATTCTTGTTTCTTCTCTCTTCAGTCTTCTTATTTCAGTTCTTTCAATTTTTTCTCTCGTACTCTCCACATTTGATATATTGTCTGTTTCACTCTATCGCTTATTTCTTTGTTAAATAAAGGATGTCCGATGACTTGGTTTTCATTTTCAATATAAGGCTGTTGGAACCCTGGATCTTTTATTCTGCATGCTTTATAAAATGAACAGTGTAGTAGAAAATGTTTTAGGTCTTCTGTTCCTTCCTTACACATATCGCATTGTGTCTCTCCTCCCACATGCCTATTTCTATCTTTTAGATTTAAGTTATTTGTCCTACATCTGTAAAATATTATAGATGCCTGTGTGTTGTCATAAATATCTTCCTCGCTCTTAATCTCCTTTTTATAACTCCTATACACTTCTAGGCTACTCTTCTCTGCCAACTCCTCTCGCCATCTTCCCGAATCCCAGTCCAGAACTCTTTTTCTAATGTCGTCCTTCTTAATATTTGCTAAATTTGTTTCTCCTAACTTCAAATTCCCTACATACTTTCTAATTTCTGCAGTCCAGGGATCTTTACTATTTCTAAGTTTTTCCTCTGTGATTCTTCTTAGCAAGTCATTACTTTCCTCTCCTACTAAATATTTAAGATATTTTATGTTACCTTCCATAATTCTTGCCTCCA
Organism: Paralithodes platypus; assembly: GCA_032716605.1. Lineage (NCBI taxonomy): Eukaryota > Metazoa > Arthropoda > Malacostraca > Decapoda > Lithodidae > Paralithodes > Paralithodes platypus. The sequence goes on from CM064490.1 coordinate 38,034,594, forward strand.
TTGATGAGGCTCCTATTTCACCCCTTAACCCGGCAAGCGCGATAGGCCTCACGGAAGGCTTCCTATAGGGAACGCGATAGGCCTCACGGAAGCAGGATTTTTAAAGGCGTACCAAAACGGCGCCAAGCTGTCTAGGGAGTCACAAATTGCGCCACGTTTAGTGCGACATGGTACCTCTCGATGGCACCCACAACCACCCGCCGCACGCACCCCACACAGTCTACACACGCAGTACGCTCTCAGTCACTATGGAGCCTACACGCTCCCCTGACTCGCTCCCTGTTGACTCGCCCAACCCTGTTGCTGGCGGTGTTAGTGCTCGTGGCAGGACACGAACACGTGCCAGGGACCCCTCCTATGTATATACTTCTGAGGATGATGAGCCAGTGCAGCCAAGAAGACCTACACGTGCTGGGAGAGGCACGTGGTGGGAGAGGCACGACACGTGCAACAAGCACGACGAGTGCGAAGAGGTCATTGTCCTCAGAATTTGCTCTGACAACTGCTACCACAACAACTACTGCCTCTACTGTTGTGGCAACGACGCCCACGGCGCCCACCACCACAGGAAGTACAAGTGGCCGTCCTGGGGATGCAGGAGCATCGGGGGTAGTTGGCAAGAAGGGTAAGGGTAAAGGACACCCTTATCAGTTCAAGAGGAGTAAGGTGACCCCTCCTGCCTCTACCACCCCCGCGTTGCCACCACCACCACCACCCACCACGGCCGCCCCTGTCTCACTACCCACCACGGCCGCCCCTGCACCACTGCCCACCACGGCCGCCCCTGCACCACCGCCCACGCACGCCCCTGCTCCACCACCCACGCCCACCCATGCCCCTGCTGCTGTTGGAGGGCCTCGTAGAGTTTTGGCAGCCGGTCTAACGCCATCCAAGTTTGACGCCCTCCTCTTCCCTCCTGACTCCTCTGACGACGACGCTGCAGAAGGGGAAGCCTTCGATCCCAGGAACTATGGCTGGGGTGGTGATAGTGGGAGCGAGTCTGAGGAGGATCAAGACCAATATGAGGGAGGTGCAGAGGATTCGGAAGACGACGATGTACTTCTGCACCGTGACCATGACCAAGACCTGTCTGACGACGAAGGCGCAGACGACGTGGCTGACGGAGGGGCTGATCCTGATCCCCCACGGGCGTATAATTTTGCCTGGTCTGAAGGGTCCCATTTCCAACCAGATTTGCACCAGTTCAATGCCAATCTGGCTGGTTCAACAGCAGACTGGCCCTGCAATGACCAGTCCACGGAATCTGATTTCTTCTGTGCATTTTTTGACCAGGAGGTATTATCTCATCTCGTTTCCCAAACCAATGGCTATTTTACCTGGGTGAGGGAAAGAATTGATATGATATCTCCTCGAGCAAGAATTCGTGCATGGGTTGATACGACTGTCCCTGAGCTCCTTGTGTTCTTTGCGTTGTTGCTAATCATGCCTCTCTGCAGGAAGCATGTAATGGAGCATTATTGGAAGCACGACCCAATCATCAACACCCCAATTTTCCGGAAATATATGGCTCGTGATAGATTTTTCTTGCTTCTGCGATTTTTGCACTTCGCAGACAATAATAATCCAAACCGAGCTGATAGAATATGGAAAGTTCGGGATGTGTTGACCATGTTGTTGCAAAGGTACAGGAAATTCTTTTACCCCTTTGCCAACCTGGTGATTGATGAGTCGCTCGTGCTTTTCAAAGGACGCCTGGTGTTCAAGCAGTACATCCCCTTGAAGAGACACAGGTTCGGGATCAAGATCTTTGTGTTGTGCGATTGTGAAAGTGGAATAGTGCTCGACATGATCGTATACACCGGCACTGATGTAGACATTCCAAAAGTCGGTGGCAACGACCCATTGGGCATGTCAGGGCACATTGTGAAAAAGATGCTGGAGCCCTACCTGAACAAGGGGCACACGTTGTACACCGACAATTGGTATACAAGTCCTGCACTCTGCCAGTTCCTCCATGACCACAAAACGGGGGCATGTGGGACTGTCAGAACTAACAGGAAGTTCATGCCTAAGTTCCAAGGCAATCGCATAGAACTGGACAACCCCTCCCACAGTGACACCGCTTCTGATGACGACTTGGCAGAGGAACAAAGGCGCCGCAGACAGGACAGACCAAGAAGAAAGAAGAAAGAGCACTACAAGCAGCTGGAGAAGTCTGGGAAAGTTCTGGCGGTAAAGTGGCTCGATAAGCGACCAGTTCACCTGCTTTCGACTGTCCATACAGGTGCCCAAGTGGACTCTGGTAAATTCCACTACCGTACCAAGAAGTCTATCCAGAAACCTGATATGGTGGTGGATTATACCAAGTACATGCGCCTTGTGGACAAGTCTGATTGCCAGCTTGCAGGCGTTGAGTGCCTACGAAAAACAGTGAAGTGGTATCACAAGCTTTTCCTTCACTTTGTTGACATCACGATGCTCAACGCTTACAACATGTGGCTGGTAAAAAAAGACATGGCCCCGAACAAAAAACTCAAGTTCAGGGAGTTCATATACAACGTCGCCTACCAACTCCTACAAAAACACCAACCAGTCTCCGGTCACAGGGGTCGCCGTGCAGTCAACCTCCCAGACAGAGTCATTGATGGATATGACAAACACTACCCTATTCACACCGAGCTATCTGGCACCCGGAGGCTGCAAGTACAGTGCCAGGTCTGTGCCCACTCCACCAGAAAGCCACAAAAAAGAAGCCGAGTCACATCAATGTGCAAGGAATGCAACGTTGGGTTGTGTTTGGGCGAGTGCTTCAGGGACTACCACTCACTCAAGTACTACTAGGAGTGGTACCTGTGTCGCCCTATCTCAGCCAAACTCCTGCCCCGCCCACCTACCTCACTACCTACCTCACTACCTACCTGCCCGTACCTGACCTGCCCGTACCTGACCAACGTGATCTCAAAACACCTGCCTGCCTACCTACTTGCCCGTACCTGACCAACGTGATAATATTATCATAACATGTACAAATTATAGTTGTAGGATAAGTTCATATGTTTTGGTATATACTGTATATATATATATATATATATATATATATATATATATATATATATACACAGTATATTATTGTATACAGTATACTGTATATATAAGCAATATTTTCATTTATTATTTCAGTTTAATTCATTAGCCAGGCAATATTTTGTTTTATTTATATACCTATGTAATATTATACTTATGTACTAACCTTTTGTAACAACCTTTTGTAATAATAAAACAAACAAACAAACAAAAAACAAATAAATAAACACAAAAAAACATACTTACGCTCTGCTATTCATCAAAGTTTTCGACTTTATGAATAGCAGGGCGTAAGTATGTAAAAAAAAAAAAATTTCAAGTGATATAAACACTCCAAAAACATCCCCATAACCTCTCTGGTTTCGAACCCACGTCTCTAGGCCTACGTCTCTAGGCCTACATCTCACTCAGTCCATCACTCTAACCACTAGACCATGACTGTTCACACTATACTGACAGCGATTAGTGCGTACGTATTTTCGGGCAGACGAATGCTTGACAAAAAAAAATATATATACCCTCGATACACTTGTGTATATCGAAGTATTTAGTATGTATAATACTTTTACATAACCTAACATATTCTATCATTACGAACAAACAGTAAAGAAATTTACAAGTAAATAAATAACCTTTCATCCATGAGTTGCAAGCAAATAGTGCGTAAAAATTCTGTAATGAGATATCGGGTTACTCTAACATACTGCGCCATCCAAGAAGCCTTATCGTTGTTTACAATATAGCAACGACAACACAAAGTGTCTATAAGGTCTAAATTTGTGCATACACCCACGCTAATCTCATCTACTTACTGTAATCTGACCCCTTTTCTCTCCCGCGCCACCCACCTTTCTCAATACACCACTCTTATTTCGCCTATTATTCGTCCATATGCCTCTCTGCGCTTCATTTATCAGTGTATATTATTCACATGGGCTGCCTTACTCATGAATATGAACAGGTGAAACCATAAAGGTGCTTTTTAGGCGAGATATAGAGCGTTGCTTCTCATCAATCGCACGTTCTTGCCTCCACCCTCTCTCTCTCTCTCCTCCCGCCTGACTCACTCACACACACTCGCTCGCTCGGGGATGTCGTGCCTATCAGCCCATTTTTTTCAACTTGCAGCCACCGTAACTCCACACCCACATTTTTTTAGGGTGGATATATATATATTGGCGGATGTGGCTGCTTATTTCCAAGACATTGAGGTACTTTTTTTTAAATTCTGTGAGATCGAATATTTTGGCAGAAATGCACAAATAACTACCCTAGCTCCTAGGGCTATTTAGCGCTTAACAGGTTAAGGTTACCTTTTGGGCATATCTGGGTGCCCCTAATATGTGTCTAAAAACCCTATTCTCTATATTTTGTAATTTATTTATTTCTGTTTTTGAAAAACCTATAACATTCGAGCCATACAGGACTGCTGGTATCACAATACTTTTCCAATATGTTTTTCCAATAAGTATCTTATTACAACTTTGTGATATTACCGGGTATGTAAGGTTAGCCATTCTATTTGCTTTATCCAAAGCTTCTATTTTCTGGGTTTTAAAACATTTTTTATTATCATTAATTTGTATTCCTAGATATTTAATTTGTTTTACCACTTCTATTTCTCGTATGTTGTTTGGTTTGTTTTTCATATTAAATATTAGGATTTTACTTTTGTCTTTATTTATACTTAAGCCACACTCTCCCCCTATCTCTATTAATTTATCTATTACTCTTTCTGCTTCCTGGATTGTATGAGCCAAGAGTAGCCCGTCATCGGCATAAAACAATTAATTTATTTTGAAACACTCATCTACAAACCCTCTTTTATTTTCTAACTGTTTAATTATCTCATAAGTTATTAATTTAAATAATGTTGTGGACCCCGTACAGCCTTGTCTGATGCCGCTTGTTACCTTAATCTCAGTCTCATTTACTTGCCCCTTATTTATAATTGTACTATCTTCTTTATATATGTTACTTACTATGTCTATAACATTTGAATTTATATTGTAATCTTTTAATACTTTTATCAGTTTCTCCCTTCTGATTGAGTCATAGGCCTTTTTAAAGTCTATTGAGATTACTATGAGTGACCTCTTTTGTTTAAATATTTTATCTATACAGTATTTCAATATAAAAAGATTATTTTCGATTCTACCCTTATTTGTAAACCCACTCTGTGTCTCCCTTACCTCTCCATTCTCCCTAATGTGTTCTTCTATTTTATTTTTAATTGCTGTCGTCATGAAAAGTTTATATGATATGTCTGTCAGAGCAATTGGCCTCAATTCATTTACCTTTGGTTTATTTACTTTTGGTAACATAACAGTTTTTTACTTCTTCCACTCTTCTGGAATTACATTTGTGTCCACAATATTATTAAAGCACATTGCAAGTTTTTCTAAGCACTTATCACTTTGTGACAATGCTTTATATAACTCAGGTTTCATTGCATCAAGGCCTGCTGCTTTTCTATTCTTTAATTTCTTTATATTTTCCTTTAATTCTCCCACTGTAATGTTTGGTTTCTCCATGTAGTTTATGTTTTTATTAACTCTTAAAGCCATTTCCATGTGTTCCCGTAACTCCTCTTTAACTGTGACTGATTGTATGTTATAATTGTGTTCATCATTTACATTCATCCCTATTTTAAATAATTTACCTTCTTGCCTGTCCTCCATTTCTTTCTCTTTTAATTCTCTATATTCCCTATTTATATCCTCATTCCAAACTTCCTCGATGTTATTGTCATGCATTTTATATATACCACTCCAAAACATATTTAATTCCTCTACAGCCCTTTTATCTGACAATACTTCTCCTTCATCGTTATAAAGTTTTAATTCTTTTATTTCGTTTTGACTTTTGTTTCTTAGTTTATTTATATATTTCCACATCTTTTTACTCGCATCTCCTCCCTCTATTATCTCTCTAGTCTTTTTCCTCTCATGTATATAAATGGCTTCCCTGATCTCTTTCTGTACTTTACTTTTTTGTTCCAAGAAAAGTATGTTACTTCTCTCCTCTTCCTCTCTATTTTAGCATTTCTTCTTAATCTATTATAATATCTCCTCTTTTTTATACCTTTTCTAATACTGTCATTCATCCATGGTGCCTCTTGTTTTATTTTGTCTCTTCCTAATCTCCTCCTATAGGTAGTTTTAAGTATATCATCAGCTGTCTCCTTCATTACTCTATTGAAGACTCTTATATCGTTACTCTCTTCTCTCGTTATTCTATTTTCTAGTTCCCTAATAAATTTGACTATGGTCTCCTCGTTTATTTTATAGTATTCTTTTGTTTCCCATTTCTTCCCTTTAAAGGATTTACTATTTGAATTATTCCACTCAAAATATACCTCAATAAGGTTGTGGTCTGACAGATCATAAACGTCTTGCTTTTCATCTATTTTCATACTTTTAAAATCTTCATACATTTTATCTGAAATTAAAACATAATCTATTACGCTAGATTGCTCGTTTCTTCGCCATGTTATCTCCCCATTACACTCCTGGTCATCATTTAACATATTTAATTTAAATTTATCCATCAAATCTAGTATAATGTGTCCATTATAATTTAGTTTTTGTTTACCTTTGAACCCTACATGGGCATTCATGTCACCTAATATTATAACTCTTTCATCTTCCATTTGGTCTAAATGTCTCTCTATCTCCTTCTTCATTTCATCATCATTCCTTACCTTATCATTTACAGAAAAGTATAACAAGAACAAGTGTACAAATTTCCCATGTATAGATCCTTTTACATAAAGTAAATCTTTATTTTTTCACTCTACCTTGCTTAAACTTACTTTATCTGTTGTTTCAAAGAGTAACATTAAACCACCACCCTTCCTATCATTAATATTCCTCATACTTTCAATTACTTCAAATCCATCCACCAAAATGTTTCGTATTTTAAATTGTGTCTCAGTTAGACAAAGAAAAATATGTTTATTATTATTATTATAGGTAACTAAACCCTTTAATTCTTCATATTTTGCTTTAGTCAATCCTTGTACATTTATTAATTTAAATACTAAATACTCACTTCCCTTCGTCTTTTTTCAGTCTTTGTTATCTTGCTCTTCCTCATCCTCCGATTCAAGTTCTGGCATAGGTTCCTCCTCCTCCTCCTTCCTCTTAGGGACCTCCTGCCTTGGCCTAGGACTAGGGTTACCGATATTGTATTCAAATCTGGGTCTGCCATCTTCTGTAACTCTTATCACCTCGTTCCTTCGAATTATCCACCTTCCTCCCATCTGCCGTTTGGCTTTAAGTTCTACCACTAATTCCTTGTTTTTCAACCTTTCTTCCTTTGTTAGATCTGGTGATATTCCTATCTTCTTTGCTCCAAGTTCTTCCCTATTTCTAAGTCTTTTGGCATTACTGAGCATAGCCCACTTCATCCCCTCTTTCTCAAATGTTACCAACACTGGCCTAACCCTACCGTCAAATTTCTTGCCTAACCTAATTACTTTCATCATTTTATATTCCTTCACTTCTAAATATTCCTTAAACAGCACATCACAGCTCTTTTTGTCATCAGTTTCCCTCTCCTTCCCATCTGTTTTTTCTGACTCAGATATGTTATACACCACTAAATTATTTCTACGCCGCTCTCCCTCTTGATTTTCTTCTATTTTCTTCATGACCTTCTCTACAGTAGCTTCTACAACATCTTCCTTCTCATCCCACTTTTTCTCCATGTCCATCATCCTCCTTCCTAACATTACATTCTGTTCCTTTATCCTACTCATCTCCGTTCTCATTTTATTATTTTCATCCTTTAGCCTATCCATCTCGGCTATCATGTCTTTCACCACCCTCTTACATCCGTCACAGAACCACGAACATTCTCCACTCCCACTGTTAATCTCATCATACAACTTGTCACTTATTTTTGTGCACCCTAGATGATACCATACTTTACATTTTTCGCATTCCACAGCCTTATCAGAACCCTTGACATTGTTGTTACACTTGCCGCACGAATCTCGTCTGGTCATTCCTCCATTGTTGTTGTTGTCACTCCTCGATGGCGTCCCGGTCCCCGCAGCGCCACCGCCGTTCTCGATGTCCTTGCAGTCGTCACATCTCTTATCTTTGTCAACTACAGCGAAATATCCGCAAGCCCCACACTTCTCGCGTTCGCTTGCTATTCTATTTGATTTTCTTGTCATTATTTGTCTATTTAGTCACTGTTTATGGATATTTTTTTTTATCAGAAAGTTTAGAGCACGTCACGCAACCTTCTTACTCAAACTCCAAAACCCGTGAAAAAAAAGTGATCTACAATTTGTCAAGGCTGGCCGACATAGGCCTCAGGTGAAGGTGCCTGTACAACGGCTCCTGTCAAGTTCAACATCGTCATTGAAGATATATCGAAAGTCTTTGGAAATGTGCTAATTGTAACCCATATTAATATATATTAATAGTTTCGTACATTATGCAATTGATTTGCATTAAAGAATGTCTTCTGTAACCTTTAATTTACGAATTGAAACAATAATACACATAATAAAATTCAATTAGCAAACGAAGGGATCCGACGACCATCGAAGAGAAGGGTCGAAGGTCCTCTTCAGATTCCAATAATATTGGACGTAAACGGTCGCGGCGACCGTTTACGAAAGCATTCGCTCAGCCAAACAAATCCCAAAGAATGTTTCTATACTACGAATTTTGAAAGGAAGGATACCTTCGAGGGAAGGGAACGTTTGGTACTGCGGGCCTGAGTGTTTTGCTGTTATTTGTTTCCTTTGGCGTGAGGAGGTTGCTGTGGCTTTTGGAGATGGCCCCTGATTTTTCTAGTAGCTCCTTGTGTTTTACCATTGCTGTTTCTGCCTTAGCTACCCACTCACCTTCATCACTATATTTTTCCATGCAGCAGTTTTTACATGAGAATTTGAGTTGTGTCTTGGCGAAGCTGAGTATTTGGAAGGTAGGGAGGCCAGTGCAGTAGTAGTGGAGCCACTGTGTACAGTCATCACAGCGGATTGTGTAATCCTGTTGCTCCTCACAGAAAACAATTCCACACATGCGGCACTCAAGGTCAGGTTTGTTTATGTTTTGGACCCCGGCCATGTTGAGCGATGGGCGAGTTTTCACTTTTATCACGAATTATCACTTTAATCTTGCTTTCTGGACGTATTTCCTTTGATGAAGTACAATGTGTATGCGTTGATTTAACACTTCACTAGGAAATATGCGTTGATTTCACTATGATAAGTTAAGAAATGATGGATAATGTGGAGCGAATTTCACAGGCGTCCGATCGCTCTAACACTAACACATGGTCCTCTTTTTCATCCTCGAAGCGGTATTCGTAGTTTCTGGGATCTCGAACTGAAAGAACTGAAAGAGTCGTGGAATTCTCCCCGACTTTTTAAGGAAATTAATTGTGCATTGTAACACTCTCTGCCTTTTCTCTGGGGTCACGTCTATTGCTCCTAGAAGTACGGGGATGGTTATGTTATTAATATTCATCCTGTTTAAGGTGTCTTTAAGGATTGTTCTCATTGAGTGAAATCTTGGGCAATGCAGAAGAAAATGAGTGATGGTGTCTTCGGTGTTTCTGCACCAAGGGCAGTGTGGATCCGGGGCCAATTTCAATCTGTGTAGATGTTTGTTCAACCCGGAATGACCGATTCTGAGGCGCGTAATTACGACATCGATGTTCCTAGTTTGGGATCGTGTCCATGGATGGGGTGATGAGTCGGTTCTGAAGAGGCCTAAGTGCTTTTCAGGGAGGAGGTTTGAAAGCTCTGTGTCCCATTCTTGTCTTGCCCTTGTTCTGCTCACTGCTGATAGTGTGTGGATGTCATGGGGTAGAGGCTCGATGGAGGTTAGCTGGTGTCCTAGTTTGGCTGCCTCGTCTGCGATTGCGTTACCCTTAATGCCAACATGTGAGGGGATCCATTGTAGTTTGATATTTCTGGGCGAGTTAAGTGTCGTGATGAGGATATGTTGTATGGTGTGGACTATGTTTCTATGCGATTCGGGATTGGGCGAGAGGAGTAGATGGAGTGAAGTTTGGGAATCTGTGTATATTACTATATTCTGTAGTGGGAGATGTGATTGGCAAAACTGGAGTGCTTTTTGGATTGCAAAAAGTTCTGAGGTGATGTTAGAGTGGGTGGCAGCGAGTTTCCATGACTGGCAGATGCTTATCTCTTCATAATAGACGGCTGCTGCAGCTGATGGGGGGGATGGGATGTATGAGCCGTCTGTAAAGATTGGGGAGTGGTTTGTGAATTTAGTGTGGTGTAGTTCGTTGAATAGGTGTTTGGCTTTGGCTGAGTCCTGTGATTTTTTGAAGGACGGATGTAGAGTTGTGAAGATCATGTTGGTTAGGGTTATCCACGGGGGGACTGGTGGAACTGGTGCTGTGGGTGCTGAATGGATTGTGGTGCCTGTCAGTCTTTGTAAAGTGTGAGCGGAGCGAGAGATGAAGGATGTTCGATATCCTTACCTGTTTATGGGTCTGTTTGTCAATTCTCTGGTGACGGACAATTGTAGGGGATGGTTTTCTGGTAGCTGGGAAGCTTTCAATAGCCATTTGCTGTCTGTCAATTGTCTGGTACGATTGAGTGGCAGTAAACCTGCTTCGGCCTGGAGGGAGACTATTGGCGATGAGCAGAATGCTCCCAGCGCTATTCGAAGGGCTGAGTTTTGGATTGTGTTGAGCTTGTCTAGGTGTGTTGGAGCGGCTGAACCGTATACGGGGCTGCCATATTGTACTTTGCTCTGGATATATACTGTATAGAATTTTAATAGCATTTCTCTACTGGCTCCCCATCTTGCCCCGGCCAGGTACTTCATGATGTTTAGACGTTTTGTACAGGATGTGCGGAGGTAATCAATGTGTTTGTTCCACGTCAGGGAAGGGCCGTCTAGTTTCAAGCCGAGGAAGGTATGTTCTCTCACTAGTTGAATTGGTGTGTTTTCGATGATTATGTTAGGTAATCTTGGAAGTCTTTTGCGGGTGAAGCACATTAGGGCGCTTTTCTGCTTGTTGATCTGAAGTCCCCATTCTGTCGACCATTCTGCTATCAGGTCTGTGGCTTCCTGTAGGTGGTGTTCTGCGTCGTGTAGGGTTGTGGCTTCACATATAATGGCTACGTCATCGGCGTATATCAGGTGGGTGGTGTGAGGTGTTTTGGGTATGTCTGACAATAGAGCATTGAATAGGGGTGGACTGATGCCTGAGCCTTGAGGTAGTCCTCTGTGATGGGGGTGTTCTTGAGATAGCCTGCCTCCTATTGCTACTTTAAATGTTCGGTGTTCTAAGAAGCTGTGAAACCATTTTAAGGGAAGTCCTTCAATGCCCATCTTTGATAGTTTATATAATATGCCTTTGTGGGAGGCTGAATCGAAGGCACTTTTTAAGTCAAGGAATAGTATCAGCATTATTTTGTTGTTGTAGGTTTCTTGGATTCGTTGTTCTAAATTGAGGAGGATATCAACTGTGCCTCTGCCTGGTCTGAATCCACTTTGTTCTGGTGACAGTTTGTGATGGGTTTCAAACCACTAGCTGAGTCGTCGGGCAATTATTTTCTCCAGTAATTTTCCTATGCACGATAGTAGGACTATTGGGCGTAGTGAAGCAGGGTTGGAGGGGTCTTTGCCTGGTTTTGGGAATGGGAGAATTACAGATTGCTTCCATGCGTTGGGAAATGTTCCGGTCTGCCAGCTTTTGTTGAATAAGGTTATAAGGTGATCTTGCCAATGGAGTGTAAGGTGCGAGAGGAATTCATTGGCAACTAAGTCAGCTCCCATAGCTTTTTTGGCGGGGAGAGATGATATCGCGTACTGAAGTTCGGGTTCGGTGATTGGGTTGTCAATGCCATGTGTCGAGGGTGATGATAGAGCTGTGTTTATATGACGAGTCAGGAGATCTTGATTGATTAGTGGAGCTGGAATGCTGTATTGGTCTTTGTAGAAGGAGGCTAGAAAATTTGCTTTGGCTGTGTCAGTCATTAATGCGACCCCGTTTTGGCTCAGGGGGAGGGGACAATGTTTATTTCTTCCTTTCATACTTTTTAGGAAGTTCCAAGTTCGAGTAGATGAAGTGTTGAAAGATAAGGTACTGCAGAAGCTTGCCCAGGCCTTTCTTTTTGCTTTGAGAATAACGCGTGTTGCGATACAATTTAGCTGTTTATATTTGTCCATACTTAGTGTACTCAAACTAGTATGAACAGTCTCGATGTTACGTAATCTGGGTTGATGTAGCGTTACGTATCTTTCCGTAGTCTTAAGTTGGACGCTTCCATAACCTTGGAGCCGTGGTGGTCCAGTGGTGAGCACGCTCACGTGTGAATCTGCAAGACCCGGGATCGAATCCCTGCCACGGCGGACATTTAGTGGGTGTGGTAGTACGTCTTAGCATGTTTCACATGCTCGCACCCAGTCAGGGGACATCCTGACGACGTATACAGACTAAACACACATAACAAAGCCACTCCAACAGCTTCCTCTCTCTCCAACACCCCTTCTCCCCTCTCAACACTCTTCTCTGAGCTAGTGCCGATACAAATGGCCAGTCCTGTATAGAATCGTGAGGTTCAGAGTCATAAAGATTCCAGGACGAGCTCCATAGAAAATGAAAATGAAATGAATGAAATGGTCGAGCGTTCCATGATTGGGTAGAATATATTATTCTATAGTTGTATATGGGAAAGTATTGTAGGATTATAATTCCCATATATATATATATATATTTGTATTATTTAAGATTGTTTATAAGTATCTCATTGTAAAGAAGATGGGATACATTTTCCATATGTTATGCGCATGCGCGGTATGTCACGACAGAGACGAACATAACGCGCTCGCCACTCTCCAACCAACCTCCGTCCCAGCTATACACGCTAAGCCTTCTTCCTATAGTTTCATAATCAGGTGTTTTCGTTTCACGTTCATCTCATACTCCATATACTGTAGTCACTAAATCATCATCTTTGTTACTTAGCACAACTTAACGTAAATATCTATCCTATCCTAGCCTATTGTAGCCTCTTTTCATACTTTGTTTACTATACTAACCACTTCCAGTCATTTAGCCTATTTTCCGCCATCCTCCAATCACCAGCTGAGTTCATCTAAGGGTAATTATATATTCTATATGGTTAATGTTTCTTCAATAATAATAATATACAGTCCACTTATCTAAATTAGCCATATAATTGGTCCTTCGACCTTTCACTAGTTTGCCCCCCCCCCCCCCCCCCCCCTTTTTGTGTTGGTGGTGGCCTAGCCTACGTGGTTATATATTTTTTGTGCCATATTTTCGTCTATCCCTCATGGCCCAGGGCTTTTGGCGTCATGGTGCCGCGGGTGGTGGGGTAGGGGAAGATTATCCTGCGGTGGTTGATAGGCCTGCGTACCCAGGCCCAATTAGGAAGGTGGCAATTTTGGGCCACTCCTACGTCAGGGATTTGTACGTGGACCAAGCCGTCCACAGGCCTTTCTTTTCCGTGACTCCTCTGGCCGCCCCAGGTGCCTGGGGCGGATTAGTAAGCCTTCAAATCGGTACAGTATATTAATTAAATTTTGATTGTAAAACCTTTAGGCCCAAATTATATAACACTTGATTGGCACTAAGATTAAAATCATCCATACTGTATTGTATAATAATTTCAAAAGGTAAGGTTATTCAATTCTATATCAAATTTATACTGTCCAATAACTTCTTTATTAGATTCACATGTCATTCTAATTTATTCTCTCGTCGTGTGCCCTGGAGGCGGGGTACTATGATAGCTGATAGGCTGAGTGTGTGTTAATCCAACTCAAAACTTTTTTTCCTTGTGACTTCTTGAGATGAATTTTTCTTGTGTACAATTTTCACATTTATTAAATTAATAATATAGAATTAGCGGTACCCAGTGAGTTTAGCCTGTTTCAATTACCCTATAGGCTCACACTCTTCTTTACTTTATTATAACTTTAAACGGTACTGCTCTTTTTGACATCTGGAGACTTTTGGCCTATACTGTATTGTACTAAATTTCCCTCCCGACTTTTCTTAACTTATGGCGTAATGAATCTATAATTTCATAACTATTACGTAAGGAGTTAAATTGAAAAGCTCCAGATTGCTTGTCTACATAGCGCACAATTCTTATTCCGCATTTCGTGAGGGTGTTTTATTTTCGGCTCACGATTTAATTTGATTTCTCGGAGTACTGTATTGTTAGCCGCAACTTATTCGGTCTGGCATTATTAGTTTGATTTAACGTAATTAGAATTCCTTCCTGTATAATCATGGCTAAAAGTGTACAAAAGCGTCGGGCTGGACTTAAGGGCTCTTTGACGGTCTTGACCTCTGATATTGACGAATTCCTTGATTCGGCGTCTAGAGTGGAGGTGGAGGCCAGGTTGCTCAGTATTCAAAAGCAACTTGACAAGTATGAGGTCACACAGGAGGACCTGGCCGACACTTGCGAGGACGCCGAGTATATCGAGGTGATCAGAGAGGATACCCTATATATGGAGGGCATACAAGTAATCGTTGCCACACTGAAGGGGATCCTGATTACAGAGGTCAAGAAGGAGGTCAGGAAAGAGCCAAAGAAATCCGCAGTCAAATTACCCCATCTTACTCTCTCAAAATTTGAAGGTGATGCCACCATGTGGTCGGGATTTTGGGAGATGTTCAAGTGTACCATCCATGACAATCCCGACCTCACAGATATACAACGCTTCACCTATCTAAAGGGTCAGCTTCAGGGTGATGCACATAAGCTAGTCGAAGGATTCATAATCGAAAGTGCAAGCTATGCCCCAGCAATTGAGCTCCTGCAAGAGACATATGGGCATCCAGATCGAATCAAGTCAGCTTATGTTACCAAATTCAATCAATTAGTGTCACCCAAACACCAAACAGCTGACCTGAAGGACTTCTATGCCAATACAGAGAGTGTGATGAGGTCAATCATTAGCCATGGTATTTGTTTGGAGGAATTTTGTGTGGTGACTCTTGTCAATAAGTTACCATCACCACTAAAAGAAACCATAAAACGGGAAATGGGAGACTCGAGCCTGGATTATAAGAAATTCACTCATTGCCTCCAGGCTGAAGTGTACAATATGGCGGGTCAAGACAGAGTAGGGGGTACACCCATGGCTACGGCAACATTTACCGCCCAGAGTGAGTACAGGAAATTCAACTGTGTTCTGTGTAGTGGCACCAATCATTTATGGTACAAGTGTATGAAGTATAAGACAGGGCCTCTTAAAGTTAAAAGAGCCCGTCAACTACGTCTCTGCACTGGGTGCTTGTCAAAAGACCATGGCCATTCGGGTTGTACTAATCCTAACATAAGAAGCTGCAAGTTTTGTAAGGGCAAACACTTTCATTCCCTGTGTACACAAAAACAAGGGAAAGAAAGTAGACCAGCGGAGGATAACACCAAGAGTGAGCATACTGCTGCTACTTCAACTACAATGTCCGTTGCCACAGGTAAAAATACAGTAATCTTGCCCACCGTACAGCTGCCGGTAAAGGGTAAGGATAATAATTGTGTTAAAATCAGATCGCTACTTGACCAATGTTCTCAGAGGACCTTTGTGAAGTCTTCTGTTCTATCCTCCCTTTCCTACATTTCTAAAGGAACTGAGGAGTTATGTCTTCACGGATTTACCGGGAAACAGGCCTCTAGGGAATATAATGTTGTGGCACTGCAATACAAACACAGAGGTAAATTTCATCATCTAGACGCAATAGTGGTTGATGAATTGCCAGACCATAAAGGTGAAATTAACTTAAAGTCTAAACTGGTTAGTTTACAAAGTAAAGGCATAAAATTAGCCGATCCTCACGCAACGGACACAGATCAGCTGGAGCTGCTCATCGGAGCGGATCACTACTACGATATAGTGCGACCTGGGTATAAAAGGTCAGGTAGCCTAATTCTGCTTCCTACCAAGTACGGGTACACCATCAGTGGTTCATATGTGACACAGCCTACATGCTCCAGCACAGAAGTAATTACTGTATTGAAAGTAGCAGTAACACCAATGGACGAATACATATCCACTGGCAATATTCCACCATGCAAAAATGACTTAAATGTTTTGTGGGAATTAGATCATATCGGGATAACCCCTAAGGAATATTCACTGGTTGAGCGTCAAGCACTATCGTCGTACGAGGATACCGTTACCTACGATCCCGACAGCCAACAGTATAAAGTGAGACTGCCCTGGAACAATTCCAAGGATCAGCTGCCATCTAACAAGGGTTTGGCCATAGGCCGTCTTCGGGGACTTCAGAAAAGATTCCTCAAGGAGCCTGACTTTTGCGAGGAATACTCAAAAGTCATAAAGGATCAGGTGTCCCGGGGTTTTATTGAAGAGGTGCCTTTTGATAAATCAGATACCGGGCATTACTTGGCTCATCATGGTGTAGTCAAGGAGAGCAAAACTACGCCAGTGCGTATTGTCTTCGACTGTTCCGCCAAGATGAGTGAACGTCATCCTAGTCTTAATGACTGCCTGTACACTGGACCCTCACTGGTGCCAGATTTGGCGCAGGTTTTGCTTCGGTTTCGACTCGGTAAGTATGCCTGGGTGTCTGATATTGAGAAGGCATTTCTCATGTTAAGACTCCATGAAGACGACCAGGACTATATGCGATTTATGTGGCCCAAGTATCCGAGGCAACTGGATTCTCCCCTAATTTGTTACCGGTTCCGGGCAGTTTTATTTGGAGCGACTTGTTCCCAATTCCTTTTAAACGCCACCATTTTGAAACATTTGTCTTATGTCAGTGCAGATCCGCAGATTATTCATCAGATTCGGTCAGGGTTATATATAGACAATTTACTGGGTACAGGAAATGAAGAAGATTTCCTGGTTGATACCTACGCTGTAGTCCGAGAGATTATGAATGACGCCCATCTACATTTGCGTGAATGGGCGACTAATAATTCTGTTTTGCGGACTGTACTGCAACGGGATGGTGTGGCGGCTGTACAGCAGGAACATGTTAGAGTGCTTGGGTTGTTTTGGAAAACGGACACCGATACCCTCTCATTCGGCGTTCAGTACACGCAATATTCGCAGATTACAAAACGAATTTGCTTGAGTATGACAGCTAAACTTTTTGACCCCTTGGGGATAGTTCTACCGGTGTCGATCAAATCGAGATTATTCCTTCAGCAATTATGGAGGATAAAGTTAGGATGGGATGAAGTTTTGACTGGCGATCTGGTTCAGGAGTGGGATGACATTATTTCAGATCTTCGTCTCTGTAAGGGTTTTCATTTTCCTCGGAGAGTTATCATGGACCATCCTGTGTCCATTCATGCCTTCTCAGACGCTAGCAAAGTCGCGTACGGCACCGCCATATTCTTTGTTGACACAAGTGGCAGCCGTCTCGTCATAGCGAAGGCGAAAGTCGCCCCGATCAAATCCCTTTCCATCCCAAAATTAGAGCTGACTGCAGTTCTGTTGGCTGCTAGACTCGTTCACTTTGTAGAGGAAACTTTTAAAAATTTGCTAAATGTCTCGGAGACAGTTGTATGGAGTGACAGCCAAATTACGCTCTACTGGTTACATAGCCGTAAGAAGCTACCAGTGTACGTCACCAACCGTGTCGACGAAATTCGTACCCTGCTCCCAACCGCACAGTTCCGGTATGTGTCTACCAAAGAGAATCCAAGTGATTGCATTACTCGTGGTGTCTCTGCTAAATTTCTCAAATCTTCTGCGTTGTGGTGGAATGGCCCATGCTGGCTTAATGATCCCAACGAATGGCCAGAGAATATAGATTTGAGCGAGCAACACACTGCTATTGTGGTACCGGTAATTGACTCGGTGCCTGACGAAGACACACGGTTATGGGAGTGGGATAGATTCAGCAGCTATGAAAAGTTACAACGTGTTACAGCATGGGTGATACGATTTGTAGAAAATGTAAAAGCAAAAATTAAAGGCACACCGTCCACAGGTAGTGCTTACCTCAATGTGAAGGAGATCAGAATTGCAGATCAATTATTACATAAGCTCTGTCAACAAGAAATATATACGCAGGAATATAAATTACTGGTTAAGGGAACAAAGTCTAGGAATAACCTGATCAACCAATTGGGCTTACACTTGAAGGGGGACTTGATACATTGCAGAGGCAGATTACGATTGGCAGCCCTCTCTGAGGCAAGTAAGTATCCAATACTACTGCCCCCCAATCATCCCTTCACCCATCTTATCATCGATAGGTGTCACCGACTCTGTTGTCATTATGGGGTTGGTCATATAGTCACCTATGTAAGACAACGATGGTGGGTGCCTAGAATCAGGCAGGTGGTCAAGAAAGTCCTTCGCAAATGCTTAAAGTGTAGAAGAGTACAGGGAACACATTATGATCCCGTCGGAATTCCTCCCTTACCAAACCTGCGAACTACCCCAGGTGACCCTTACAAAGTCACCGGGGTTGACTACAGTGGAGCAATCGCTGTGAAAGATTCACCCAATCTTAAGGTGTATATGATACTTTTCACTTGTGCTGTTACCAGGGCAATTCACCTGGAACTGGTCACCAACCTCACTTGTGATAGCTTCCTACATGCCTTCCGAAGATTCTGCAGTAGACAGGGATATCCACGTATCATGCTGAGTGACAATGCAAAGACTTTCATAGGGGCATCTACATATCTCAAAGAAGTGAGCAACAATCCTAAGATTCAGACCTGCCTAGCGGATGTAAAATGCGAATGGCGTTTCATTCCCGCCAGAGCGCCTTGGTTTGGCGCCATATGGGAGAGAGCCATAGGCATCGTGAAGGCGGGTCTGAAGGTGTTGGGTAGAGCTCTCATCTCGATTGAGGAACTCAACACCATTCTCTTGGAGATTGAAGCCACCGTAAATGATCGCCCTCTATACTATGCTTCTGGTGATTTGGAAGACCTTACCCCAATCACACCCTCAGTACTGGTACGTGGATACAGACTGCGGGATCTTCCTGAAGAGCATGACGAGGATACTATGGAAGATCCAGAATACATAAGTAAGGAAGTGATATCGGCCCGCTACAAATACATTCGTAAATTATCGAGAGATATTTGGCATCGCTGGTCAACAGAATATCTGGTGACTTTAAGGGAAGCGCAAAGGAATAAACTAACACCATTAAAAGGTCATTGGCCTAGGGTAGGGGACGTGGTAACCATCCATGAGGAGGGCCCGCGCGCATTTTGGAAATTGGGTCGGATAGAGGAGTTATTACCAGGTCGTGATGGTGAGGTTCGGGTAGCAAAGGTTCGCACCAGGACTGGAGTAATCACACGGCCAACAGTCCGACTATATCCTCTTGAGGGTGACCTCGATCGCAAGGACACCCCCTCGGATCAGTTATCCATTGAAGTCCCCTCTCTGACTTCTACTTCGGCGCAGCCTGTTGATGCGTCTGGCGAACGCCCACGTCGACAGGCAGCCCAGATATCCTCCCAAGCTTGGCGGGATAAGATTGCCTCCGGGCAAATCTAATCATGTAAATTTTTATATTTTCTGTTGGTGGGAATATGTCCATACTTAGTGTACTCAAACTAGTATGAACAGTCTCGATGTTACGTAATCTGGGTTGATGTAGCGTTACGTATCTTTCCGTAGTCTTAAGTTGGACGCTTCCATAACCTTGGTCGAGCGTTCCATGATTGGGTAGAATATATTATTCTATAGTTGTATATGGGAAAGTATTGTAGGATTATAATTCCCATATATATATATATATATTTGTATTATTTAAGATTGTTTATAAGTATCTCATTGTAAAGAAGATGGGATACATTTTCCATATGTTATGCGCATGCGCGGTATGTCACGACAGAGACGAACATAACGCGCTCGCCACTCTCCAACCAACCTCCGTCCCAGCTACACACGCTAAGCCTTCTTCCTATAGTTTCATAATCAGGTGTTTTCGCTTCACGTTCATCTCATACTCCATATAGTCACTAAATCATCATCTTTGTTACTTAGCACAACTTAACGTAAATATCTATCCTATCCTAGCCTATTGTAGCCTCTTTTCATACTTTGTTTACTATACTAACCACTTCCAGTCATTTAGCCTATTTTCCGCCATCCTCCAATCACCAGCTGAGTTCATCTAAGGGTAATTATATATTCTATATGGTTAATGTTTCTTCAATAATAATAATATACAGTCCACTTATCTAAATTAGCCATAATATTTATAACAGTTATGTATGGTGGGTTGTCTCCGCCAATGTGTACCAGGCTTTACGTCTTCTATTTATAGCCTCAGCACATTCTGTGGTCCACCAAGGAACTCTTGGCTTTGCTCCTTTCTTTGAGTGGTATAGTTTGAAGGCTGATGTGGCTGCTTTGGTAAGTGAAATGCTAGGTTTTTCCAGGTTAAATAGGAATGGGAATTTTCCCCAGGCTTTAGGATCAACCTTTCCTGGTACCTGGCGCGGGGTACGAACCTCTGAAGGGAATTTAACCCCCCTAAAAACCCACAGGTTTTGAGATGCCTTGGGTGGGGTTCGAACCCTGGTTAGTGACGCACCACCATCACCACCAGGCCCGCGCACTAACCCACTGTACTACCACGGACGTACAAAAGTATAGCAACCTTAGTCCGATTTTTAAGAACCACGGTGATGGTCTCTCGAGATGAGTTTATTGGACTTACCATCTACGACTATTTTTGAACCACGGTGATAGTCTCTCGAGATGAGTTTATTGGACTTACCATCTACAACTATTTTACGCTATACCTGACGTCAACTCGGGTTAGTATTATTGTGGGTGCGGGACATTTTCGAGGGCATTACACCACATTCCTTTTTAGTTAGGCTAGTCCCTAGCCTCGTAAGGTCGTAGGGTATCGTAGCCTTTTTACCTTAGCCATCTCAATTCTTGGTATAGGGTTCGCGTGACGGGTGCTCCAGCACGTAGCTACCAGGTCACGTTCCCTTACTGCCACCAATGAAATGCTTTTTTTTTTTTTTTTTTTTTTTTTTTTTAATTTATGGTTATTATATTCAGTTAGATTTAACTGTTAGAATAACACAAGTAGCCTATGGCTTATATGCTAATGGTTCACAAATTAAATAATACACAACAATAACAGGATCATAGACATGAAATAATATACGGTACCCACAAACTGAAATGCAATGTAATAATAATACGAAGGGTTATTGCTCCTTTGAAATTATAATAAATCAAATACACACAAATAATTATGAACGTCTCTATATGAATGAGAACTTATATTAATTGGATATATTTGTCCTAAACAGCGCACTTTTTATAATTCTTCGCACATAGATGTTATAGGGTATGATAAGGACAGTGGTTAGGTTGTGAAGGGATAAGAGATAACTGAAATAAATTACTGATAGCACGTAGTGATAACCGAGTAGTAACCGATTCCTCGTTAGGGGGGATTATTCAGTGTATCTAGTCAGTAGAAAGTATAGCTATGAGGTACAGCTGGCATCCTGACAAGGATTCGAACCCACTCACCCCAGGCATATTTGGGAGAGCTGGGCAGCCCAGCTCTCCCAAATATACCTGGGGCGAGTGGGTTCGAATCCTAGAGAGGATACCTCTCTCACAACCTGTCCGACATATCATTAGATAGTTATGAGGTGCCGTTGTAAAGGCTTGTCCCTCAATACATTCACCTGAGTCATTAGAAGGGTCTTGATTAGTTCCGCAGTTTTCGAGCAATTTTATTCATTTGAACCTTAGATCACTTAAAAAAAAACTCGCTAGATCAAGCTAAATTAGTACACTTTTCTCATAAATTGCAGGCTCGCTAGGAATAAATCGACACCTGAGTGGAGCGAAACTTTTTAAAATCGTCAACCTGATGGGACGAAATGTCTTAAAACGCTAAAATAAAAAGGCGAAACATAGGGTCCAAATTACCACCCGCTGGTTAGATGTAGGCCTACAGTAGCTAAAGGGGTAGTTCTTGGTTGTTGGTCTGACCTGGTAGCTACGTGCTGGAGCACCCGTCACGCGAACCCTATACCAAGAATTGAGATGGCTAAGGTAAAAAGGCTATGATACCCTACGACCTTACGAGGCTAGGGACTAGCCTAACTAAAAAGGAATGTGGTGTAATGCCCTCGAAAATGTCCCGCACCCACAATAATACTAACCCGAGTTGACGTCAGGTATAGCGTAAAATAGTCGTAGATGGTAAGTCCAATAAACTCATCTCGAGAGACTATCACCGTGGTTCGAAAATAGTCGTAGATGGTAAGTCCAATAAACTCATCTCGAGAGACCATCACCGTGGTTCTTAAAAATCGGACTAAGGTTGCTATACTTTTGTACATCCGTGGTAGTACAGTGGGTTAGCGCGCGGGCCTGGTGGTGATGGTGGTGCGTCACTAACCAGGGTTCGAACCCCACCCAAGGCATCTCAAAACCTGTGGGTTTTTAGGGGGGTTAAATTCCCTTCAGAGGTTCGTACCCCGCGCCAGGTACCAGGAAAGGTTGATCGTAAAGGTAGCCTGGGGATAAATTTCCATTCCTATTTAACCTGGAAAAACCTAGCATTTCAGTAAGTGTCTGGGTGAAGGATGTCGTTAGTACTTCTAGGGATTGATTCTTTACTGGTGTTGTTTGTCTAAGGGTGGTTTGGAAGTTTTGCCATCCTTTGTCTGTTATTTTCCAGTGGGGACGAGTGATGTTGTCCGAGGTTATTTTTTGTGAAGTCGATGTGATATAGATGGGGAGATGGTCACTTGCCATGTATGGGCCTAGTTTTATATCAACGTCATTGAATATGTGGGAGCCGATGCAGAGGTCTATTGTGGATGAGCGGCCTGTATGTGGATCTATGCGTGTGCCCAAGGCGGGTGGTGTTAGGAGATTTAAATTCACAGATTCTAGAAGCACCTGAAATAACACTTTTCCTGAAGGATTTAGGGAGCCTGGTGGAGCGTATGGGTCCCAAAGTTTGTATCGTGCATTGAAGTCTCCTAGAATCATGCATGGGGGGGGGACTTGTTGAAAGAGATGGTTGATTTCTGTTATGGTGAAATCTTTGCAGGGGTTGTAGCAGAGGAGGATGGAGCACCACTTTCCCGAGAGAGCTATCTGAACGGCCATTGATTCTATTACGTTATTGTTGTTGTTGTAAGGGGATGAAGCGATCTACAAGTTCAGTTGGAGTTCAGTTGGAATTCAGGAAGTTTAGCCTTAACGTCGGCACTTCCCTAAGAGGTTTTGTTATTTTTCTTTTTGTGACTTTTTGTGACGTGCTCATTTGTCTAAAAATAAATATATCTCATTTTTTCATCCCTTTTTCTGAAATATTCTTTCTTCTCTCTTCTTCCTTCATTCTTGTTTCTTCTCTCTTCAGTCTTCTTATTTCAGTTCTTTCAATTTTTTCTCTCGTACTCTCCACATTTGATAGATTGTCTGTTTCACTCTATCGCTTATTTCTTTTTTTAAATAAAAGATGTCCGATTACTTGGTTTTCATTTTCAATATAAGGCTGTTGGAACCCTGGATCTTTTATTCTGCATGCTTTACAAAATGAACAGTGTAGTAGAAAATGTTTTAGGTCTTCTGTTCCTTCCTTACACAGATCGCATTGTGTCTCTCCTCCCACATGCCTATTTCTATCTTTTAGATTTAAGTTATTTGTCCTACATCTGTAAAATATTATAGATGCCTGTGTGTTGTCATAAATATCTTCCTCGCTCTTAATCTCCTTTTATAACTCCTATACACTTCTAGGCTACTCTTCTCTGCCAACTCCTCTCGCCATCTTCCCGAATCCCAGTCCAGAACTCTTTTTCTAATGTCGTCTTTCTTAATATTTGCTAAATTTGTTTCTCCTAACTTCAAATTCCCTACATACTTTCGAATTTCTGCAGTCCAGGGATCTTTACTATTTCTAAGTTTTTCCTCTGTGATTCTTCTTAGCAAGTCATTACTTTCCTCTCCTACTAAATATTTAAGATATTTTATGTTACCTTCCATAATTCTTGCCTCCATTGATGAGGCTCCTATTTCACCCCTTAAGGTTACCTTTTGGGCATATCTGGGTGCCCCTAATATGTGTCTAAAAACCCTATTCTCTATATTTTGTAATTTATTTATTTCTGTTTTTGAAAAACCTATAACATTCGAGCCATACAGGACTGCTGGTATCACAATACTTTTCCAATATGTTTTTCCAATAAGTATCTTATTACAACTTTGTGCTATTACCGGGTATGTAAGGTTAACCATTCTATTTGCTTTATCCAAAGCTTCTATTTTCTGGGTTTTAAAACATGTTTTATTATCATTAATTTTTATTCCTAGATATTTAATTTGTTTTACCACTTCTATTTCTCGTATATTGTTTGGTTTGTTTTTCATATTAAATATTAGGATTTTACTTTTGTCTTTATTTATACTTAAGCCACACTCTCCCCCTATCTCTATTAATTTATCTATTACTCTTTCTGCTTCCTGGATTGTATGAGCCAAGAGTAGCCCGTCATCGGCATAAAACAATGAATTTATTTTGAAACACTCATCTACAAACCCTCTTTTATTTTCTAACTGCTTAATTATCTCATAAGTTATTAATTTAAATAATGTTGTGGACCCCGTACAGCCTTGTCTGATGCCGCTTGTTACCTTAATCTCCGTCTCATTTACTTGCCCCTTATTTATAATTGTACTATCTTCTTTATATATGTTACTTACTATATCTATAACATTTGAATTTATATTGTAATCTTTTAATACTTTTATCAGTTTCTCCCTTCTGATGGAGTCATAGGCCTTTTTAAAGTCTATTGAGATTACTATGAGTGACTTATTTTGTTTAAATATTTTATCTATACAGTATTTCAATATAAAAAGATTATTTTCGATTCTACCCTTATTTGTAAACCCACTCTGTGTCTCCCTTACCTCTCCATTCTCCCTAATGTGGTCTTCTATTTTATTTTGAATTGCTGTCGTCATGAAAAGTTTATATGATATGTCTGTTAGAGCGATTGGCCTCAATTCATTTACCTTTGGTTTATTTACTTTTGGTAACATAACAGTTTTTGACTTCTTTCACTCTTCTGGAATTACATTTGTGTCCATAATATTATTAAAGCACATTTCAAGTTTTTCTAAGCACTTATCACTTTGTGACAATGCTTTATATAACTCAGGTTTCATTGCATCAAGGCCTGCTGCTTTTCTATTCTTTAATTTCTTTATATTTTCCTTTAATTCTCCCACTGTAATGTTTGGTTTCTCCATGTAGTTTATGTTTTTATTAACTCTTAAAGCCATTTCCATGTGTTCCCGTAACTCCTCTTTAACTGTGACTGATTGTATGTTATAATTGTGTTCATCATTTACATTCATCCCTATTTTAAATAATTTACCTTCTTGCCTGTCCTCCATTTCTTTCTCTTTTAATTCTCTATATTCCCTATTTATATCCTCATTCCAAACTTCCTCGATGTTATTGTCATGCATTTTATATATACCACTCCAAAACATATTTAATTCCTCTACAGCCCTTTTATCTGACAATACTTCTCCTTCATCGTTATAAAGTTTTAATTCTTTTATTTCGTTTTGACTTTTGTTTCTTAGTTTATTTATATATTTCCACATCTTTTTACTCGCATCTCCTCCCTCTATTATCTCTCTAGTCTTTTTCCTCTCATGTATATAAATGGCTTCCCTGATCTCTTTCTGTACTTTACTTTTTTGTTCCAAGAAAAGTATGTTACTTCTCTCCTCTTCCTCTCTATTTTTAGCATTTCTTCTTAATCTATTATAATATCTCCTCTTTTTTATACCTTTTCTAATACTGTCATTCATCCATGGTGCCTCTTGTTTTATTTTGTCTCTTCCTAATCTCCTCCTATAGGTAGTTTTAAGTATATCATCAGCTGTCTCCTTCATTACTCTATTGAAGACTCTTATATCGTTACTCTCTTCTCTTGTTATTCTATTTTCTAGTTCCCTAATAAATTTGACTATGGTCTCCTCGTTTGTTTTATAGTATTCTTTTGTTTCCCATTTCTTCCCTTTAAAGGATTTACTATTTGAATTATTCCACTCAAAATATACCTCAATAAGGTTATGGTCTGACAGATCATAGACGTCTTGCTTTTCATCTATTTTCATACTTTTAAAATCTTCATACATTTTATCTGAAATTAAAACATAATCTATTACGCTAGATTGCTCGTTTCTTCGCCATGTTATCTCCCCATTACATTCCTGGTCATCATTTAACATATTTAATTTAAATTTATCCATCAAATCTAGTATAATGTGTCCATTATAATTTAGTTTTTGTTTACCTTTGAACCCTACATGGGCATTCATGTCACCTAATATTATAACTCTTTCATCTTCCATTTGGTCTAAATGTCTCTATCTCCTTCATTTCATCATTCCTTACCTTATCATTTACAGAAAGGTATAACAAGAACAGTGTCAAGGCTGGCCGACATAGGCCTCAGGTGAAGGTGCCTGTTACAGCCTGTACAAGGGCTCCTGTCAAGTTCAACATCGTCATTGAAGATATATCGAAAGTCTTTGGAAATGTGCTAATTGTAACCCATATTAATACATTATGCAATTGATTTGCATTAAAGAATGTCTTCTGTAACCTTTAATTTACGAATTGAAACAATAATACAAATAATAAAATTCAATTAGCAAACGAAGGGATCCGACGACCATCGAAGAGAAGGGTCGAAGGTCCTCTTCAGATTCCAATAATATTGAACGTAAACGGTCGCAGCGACCGTTAACGAAAGCATTCGCTCAGCCAAACAAATCCCCAAAAATGTTTTTATACTACGAATTTTGAAAGGAAGGATACCTTCGAGGGAATGGGAGGTTTGACGACCTCCCTTATAACCAAATAAGGAAAACCTCTTATTTGGTAGCAGTCTTGGAGTATCCAACGTAGGGCTTATGATCTCAGCCGCTACCACAGCGGGCCGATTTATCGGTACTCACGCGAAGTACCAAATAATCTCTAGAGTTGCACCTCAATTCACTACTAGGCACGTTGTACACACTCCGAGACGACTAAAGAAGGAAGAGAAAGCGAAGGAGAGAAAGAATTGTTATAGTTACGCATTTAATCTAGCTGCTCTCCTCATAGCCATGCTCCATTTTCTATGAGCCTACACCAGTACATGAAACAGTATCTAGGTATCAAGTAATCAGTTTAGATTGGATGGGCAGGGGATCGGCATGAGGGCGGGATACTGTGACGTTGGATACTCCTAGACTGCTACCAAATAAGAGGTTTTCCTTATTTGGTTATAAGGGAGGTCGTCAAACCTCCCAATTTAGTAGAAGTCTACGTTTCCAACGTAGGGCTTGAATCCCAAATTGGAGGCGGACATCCAAGAAACCTTAAAAACCCCAAGCCTTAGCAAAAGTAGAGGACCAAGAAAAGACACAAATAAACATTAGTTTATTGGAAAAAAAGAGCGTAACAGTACGGTGCATATTAAGAAAGTACAGTTACTAGCGTATCAGTCTAGGGTCTAAAAATGCATAAGCAGGGCAAGGAGCAGGTCATGTCGACCCTTGAATGGCACACCAACCTGGGAAGATTGAAGTCAATTGTACAGTATTACAAGAACCAGAAGGTATGGCACAGCAGGTGGATGATCTCCTAGGACACTCTTTAATTACAAAATTGGGTATGAGGCATAGGCATACCAAGACAACAAACCCTAGACAGTATAGTCCTATGTAAGAAAGCTGAAGAGGTACATTCGTATCACGAAACATATAGTTCATACATGTAAATGAAAAATAGAATTTTAAGTCTTTGTACAAGTATACAAAAAAAACTCCTTCCCCCCCCCCCCCAGTCTAGGGAAAGGAAGAAAGGACAGTATGAGAAGAAGATACCCAGGATATGGTGGACGACATCATACGACTCTCCGTAGTTACATGCTTATGGGTAGGAGGCATAAGCATACCAACTCAAAAAACCCATAGACAGTGTAGTCCTTAATGCATAAACCCGAAGATGTACATCCTTAACACTAAACATACAGTGCAAACCTGTAAAGAAAAGGAGAAAGTCTTTGTACAAGTATACAAAAGAAATACCCCCCCCCCTGGCATAGGGAAAGGAAGCAAATACAGGATGTAGGATGAATCGGGGGATCCGTTGGCCTAACACAACACAAGGCATACCCAGCCTGGCAGTGGACACAGAGTAATATGGCCACTTCCTGAGATACTGGTCGATGTCGGGGAGGGCGCCTGAGAGGAGGCCGCCTGAGAGGAGGCCTGGACCTCCACCTCCAAGTCAGACCCTACTACAACACCCGACGCGACCACGCCCGGCGGGGCGAGCACCGGTAGTGGGGGCGGAAGAAGGGGGTGTGGGCGCCGCGCATAGGGCCACCCCCCCCCCCCCTCCCCCACCGAATCCCTGAGACGGCCGGGCAAGGGGAGAGGGTACAGGGCAGGAGGAACTACGCAGTCGTGGCCGTGGAGCCCCCGATGGACGTGTCGCGGTGGGAAGAACCACCACGGCCTCCCCTCGGTTACCTGCCGCCCCTCCGAAACGGCGGACGGGCCCCGCGCTCCGGCCTATCCTCCTCCCGGCTGTGTCTGGGAGTGGAGGACGAGGGCCCCGGATCCTGTCAGCGCCGCGCACCCTCTTGACGGGGACGGCGATCCGGGGACCGACGTTCACGGAAGGCGGGTACACCATGCCCTTCGTGAGCCCGTCCCCCGCCTGGCGCCCTTTGCTGGCGACGGACTTGCCCCCGCGTCCGCGGGTGGAGGAGGATGTAGTGGGCGTCACCACCACCTTCCGTTGGGCAGAGTAGGTACATCTCACTCTGCGCCAGCAAGAAAGCCCCTTGCCAAGCCTCCTCAGGGAAGAGACCTGGGGTTAGAAGGTCCGTCAGTAGGAGGCGGTTGTGGACGTCAGCAGGGGCCTTCTTGCAGAAAGCCAGGTTGTTGACTTTTGCCAGCTCCAATTGGGCCAGAAGTGTCGAGAGCTGGCGTGCCGCCCGCTGGCGAAACCTGAAGTCGCTGTCCAACTGTGACTTCTCCGGCACCGTGAAAAAGGCACACGGCAGGGGGCCCACCGACAGTTTGGGAGCATTGAGCCACTCCCACACGGGCTGAGGGAAGCCCGAGGAGCGAAGGAGCACACCCGACACAAAAGTGGAGTCCATGGTTGGGATGGCCGGCAAACCCTCAGTCATAGCCTGACCAAACTCCACCGCTTCACGGACCCACTCCCCCCAGGGACCCGTACAGAGGTGCGGCAGGTCCAACATCAGGATCCCATCCTGATCACGCACATTCAGTAGGTACGGCGTCCCGGAGATGGCAGAGAGGGAGTGGACATCCTTCGACAGGTCACGGCGGGAGTAGTCCGCCCAGGGCTTGGTGACAGTGGAAGGCAAGACCGAGGGACGGTAGGAGAAATATTGCATGTCCTGCCTGCTCGGGTATACCTGGACATCAACCTCCGGGACCAGACCCATGGACGTGATGGCCCGGAAGACATTCTTCTCATTCACTTGGATGGCCCAATCCCCCGGCACTGTCCGGGCGGCAGGTTGACCGCCCGCTCAGGGTTGGAGGCAACCACAGCCCTCCAAGCAACAGAATCCCCATAGAGGGAGGGCATCTTGACCTTGGGGATCCTAAACTTGGAGAGAGGCGGCACGGAGAGAGGGTGAGAGAACAACCCCAAACCCTGGTCCGGGATAACAACGGGCCAGAGAGGAGTCGTAGGCGGCGTCGGAGGTGCAGGCGATGAAGCAGACGACGTCAACGGTACCACTACCGGGAGAGCAGACCGAGATGGGATGTAGTCTGAAACAGAGACAACCGGAGTCTGCGGAGGGACCGGGTTCGGCGTACCAAACCGAGAGACCACCGCCTCCATGGCCGCCGTGACAGAGGAGAGGATGTCCGTCTTAGTGGAAGCCATCTCGAGACGGATGGAAGCCAACTCTGCCCTGAGCTCCGTCTCCGCAGCAGTAGGGACAGACGCATGCTGAGGAGAAACGGAACCAGCTTCACTGTGTCCCCGGGCACCATGGTCCGTGAGCGGGGAGAATTCAGGGGACGGGGGGGAGGAATGGGCCTCCACGGCGTGGTCATCCCGACCAGAATCTGATGTTCCGCCTGAAGACAAGGCTTCCCCCACATCCTCATACTCCAGCCTGTCAAAGTCCGCAACCTCCATCTCGAGAATATCGTCGGGAGGATCTGGGATACGGCGAGGAGATGGTTGTCTACAAGGGATCGAAGTGTCCGAACATCCAGGAGGAGGAGGAGGTGTGGAGGGCAGTGCCGCCGGGACCATCACAGCAGGGCCCGCCATAGGGAATAGGCCGGGACCCCTCATAGGCTGGGAGGCAGGCAGAGGCTCGAACTCCACCCCACCAGTGGCAGAAGATGGGGCAGGATGGAGAACGACCTCCTCGGCAGGTGGGGCAGGACGTCGTTTGGCCCTGAAGGTCATGGAACCCTGCGACGGAATTTGGGGGCTCATCCGGAGGCGAGGAGAAGCAAGGCGGTGTCGATCAGCAGGAGAGGGAGAGCGAGATGGGCGTCGTTTCCTCCTGCCAGACGCTCCTGAAGTCACCGACTGGTCGGATGCAGGCACTCGAGGGTCATGACGCCGGGGGGCCCGCTCCCTGTGATGTGCCCTCCCGTCCGCCGGACCCGAACTCCTCGTAGGGGAGCCACGAGCCGGAGTAGGAGAGCGGGAGTGACGAACAGTAGGGGAGCGGGAACGGCGTGCCGCATTGGAGGTAGGTATGGTATCCCTAACAACACACGGACGTCATCCTCACGGAAGGAAGGAGTCCTGTGCAGGACTACCTGAACGTAACGGGAGATGACGTCCCACGACTGACGGAGAGACGTCCTGGCCCGTTGTCCTTCTACCGATGTAGGTAGAGTTTCCAGCAGTTAAAGAGCGGAGAGACAAACCCCACATCGGCGGGGATCGTACACATCCTTCCCGTAGCAGGCCGTGTGGAGGCAGCATTCCCGATGGCCCCGCATGGCCGACCGCTGACATGTCGGCCGAAAGCAGGGAGGAGCCGGCATCACAGCACTGAAAAATGGGGGAAGCATTACACACCAGTGGAGGTGAGACAGGGCAATATGAGGCAGTATAGCCAAAATAGCATGTGATACCCAAGTAAGACAACATCTAGTAAGACGCCAAGTAGCAAGTATAACAGGAAAGTCAAGTAAAAACCACCCACACAGTAGACCGTAAACACCAGGGCTGGGACAAGCCCCTTAGCGAGACCCAACCCTGGTAAACAGGTCTAATCCATTCTGGGGAAAAAAGACCCCATCCGAAATACCTGAGAACCCTCTGGGTGAGCGGAGGGAGGAGGGGGTGAAGTGGCGGCGGTGTAGTTACTGCCGGCAGTAGAGCGGGCACCAGCTGGAAGGAAAAAGGTCAAGTGTGAGCAACCCAACAGTACCCTATTAGTGTAAATAGGGGAGAGGAGGGAATCCAATACACACAGGACAATTGCCACTTTGGGTCGAGTCCTAGGACTTTTCAGGAGGTCCTTGGGTCCACCCAGTATATTAGGAGGCCGCCTGTAGGGCGGGAACCAGGTACAGAAGGAGGACACAAGGGACAGGACATACGGGAGAGGAAACAGCCAAGCAGCTGTTGTCCAAGGAGCCTTGTCCAGGTACAATAAA
Organism: Paralithodes platypus; assembly: GCA_032716605.1. Taxonomy (NCBI): domain Eukaryota; kingdom Metazoa; phylum Arthropoda; class Malacostraca; order Decapoda; family Lithodidae; genus Paralithodes; species Paralithodes platypus. The sequence continues at coordinate 38,066,336 of CM064490.1, forward strand.
AAGGGGTCATAACAGGGCGCTTAACACAAAATCAAGGTAAAAAGCTATGTGGCCGATTCCTTGACAAGGCACAGGGCACATCAAATAGATAAAGTCGCTTGTAGAGCGGATTTAAAAGATGAAGGAACTGAGGACACCTGAAGACCCCTGCCTGATCGAAAAAACGTGTGTAAACACGAAAGTCGAGTCAACTTGTCTAAGCTTATCCTCCCTGTGAGCGGGACCCTTACAGTTTCCAAACATCCCCCCCCCTCCTTATGATCAAGTAAACACAGGCAGGGGAAGAATAGAAACAGGTAAAAAACGAGAATGTTAACAAGAGCGACGAGACAGAGGCCCGCAGTACCAAACGTTCCCTTCCCTCGAAGGTATCCTTCCTTTCAAAATTCGTAGTATAGAAACATTCTTTGGGATTTGTTTGGCTGAGCGAATGCTTTCGTAAACGGTCGCCGCGACCGTTTACGTCCAATATTATTGGAATCTGAAGAGGACCTTCGACCCTTCTCTTCGATGGTCGTCGGATCCCTTCGTTTGCTAATTGAATTTTATTATTTGTATTATTGTTTAAATTCGTAAATTAAAGGTTACAGAAGACATTATTTAATGCAAATCAATTGCATAATATACGAAACTATTAATATATATTAATATGGGTTACAATTAGCACATTTCCAAAGACTTTCGATATATCTTCAATGACGATGTTGAAGTTGAACTTGACAGGAGCCGTTGTACAGGCACCTTCACCTGAGGCCTATGTCGGCCAGCCTTGACAAATTGTAGATCACTTCATCAGATTTTATTCGGCCAATTACTACCCAGGTAAGGAAATTCATGACATTCCATTATACTTGCTTGTATTTTTGGCTTGGAATCCTCATTTGGTGACTATTATTATCTATCTATTTGAGGCATATTTCCTGAAATAAGTCTTGCAATTGACGAGGATGGGTGTGAATGGGATCTGCCATGTGTGGGCGTGTCAGCTCTGCAGACTAGTTATATATGTTCATTTATGGAAGTATTTAAAGTAGGCCTAGGCCTAGCCCAATCAGGGAGAACATGTTAGTCCCTATTTATAGCCTACTTTAGTAGGGTAGGCTAGGCCTATATTTTTTAATCCAATAGGCCTAGCCTATGTTAAAATGGCCAACAATAGGGTACCTAGGTTAACAAAGTAGGCAATAAATAGGGACTAACATGTTCTCCCTGATGGGCTAGGCCTACTTGAAATACTTCCATAAATGAACATAAGATAACGAGTCTGCAGAGCTGACTGGCCCACACACGGCATATCCCATTCACACCCATCCTCGTCAATTGCAAGACTTATTTCAGGAAATAGGCCTATGCCTCAAATAGATAGATAATAATGGTCACCAAATGAGGATTCCAAGCCAAAAATACAAGCAAGTATAATGTAATGTCGTGAATTTTCTTACCTGGGTAGTAGGCTAATTGGGCGAATAAAATCTGATGAAGCGGTCTTAAGGACCTATCCATATGGAAGCATACAACAGGAGTTGTGATTAGATGATACAATATTATAGAACGGGTACCTATGTATGTAAGAATTGCAATAAATTATATGAAATATAAGTTTGAGTAAGAAGGTTGCGTGACGTGCTCTAAACTTTCTGATAAAAAAAAAAAAAAAAAATCCATAAACAGTGACCAAATAGACAAATAATGACAAGAAAATCAAATAGAATAGCAAGCGAACGCGAGAAGTGTGGGGCTTGCGGATATTTCGCTGTAGTTGACAAAGATAAGAGATGTGACGACTGCAAGGACATCGAGAACGGCGGTGGCGCTGCGGGGACCGGGACGCCATCGAGGAGTGACAACAACAACAATGGAGGAATGACCAGACGAGATTCGTGCGGCAAGTGTAACAACAATGTCAAGGGTTCTGATAAGGCTGTGGAATGCGAAAAATGTAAAGTATGGTATCATCTAGGGTGCACAAAAATAAGTGACAAGTTGTATGATGAGATTAACAGTGGGAGTGGAGAATGTTCGTGGTTCTGTGACGGATGTAAGAGGGTGGTGAAAGACATGATAGCCGAGATGGATAGGCTAAAGGATGAAAATAATAAAATGAGAACGGAGATGAGTAGGATAAAGGAACAGAATGTAATGTTAGGAAGGAGGATGATGGACATGGAGAAAAAGTGGGATGAGAAGGAAGATGTTGTAGAAGCTACTGTAGAGAAGGTCATGAAGAAAATAGAAGAAAAACAAGAGGGAGAGCGGCGTAGAAATAATTTAGTGGTGTATAACATATCTGAGTCAGAAAAAACAGATGGGAAGGAGAGGGAAACTGATGACAAAAAGAGCTGTGATGTACTGTTTAAGGAATATTTAGAAGTGAAGGAATATAAAATGATGAAAGTAATTAGGTTAGGCAAGAAATTTGACGGTAGGGTTAGGCCAGTGTTGGTAACATTTGAGAAAGAGGGGATGAAGTGGGCTATGCTCAGTAATGCCAAAAGACTTAGAAATAGGGAAGAACTTGGAGCAAAGAAGATAGGAATATCACCAGATCTAACAAAGGAAGAAAGGTTGAAAAACAAGGAATTAGTGGTAGAACTTAAAGCCAAACGGCAGATGGGAGGAAGGTGGATAATTCGAAGGAACGAGGTGATAAGAGTTACAGAAGATGGCAGACCCAGATTTGAATACAATATCGGTAACCCTAGTCCTAGGCCAAGGCAGGAGGTCCCTAAGAGGAAGGAGGAGGAGGAGGAACCTATGCCAGAACTTGAATCGGAGGATGAGGAAGAGCAAGATAACAAAGACTGAAAAAAGACGAAGGGAAGTGAGTATTTAGTATTTAAATTAATAAATGTACAAGGATTGACTAAAGCAAAATATGAAGAATTAAAGGGTTTAGTTACCTATAATAATAATAATAATAAACATATTTTTCTTTGTCTAACTGAGACACAATTTAAAATACGAAACATTTTGGTGGATGGATTTGAAGTAATTGAAAGTATGAGGAATATTAATGATAGGAAGGGTGGTGGTTTAATGTTACTCTTTGAAACAACAGATAAAGTAAGTTTAAGCAAGGTAGAGTGTAAAAATAAAGATTTACTTTATGTAAAAGGATCTATACATGGGAAATTTGTACACTTGTTCTTGTTATCCTTTCTGTAAATGATAAGGTAAGGAATGATGAAATGAAGAAGGAGATAGAGAGACATTTAGACCAAATGGAAGATGAAAGAGTTATAATATTAGGTGACATGAATGCCCATGTAGGGTTCAAAGGTAAACAAAAACTAAATTATAATGGACACATTATACTAGATTTGATGGATAAATTTAAATTAAATATGTTAAATGATGACCAGGAGTGTAATGGGGAGATAACATGGCGAAGAAACGAGCAATCTAGCGTAATAGATTATGTTTTAATTTCAGATAAAATGTATGAAGATTTTAAAAGTATGAAAATAGATGAAAAGCAAGACGTTTATGATCTGTCAGACCACAACCTTATTGAGGTATATTTTGAGTGGAATAATTCAAATAGTAAATCCTTTAAAGGGAAGAAATGGGAAACAAAAGAATACTATAAAATAAACGAGGAGACCATAGTCAAATTTATTAGGGAACTAGAAAATAGAATAACGAGAGAAGAGAGTAACGATATAAGAGTCTTCAATAGAGTAATGAAGGAGACAGCTGATGATATACTTAAAACTACCTATAGGAGGAGATTAGGAAGAGAAAATAAAACAAGAGGCACCATGGATGAATGACAGTATTAGAAAAGGTATAAAAAAGAGGAGATATTATAATAGATTAAGAAGAGAAATGCTAAAAATAGAGAGGAAGAGGAGAGAAGTAACATACTTTTCTTGGAACAAAAAAGTAAAGTACAGAAAGAGATCAGGGAAGCCATTTATATACATGAGAGGAAAAAGACTAGAGAGATAATAGAGGGAGGAGATGCGAGTAAAAAGATGTGGAAATATATAAATAAACTAAGAAACAAAAGTCAAAACGAAATAAAAGAATTAAAACTTTATAACGATGAAGGAGAAGTATTGTCAGATAAAAGGGCTGTAGAGGAATTAAATATGTTTTGGAGTGGTATATATAAAATGCATGACAATAACATCGAGGAAGTTTGGAATGAGGATATAAATAGGGAATATAGAGAATTAAAAGAGAAAGAAATGGAGGACAGGCAAGAAGGTAAATTATTTAAAATAGGGATGAATGTAAATGATGAACACAATTATAACATACAATCAGTCACAGTTAAAGAGGAGTTACGGGAACACATGGAAATGGCTTTAAGAGTTAATAAAAACATAAACTACATGGAGAAACCAAACATTACAGTGGGAGAATTAAAGGAAAATATAAAGAAATTAAAGAATAGAAAAGCAGCAGGCCTTGATGCAATGAAACCTGAGTTATATAAAGCATTGTCACAAAGTGATAAGTGCTTAGAAAAACTTGCAATGTGTTTTAATAATATTATGGACACAAATGTAATTCCAGAAGAGTGAAAGAAGTCAAAAACTGTTATGTTACCAAAAGTAAATAAACCAAAGGTAAATGAATTGAGGCCAATTGCTCTGACAGACATATCATATAAACTTTTCATGACGACAGCAATTACAAATAAAATAGAAGAACACATTAGGGAGAATGGAGAGGTAAGGGAGACAGAGTGGGTTTACAAATAAGGGTAGAATCGAAAATAATCTGTTTATATTGAAATACTGTATAGATAAAATATTTAAACAAAAGAGGTCACTCATAGTAATCTCAATAGACTTTAAAAAGGCCTATGACTCAATCAGAAGGGAGAAACTGATAAAAGTATTAAAAGATTACAATATAAATTCAAATGTTATAGACATAGTAAGTAACATATATAAAGAAGATAGTACAATTATAAATAAGGGGCAAGTAAATGAGACGGAGATTAACCCCTCCAACCCGGATGGGCTCTTGAACGCCCATAACAACCTCGGCCCGCGCAACCCGGAAGGGCTCTTGAACGCCCATTGCTTGCATGCGTGCTTTCGAATGCCGCGCGTACATTTTCGGTATCGTGGGACGGTAGGTGGCGCCACCAGGCGTAAACTCCGCCACAGCAACAGTATCTACCCCGACGCCATCATGGACAGTACGCCAAATAGTGATTCCGCTGTGTCCGATACCGTGCTTCCTACGACGCCCTTGCTTGTTCGTCGCGCCTTACCCCGACGCCATCGCCTAAATGTGTTATCTCCCGGAGGTATTGAGACGACATTGAGACTTTATGAGCGAGCTGATGCCAAGCATAATGTTGATGATGAAGTCAGTGACGACTCCAGTAATTATAAGTCGAGTGATTATGGCCATGAGAGTGATAAAGAAGAGCAATTCCTGGGATTTGCGAGAGAACATGACAGTGATGAGAGTGATGAAGGTGATGTACCAGTTGTTGAGGAAGCTGGTTTACCTAAAGACAGTGAACTTGAGAGAGTGAGCGAGTGGGAGAGTTCAAGGTCACTCACCAAATTTCGCTTAAGTGACACGACGCCAAGCCCTTCCCCTGGTAAATCGCCTTTCAAGCTACATTTGTATAAGCAGAAAATACTTGAGAAGGCGGCCGCGGCAGCTAGGGAACAAGCAAAACTACTTGGTGAGGATGAGGCTGTGAGTGAGGGTCAGCGTGGTGACCCTTCTCGTCCGCCATTGTCTCCCTTATCTACCCACGCCACCCAAGATGACCCGGATGCCCCGCATTCTTCCCCACCACCCCCACCATTGCCAAGGGTTGAGGACCCACACTTTCGGCCTATTTGCCTCCTAGGTCCCCGACAGGAGACATACTGCTGCCGAAAAGGGGAAAGGTAGGAAATATACCAAGAAAATTAAGAAAAGTAAGAGAGTTTTGTTCGAGGCTCCCGCGGCGTCCACCCCGGCCGGCCCCAGCCATACGTCCCCGCAACTTTCCCCACGGTCCTCCCCACCTCTCCCGCCTTCAACATGTCTTCCTGAAGAAGTCTTTGAGCTCGCATCACCAATACCTGGCCCTAGTGACAGTGAAACATTGCTTTCTGTCACTCGTCGCAGGCCAAGGAGCCCGGGACCTCGGGGGGACACAGCCTCACCTGCCACTCCTTCCCCACCTCGCCCACCCGCACGCCGCCCACGCATCACTGGTTCCCCGCCAGATTATGTGGGGGCCACTGATGATGAAGGGCACCTCTCTGAAGACTCTGGCCATGATTACATAGGTCCACCGTCAGGGCAAGATGACCACTCTGACGATGACTATATGGACATCGACGACCCTCGACCCATCCGCTTGGCCCGGCGTCGTGCTGCCCGTCGTGCTGCCCACCGCCCTGGCCGCCGCCCTCGCCGCCCTAGGGCGCGCGCCTCCCGAGTTGGCCGTGGGCGTGCTGGGCCACCAGCTGGAGCTCCTCGTCAGCGTAGACAAGACCCATTCTACGTTTTTCAGTGGCAAGACGTAGTTGATGAGGATGCATACAACCCTGATGTGCCAGCTTTTGATGAGGTACTGGAGGGTTCAGGCGTTACCCCCAATTTTCCTGCAGGCCCCAATGCTCCACCACACGAACTGTTTGAGGCCTTCTTTGATGAGGAGGTGGTAGGCTATGTTGTCAAAGAGACAAATAAGCAGCACCAATTCCAGGTCCACTTTTTGGGAAAGGTGACCAAGGGCCACATGAGGCAGTGGACCCCAGTGACTCATAATGAGTTCATGGTGTTCCTGGCACTCACCATGCTAATGCCTCATGTCAAGAAGCATAGGTTGCCTGACTATTGGATCACCAATGATCTGATATCCACCCCTGCCTTCGGGAAATATATGTCTCGCGACCGGTACCTTGATATCCTCGCAGCGCTCCATCTTGTCACCAACCTTGACGTCCACCTCCCAGACAAGCTGTGGAAGATTAGGACGTTGTATGAGATGATGCGAGAACGCTTCACCTCCTACTTCAAGCCCTTCCGCAAGGTCGTCATTGACGAGTCTCTTGTGCTGTTCCGGGGAAAACTCAGCTTCCGGCAGTACATCCCCTCAAAAAGACATCGCTTTGGCATAAAATTCTTTGTGCTGTGCGACTGCCAAACTGGCTATGTCCTGGACTTCCTGGTCTACAGCGGGAAGGAAGGGGACTTGCTTGTGGACCCCCTCATTGGCTTTGGCGGAGCAGTGGTGCAAGCCATGATGGACCGCTACTTTCATAAGAATCACGTCCTCTACACGGACAATTATTACACGTCCCCCACTCTCTCACAGTACCTGCATGAGCGCAAGACGGGGACTGTAGGCACAGTACGAGGGAAAAGGAAGGGCATGCCACCTTTCCCTCCAAAGACCAAAAAAGGTGATGTGTTCAAGAAGAAGTCGGGGCCCATTCTGGCTATCCACTGGCACGACCAGCGGAAGGTCAACCTCCTGACCACCATCCACAAGGGGGAAATGGTGGAGACTGGCAAGGTGGATCGCCGCACCCAGGCCAGGGTGACCAAGCCCGATGCTGTCCTGGACTACAACATCAACATGAGGCTGGTGGACAAGTCCGACATGCAGATAGGCTTCATTGACTGCCTGCGTACCTCGTGCAGATGGTACAAAAAGTTCTTTCTGCATATGGTGGACATGTCAGTTCTGAATGCCTACAACATATACAAGCTTCGGAATGTGAACACACCCATGAAGTTCAATAGCCTGCGGAGGTTCCAAAAGCAGGTGTTGACGGAGCTCCTGGAGAAGTATGCTATGCCACAGAGGGCAGTGGCACATCCTGGGCCCGCCGTTATTGACCGCTTGCAGTCTGCTCAATACTTGACTAGGCACAGGCTTGGTTCCCTGCCTCAGAATGAATCCGGAAGAACACAGCAGAAGCGGTGCCATGTCTGCTACAACAGCAGGGTGAAGCCGAGGTCAGGTAAAAAGTCAACCCTGGAGTGTGTGGAGTGCAAGGTGGCACTCTGTGCTGTAGATTGCTTCTTTGATTACCACTCCAAGCTGGAGTTCTAATAATCATACTGAAATTGCCAAATAAAATGACAATATGTACACTATAATTATATATAGGCAAAAAGTGGAAGAAAACCAATGTATTGTAATACAAAAGTCATGTATTATGAGAACATTGATACAAATACAATTACACCATAATAATATGTGAAAGTGACACATAAGTATATACCAAGTGACATTCATATGATTAGAACCTATAGAAATATAGAAATCAGTGAAAAAAAGACACAATAAATTGTATATAAATCGTTTACAAAATCATATAACTAAGTGAAACTGACACAAGACCATATATTTGATGGCCAAAGTATAATAAACACCTGTGATAACGAATAATCAGTGCCTAATACAACAATAACCTACCTCAATTACTAATAAAATGTACGGTATCGAGTGAAAATGAGCATTATCAGTGACAGTGACACTCTCTAAAGCATATTTGTCAAAGTGAAAGTGACACAAGACCTAATATTTGATGGCCAAACTATAATAAACACCTGTGATAACGAATAATCAGTGCCTAATACAACAATAACCTACCTCAATTACTAATAAAATGTACGGTATCGAGTGAAAATGAGCATTATCAGTGACAGTGACACTCTCTAAAGCATATTTGTCAAAGTGAAAGTGACACAAGACCTAATATTTGATGGCCAAAGTATAATAAACACCTGTGATAACGAATAATCAGTGCCTAATACAACAATAACCTACCTCAATTACTAATAAAATGTACGGTATCGAGTGAAAATGAGCATTATCAGTGACAGTGACACTCTTAAGCATATTTGTCAAAGTGAAAGTGACACAAGACCTAATATTTGATGGCCAAAGTATAATAAACACCTGTGATAACGAATAATCAGTGCCTAATACAACAATAACCTACCTCAATTACTAATAAAATGTACGGTATCGAGTGAAAATGAGCATTATCAGTGACAGTGACACTCTAAAGCATATTTGTCAAAGTGAAAGTGACACAAGACCTAATATTTGATGGCCAAAGTATAATAAACACCTGTGATAACGAATAATCAGTGCCTAATACAACAATAAGCTACCTCAATTACTAATAAAATGTACGGTATCGAGTGAAAATTAGCAATATCAGTGACAGTGATACCCTAATAAACATATTTTATATAATTGGCCTCAAAATAACTAGAAAATATCAAATAAACATCACATTCTCAATATCAAACACTAAAATCGTCTAAGGGAGATAAATACTTTGGCGCGGCGAGCGGCTAGGTGCGTCGTAGCCATGGCCGAGGCGACGCGTCCGAACGCGGGAAGAATTTGCCGCCGAAAAGCACTCGTCTTCCCGCGCTCACCATTATGCAACCAGAGGGGCTAGAGACCTCTACTCAACGCCATTCGACAGAGGAAGGTTTGTGGAACATTATTCTTTTTTATTTACAACATTACATGACATATTCATTGACTTACAGAGTAGTTAACATAGGCCAAAGATCGTCAAAACACCCGGTACCGGAGCACAGTCGCAAGCTATAGCCCCCGGGGCTGGAGGGTTAAGGTAACAAGCGGCATCAGACAAGGCTGTACGGGGTCCACAACATTATTTAAATTAATAACTTATGAGATAATTAAACAGTTAGAAAATAAAAGAGGGTTTGTAGATGAGTGTTTCAAAATAAATTAATTGTTTTATGCCGATGACGGGCTACTCTTGGCTCATACAATCCAGGAAGCAGAAAGAGTAATAGATAAATTAATAGAGATAGGGGGAGAGTGTGGCTTAAGTATAAATAAAGACAAAAGTAAAATCCTAATATTTAATATGAAAAACAAACCAAACAACATACGAGAAATAGAAGTGGTAAAACAAATTAAATATCTAGGAATACAAATTAATGATAATAAAAAATGTTTTAAAACCCAGAAAATAGAAGCTTTGGATAAAGCAAATAGAATGGCTAACCTTACATACCCGGTAATATCACAAAGTTGTAATAAGATACTTATTGGAAAAACATATTGGAAAAGTATTGTGATACCAGCAGTCCTGTATGGCTCGAATGTTATAGGTTTTTCAAAAACAGAAATAAATAAATTACAAATTATAGAGAATAGGGTTTTTAGACACATATTAGGGGCGCCCAGATATGCCCAAAAGGTAACCTTAAGGGGTGAAATAGGAGCCTCATCAATGGAGGCAAGAATTATGGAAGGTAACATAAAATATCTTAAATATTTAGTAGGAGAGGAAAGTAATGACTTGCTAAGAAGAATCACAGAGGAAAAACTTAGAAATAGTAAAGATCCCTGGACTGCAGAAATTAGAAAGTATGTAGGGAATTTGAAGTTAGGAGAAACAAATTTAGCAAATATTAAGAAGGACGACATTAGAAAAAGAGTTCTGGACTGGGATTCGGGAAGATGGCGAGAGGAGTTGGCAGAGAAGAGTAGCCTAGAATTGTATAGGAGTTATAAAAAGGAGATTAAGAGCGAGGAAGATATTTATGACAACACACAGGCATCTATAATATTTTACAGATGTAGGACAAATAACTTAAATCTAAAAGATAGAAATAGGCATGTGGGAGGAGAGACACAATGCGATCTGTGTAAGGAAGGAACAGAAGACCTAAAACATTTTCTACTACACTGTTCATTTTATAAAGCATGCAGAATAAAAGATCCAGGGTTCCAACAGCCTTATATTGAAAATGAAAACCAAGTAATCGGACATCTTTTATTTAACAAAGAAATAAGCGATAGAGTGAAACAGACAATATATCAAATGTGGAGAGTACGAGAGAAAAAATTGAAAGAACTAAAATAAGAAGACTGAAGAGAGAAGAAACAAGAATGAAGGAAGACGAGAGAAGAAACAAGACTGAAGAGAGAAGAAAGAAGATTTCAGAAAAAGGGATGAAAAATGAGATATATTTATTTTTAGACAAATGAGCACGTCACAAAGTCACAAAAAGAAAAATAACAAAACCTCTTAGGGAAGTGCCGACGTTAAGGCTAAACTTCCCGAATTCCAACTGAACTGAACTGATTGTTCATTCTTTATGTGGTACCTATAATTGTCCAAGGATAGGAACGAGAGTGAAGGAAGTAGGAAGACAGGAATGGAAGAGAAATATGGAGAAGAAAAGTACACTGATAAGATATAGAAGCAAGGGGAGACCGAGAAAAGAGGAGTTCTATGACGGAAGTTGGGGAGCTGAACTACTGTTTAAGGCTAGGGCAGGAGCATTAGAGACAAATAGGAGAACATGGAGGTGGAATGGGGGGGTGAAAGAGTGTCTACAGTGTGAGGTGGGAGGGAGGAGAGTGGAGGAGACAATAGAACATATAGTGACAGAGTGCCAGGGGTATGCAGAGGAGAGAGAGGGGTTGGAAAATGAGTTGAAACGGGTGGTAGGGGAGAGGAAATGGGAAGAGCAGAAAGAGGAGGAGGATGAGGGTGTAAAATTTGTGTTAGGTCTCGAGACAGAAGAGGGGGTAGATGGGGAAATGGGGAAAAGAATGAAGGTAGTGAAAAGATTCCTGGAGCAGGTGTGGCAGAAGAGAAAACGGAATAGGATAGAATAGGGTGAAGGGGACCAGAGTGGGGGAGGAAGAAAAATGAGATTAAATAGTAGAGAGGGGAAAAGATAAATTAAGATAAGGAGAGAACAAGATATTGGGGGGTGGAGGAGGGGGTAAAATAAGGAGAGGAGAGTTCTGCTTAAGCTATATACTTCAATTCTTTGTCTTTAACTATCCTTTCTACGACTACATAATTTCTAAACTAATTCTTAAATCTAGCTCTATCTGTTTCTGGAGAAGTCACCGGTGCATAGGTGAGCTGGCTTTGAGAGGGGACAGCAACTCCACAAAAAGAAGAAGAAGAAGAAGAAGCATCATATATTTAGTCTATTAATAATAATAATAATAATAGTTCTTAAAGCTAGCGCATGCTAAGCTAGCTAAGGATAGCTCAATAAGGTCGATTAGGCGTATTTCCATTGGGGTCCTGTACTACTACCCCATCCCTTTGCTCATGAGGGATGGTAACGACTCAGTGCTTGTGAAAAATCTTTAATGCGCCGAGCGTGGGCGCGAACCCGGGCCTTCTGGGTGGAAGTCCGAGACGCTAGTCACTACACCAAGCGAGCCGCTAGTCATTTATAAAAGTAAACCTGCCTACTAGACTTTCTGTTTTTGGTACTGTATAGTACTGTAGACAGGGCAGGTGTCAATTTGATGCAGAATAAGTATTGAAAATAAATGGTTTTCTATATTAGCCTAGTCAAATTACTATTACTATTAACTTGAAACCCGAAACTTTATGATATTGCTGCACTGCCACTGAATGGTACTAGATTAAAACCTGGCACTTTTCATGTAGCAGAACTGTACAGTATAAAACTTGGGGCAAATTGGTGCAGCTGTGGTAAAATGTGGTAAGCAGTATCGTTAGGCTACACTACTTCAAGAAACCTATCATAGCCTAGGCCTATTCCAAATTTGTAGGTTAGGTTAACTCAGAAATCGCTTTCCCCATTAGCTAACCTAACCTTGGCTATATTAATTTGCCAACAATTTTGCTTGTTTAAAGAGTAGGTTACATGTTGATTAAATATGCAAGTCCCATGGAGATTAAAAAATACTATTTAGCCATGAAATCTTTTTCTATAATTAGGCTAGGATAGGTGACTATCCCTAGATGTCTAAAGCCGATGAGAACAATTGTGTGATCCAAACACCCTGCTAAATTTTTGGAAAAACTCGGAGAGTTGGAGGTTACCTCGCTTGGATAGCTAAAATAGATTAGTTTTATTAGGTTACCATGGTTATTATAAACTAAATAATCCACTAGCCTCTCATGCCTAACCCATCGTCCAAAATCCAACCCTGGTAACCTCTTAAGGTTAGGCTAGGCCTACCCTGTTTTCAGTAGTTTTAATATATCAAGATAATTACTTTAACAATATAGGCCTAGGCTAAATTCTCATCAAAATTGCTCATAGCCTATGTCCAATTTAAGCATTTCTTACTATGAAATGGAGGACTCAAAGCTTTACCTTTCCCATTTGGAAAGGGTCAGCCAGGGGATAGATAGCCTATGGCAATTTACAGCCCACTATCCTAGCTCTGGCCCTTTTTGAGTTAGAGATAGGCTAGGTTAGATTTCACGATTTATGGCCATAGGCCTAGATCTACTTGGAACAGGTGAACAGGGCTAGGCTTGAATATAACAGAAAAGCTTGCTTGATATTATAACCAAGCCACTTTTCCAGAGAGCCAAGCACAACCCAATTATTCAGCGAAAATCCATACCACAACCCCATGGCTATTCCTAAACTCAAAAATTGATTGGTGGTTGAAGGGAAATTAGGCTAAGAGAAACTCAATGGTCCTCTGGGGAATCACTAGGGCCTAGGCTACCTTATTTTCGTCAATTGAGAATGTCCTAAATACAGAATAATAAGATTAATGCAATAAACTGGGTAAATAATACACCAGGGACCATCACTTTATTACGATTCGATTCCGTCTGTACTCCCGTGAGGCTGCCCGAGGCAGTAATTTGTAAACAAAACGTTCCTCAGGTATACCAACCGTAAGAAATGCACCGCGGCGAGTTTGACAGGCTTACCAACCATACGTCCGACGGCATCGCACGAGAGATTCTCACAAGGAAGCAACTGGTGGTACCACCTTCACGTGCGAATCCGACGTGCGAATCCTTCGTCGAAGGGATCGCACGATTATCTGGTACTGCGGGCCAGAGACCTCCCAGTCAGTTGAGGCAAAAGGAAGTCGGAAGGAAAGGACCTATGTGGACCATTCCAACGGCGGGCAGCTCAAGGCAAAAAACCGATTAGCTTAGTTACACAAAAACAAAGGTGAGAATGTTAACAAGAGCGTAGAAGACCATAACCATCAAGTCAGTAGAGACAAGAGGAAAACAGAAGGAAAGGACCTGTGTGGCCCAATCCGACGGCGGTCTGCTCAAGGTAAAAAACAGGCTTAGCTTAGTTACACAAAACACAGAAAAAGAGAAAACACTAGGGCAGCGTCAATCCGTGAGTGAAAGAACCTAGTAACAAAGCTAACCACTGCCCGAGAATCCCCACAATTACGTTAAATGAAGAAAATAAAAGTTAGGATAGCCTAGGGGGTGACTGACACTGTTACCGGAACCATGTATCCTCGAGGCAAGTAGGCCCGGGGAAACGAAAAAGAACTGACAAAAGCGTGAACCAGGCGAACGAAATACAAGACCACCAACTATGGACATGTTGAAAAACAAGTCAGAAGGGCTATAGGTCAGTTGAGACCAAAGCAGCATGTTTTGAGAGAGAATAAAGGCTGTATGCCCTATGCTCGCACAAAAGCAGAATCCAGAGAAATCCCATTCTCAAGTCTTGTAAAACATCGACACATAGTCATACGAAAAACAAAATAAAACAAAACGCACGCAAAAAGGGAAAGAAACACAATGCATCACGTGGGAAGCATATATCCCCCCCAAAGTTACGTTAAGGACAGTTAAAGTGAACATGAACCCGAAAAGCGAGGGTAGAATAGGACACACAACGACCGCTACGCGGCGTTGAGGACCAACCACCCTCGAAGAAAACAATAAAAATAAACACGTCTCCAGCACTACGCGCACACCTATAAACACGCCATAAATCCGTAGTAAAGTGCTGCCTACATCACTGAAACATCCTTCTAAAACCTCAACAGCCTGAAAAGGCTCACACTCACTTAGTCGAAGCGAAGGGTAAGGCAAAGCAGGCACTCGCGAAGCACAGACAAAAAATGCGTGTGACATCGAAGGTGGGCGCGAAGTGACATACTGTTTCATGTACTGGTGTAGGCTCATAGAAAACGGAGCATGGCTATGAGGAGAGCAGCTAGATTAAATTGGTAACTATAACAATTCTTTCTCTCCTTCGCTTTCTCTTCCTTCTTTAGTCGTCTCGGAGTGTGTGCAACATGCCTAGTAGTGAATTGAGGTGCAACTCTAGAGATTATTTGGTACTTCGCGTGAGTACCGATAAATCGGCCTGCTGTGGTAGCGGCTGAGATCATAAGCCCTACGTTAGAAATGTAGAGACTGCTACTAAATGGGAATGTTTGGTACTGCGGGCATGTGTACGGGCCCCGCTCACAGGGAGGATAAGCTTGGATAAGTTGACTCGACATTCGTGTTTACACACGTTTTTTCGCCACACAGGCGGGGGTCTTCAGGTGTCCTCAGCTCCTTCATCTTTTTAGTTTTCCGCTCTACAAGCGAAATTCTACTTTTGATGTGCCCTGTGCCTTGTCAAGGACTCGGCCACATAGCCTTTTGCCTTGATTTTTGTGTTGGCGCCCTGTTATACCCCTTTTTAATTGTACCTGGACAGGGCTCCTTGGACAACAGCTGCTTGGCTGTTTCCTCTCCCTTGTGTCCTGTCCCTTGTGTCCTCCTTCTGTACCTAGTTTCCGCCCTACAGGCGTCCTCCTAGTATACTAGGTGGACCCAAGGACCTCCTGAAAAGTCCTAGGAGTCGACCCAAAGTGGCGATTGTCCTGTGTGCATTGGATTCCCTCCCCTCCCCTATTTCCACTAATAGGGTACTGTTGGGTTGCTCACACTTGACCTTTTTCCTTCCAGCTGGTGCCCGCTCTACTGCCGGCCAAACCTACACCGCCGCCGCTTCGCCCCCTCCTCCCTCCGCTCTCCTAGAGGGTTCTCAGGTATTTTGGGTGGGGTCTTTTTTCCCCAACGGAATTGGACCTGTTTACCAGGGTTGGGTCTTGCCAAATGGGCTTGTCCCAGCCCTGGTGTTTATGGTCTACTATGTGGGTGTTTTTTAATTGACTTTCCTTGTTATCTTTGCTACTTGGCGTCTTCCTGGATATTGTCTTCCTTGGGTTTCAAATGCTATTTTGGCTATACTGCCTCATACTTTTACCCTGTCTCACCTCCACTGGTGTGTAACGCTCCCCCCCCATTTTTCGGTGCCGTACTGCCGGCTCCTCCCTGCTTCCGCCTGACATGCAATCGGTCGGCCATGCTGGTCCATCGGGGGTGCTGCCTCCACACGGCCTGCTACGGCAAGAATATCTACGACCCCCGCCGATGTGAAGTTTGTCTCTCTGCCCTTCAACTCCTGGAATCGGACCTGTGTCGGCACGCATTCCCTTGACTGGTTGACTCGACATTCGTGTTTGCACGCGTTTTTTCGCCACACAGGCGAGGGTCTCCTGGTGTCCTCTGGCTCTTCATCTTTTTCTAGAATTCCGCTCTACAAGCGAATTTTCTACTTTTTGATGTACCCTGTATCTGTATCTGAGAATCGGCCACATCGCCTTTTTTCTTAGTTCTTGATGAAGTTGGTGCCCTGTTTACGTTTGCATGTATGTATGGTCCTGGATATGGCTACTTGGCTGATTTCCTATCCTCTGTGTCCTCCTACTGTGCTTCCTTTCCGCCCTACAGGCGGCCTTCTAGTGTACTAGGTGGACTCAGGGACCTGTTGCCTAGTCCCGGGACTCTTCTCGCGTGGCGATTGTCCTGTGTGTCTTGGATTCCCCCTCCTATTTGTACCAATTAGGTGTCGGGTAGCTCACACTTGACTTTTTACTGACAGGGAGGTTCGGCCTTGACTCCACGTTGTGTTTACACACGTTTTTCCGCCAAACAGGTGGGGTGTCCTCTGCCTCTTCCTATAGAAACTCACTCCACAGGTGGATTTTCTATTCATGGATGTACCCTGTGACCTGTATCTGTCACCAGGAATCGGCCACATGTCTTTTTCCTCTGGTTATTTATGCCCTTTGCATTTATCTGCACCCAGGGAACGGCTGCTTAGCTGGGTTTCCCCCCTTGATATGTCCTCTGTTTCCTTCTGTGCCTCGAATCTGCTCCACAGGCGGCCTCTTGCTCCTAGATCGACACAGAGACTCGCTGAAAAGTCCCGGGCCTCCGCTCACGTGGCGTTGGTCCTGTGTGTATTGGATTCCCCCCTTTCTTCATTGACATTTTACCAACCATCCCCACCGTGGCCTCCACTTTTGTGTCTGGCCTGCTGCTCCGCTCCTCGGACTTCACTGGATCTTAAGCCCTACATTGAATTCGCTTTTCCTACCCAGTCCTGGACGTTCGCCACCCTTTGTCGTCGACAGGTTCGGGTGGTTTTTCTGCTCGTCAGCCCCTGCCGACGTCCGCAGCCACCTCCTCCTGCCGGACCTTTTAAGTCCTTGGGGGTGGCTTGGCAGGAGGCTTTCTTGCTTGTGCTAAGCGACACATGCTCCGCACAATGGGAGGTCGTCGCGAAGCCCTCGTCGTCCTCCTCCAACCATGCGAGTGGAGGTCCGTCGCCGGCAAGGAGCCCTGGGGCTTGGGCTATGGGACGGGCCGCGGGGGGCGTTGTATACGCCCCTCCCGTGGCCATTCGTACCCGGTTTGCCGTTCCGTCCTCTGGGTGGACTATGCTGGCAAGTTCCGGGACCCTTGTCCTCCGCTCCCTTGCTCGGACGAGAGGGGGACTGGCCGGAGCATGAGGCCCGCTCTCCGTTTTCGTCAGGACGGCCAGGTGGACGGGGGTTGGCCATGGAAGTTCCTTTCTCCATGACAAGTTAAGGTGGGCTATGCTCCGCACAACGCGTAGCTCCTCCTGGCCAATACCCTCTCCTCTCACCCGGCCGTCTCATTGACTTGATGACGCAAAGTGCCCGCACCAGCTTCTCCCGCCCCCACTTCCTGCACTAGCCACGCCGGTCGTGGGCAAGACAGTGGTATAGAAGGGTCTGGCCTGGAGGTGGAGGTATCAACCTCCTCTCGGGCGCCCTCCCCGTCATCGACGCAGTGTCTCAGGAGGTGGCCCAGGTAAACCGGTCCATGTATGGGGGAGGTGCCGTTGCGATAAAATCTTCTCACATTGTGTCCTGGACACTCTCGCTGTAGTCGTCCATGTCGCAAACCTGGGGTTCGCATTCGCTACTTGACAAGGTGGGCCTCCCACGTTCACACTGAGGGCCATGGAACCTGCACAGTGCTCCTGTTCCCCGGAGTCGGGTGTACGCGTCAACACTTTGTGTGTCGTGTTCTGCCCGTTCTCGTTCGCGAACGTGTTCTGGGTATTTTCCCGGCTGAGATCTTTACCTTGGGCGGCACTGACCGTGCCTTTAGGCCAGCTCGGACTCTACCACCTTGTTCTGCTGGTCCCCTAACACTTCCCTGTATCGCCGCCCCCCCCCCCCCCTTATTTGCTGTGGCCGGTACCGCGCTTGCTACATATGAGACTATCACACTGGGTCGCTCGGGGCTCGCTCGCTGCGGCGGTGCCCTGGCCTGCTCCCCCGGCGGCCATCTGGATAGACACAGATGCGTCGTGTGAGGTGGGGTGGGGCTCCGATCTTACATGGGTCATCGCCACCACGGCAATTGGTCAGGGCTCTTCGCTTTCGCGTCCGGGCCATGATCCTGTTGGTACCGTTCTTCTTCCTGCGGGATCGCTGTCTTTTTTGTATGCTTGTACAAAGCCTTTCTTTCAATACATGTCTGTTTAGTATTGAGGATGTAGCTCTTACGGTTTTTACATTATGACTACACTGTCTACGGGTTTTTCCTTGGTATGCTTATGCCGCATACCCGGCCATGTCATGTGCATGACGAGTGTCATATGATGTCGTCAGCCAGCTATACCGTGCCATTTTGTTTTGTAAACACTTAACCCCTGCTTTCGCTTAAGGTTTTCGCTCTTACAATTTTTACGTTCTGACTCCACTGTCTCCGGGTTCTGTGTTGGTATGCTTCTGCCTCCTACCCATGTCATGTACCTCCAGAGTGTCCTATGATGACGTCCGCCGGCTATGCCGTGCCTCGTGTTTTTGTGAATAATAATAATAATAATAATAATTCTTTATTCCAGACACATAAGATAGATACAGTATAAATACAGTACGACCTAATGGTCCATATCACATACACTTCTCGTCAGAGCACAGATAATAATTATACACAAAGATATATTAATAAAGAAACAATAAAATAAAAAATACAGTAGGCCTATTTACAGAATAGAGCACATATCACATTTTGTCACAATATAACACAGATAGGCTAACTAAGGCTATTGCTCAATGTTGGTTATCACCTATTGCACAGATCATTGCTCATAGTTCAATTAGACCTATATATTACATTACATACTATGTGTGCAGCAGCTTCTGCCAGTGAGATATAATACGGGATTCATAGATATGATCACTAGACCAAAGAGCTACAATCAGCGTGTTACTGGAGGATTGCAGTCGCTGCGAAAAGCTGTACACCAGTCTCCTGATGACAGCCCGACAGCACTGCACATCCAACAGTGTGCACACCATACTAGTGCTTTCATATTTAGAGAGACCAATGAACATCTTGAGTATATTATGATAGGATGTACACAGACCATTTATGGTGGCTCTCTTATACTTCCACCACAAATGGGCCGTGTACATAGAGGAACAATATGTCCGGAACAAAGTGACTTTAGTTTCCCAATTACACATGTGGAATTTTCTCAAGATGGTGTTACCACGTAAATATAGCTGTCTGCGCTGACGGCCGATATCTGCATCATCTGAGCAATCGTTTGAGCTAATGTGTCCCAGGTATTTTATTTTGTTTACTTCTTGAATAATTTGATTATTGAGTGAGAAATTTGGCAGTTTACTTTTATACAGTAATTTTGATCTAAATATAAGAACAGCACTTTTCAGTGGGTTGAATTTAACACAATGTTTACTACCAAAAGATTCACATATATCAAGAAGTTTGCTCAGACCCGCAGAAGACGGTGCAATAATGACCAGATCATCAGCATACATGAGATGGTTGATGATTTTATGCCCACCATAACATCCAATCTGCTCTTTATTCAATTTATCACTTAATTCATCCATATATACATTGAATAAGTAAGGCGAGAGAATACTACCCTGTCTCACTCCATTGGTTACTGTAAAGGAATCCGAAATAATGTTACCCCATCTTACATTAAATGTTTGATTGGCGTACCAGTACTTCAAGATTCTCAGTATATAGGATGGCACTCCCCTTGTTGCTAATTTATCAAACAGGATATTGTGGCAGACTCTGTCAAATGCCTTACTAGCATCAAGAAAGCATGCAAAAATAGAGCTGTTCATTTTGATGTACCCATCCACTAGCTCCTTCAGAGTGTAGATGCACTGGTCCGTACCATGATTCTTTTTAAAACCAAATTGATTACTATTAGTCGAGATATACACTGAGATTCTGTCTAAAATGATTAACTCTAGTATCTTACTTACAATACTGGCAAGGGCAATAGGTCTATATTTGTCTTTTGATGTAATTTTGCCAGCCTTGTCTTTAATTACTGGTATCAAGGTAACGGGCATCATAGATTCTGGTAGGAAACCATGGATTAGAAAGCTGGTAAAGCAACTGCTGAGTTTCTCCAAGAGGAGAGTGGAGGAGTACTTCAAATGTTCAGCATATATACCATCAAAACCACAGGATTTGTTAGCATCTAGCCTACTTATTGCAGCCTTGATTTTTTCACTTGTAACTTTAATTGTGTCATATTTTTCTTCTTTGTTACACTCTGTTGTAGCAGCAATGGTATTTCCTTGGTGCCCAACAGAGTTAAACAAAGTTTGGTAATGTGTTTTCCAAAGATTGGCTATGTTATTAGTACCAGAGATCCCATCTACACTAATGGGTAGAGGTGCGCAGCTATTATGCATTTTTTTAATATCCTTCCAGAAGGCCAATGTGTCTTTGCTAGCAAAGTTTTTGGCCAATGCTTCTCTTCTTAATACATTTTCATTGTTTTTTATATATCTAATTGCATACTTGCATCTAGCCTTTAGTCTGGTGAACATGTCAAAAATGGGTCCCTGTCTCGGTTTGTTATGATCCAGCCATACACTACGAGCATCTCGGGATGCCTGGTATAGTTCCGAAACATGGTCATTCCACCCAGGTTTGTTAAAAGAGTAATTTTTGTTATGCTTGTGAAATACTATGTCACTAGCCTTAGTAAGACAAGATATAATATTATTGTACAGCTTGCTGACCTCTTCTCGATGACTAGCATGAACACAATTGGGGTCTTCACACTTTCTACTTGGCTTCACTTTAGGATTGCGCTCTTACAGTTTTTACTTTCTGACTCGACTGTCTCCGGGTTTTGTGTTGGTATGCTTCTGCCTCCTACCCATGTCGTGTAACTACAGAGTGTCATATGGTGACGTCCACCATTTCCTGTGTCTCTTCATCCCATACTGTATTTTCTTCCTTTCCCTTCAACAGGGGGGGGGGGGGGTTCTTTTTGTATACTTGTACAAAGACTTTCTCTTTCAATACTTGTATGGACAGTACTGTCTGTTTAGTGTTAACCCGGCAAGCGCGATAGGCCTCACGGAAGGCTTCCTATAGGGAACGCGATAGGCCTCACGGAAGCAAGACCATAAAAAAAGCCTTCCCCCCCAAAAAAGGGCCTATCAAAACAAAGGAATTTGTCTCTAGGTGAGATCATTCCCCTCCAGTACTCATCCATGTAAATCTCACCCACCCCCCTCCCCTCCTTCCCCACCTTATTCCCCCCTCCCTCCCCTCCTCAATTATCACCTATTTTTCCTCTTATTATCATCATTTATCGGTTATTTTTCTCTCCCGCGATAATGTAGCACAAGTGGGTTGCAGAAAAGATCGTTATGTAACACCCAGACACCGGCCCACACCGCCCCGCTCGTCTCAGTTACCTCACAGACAGCGAGAGAGGAGGGTTGCCTGTGGCTCTCTCTCGCCTGAGATTATGACCGGGTGGCCAATATCTTCGTTTTTCACCACCCAAATGCTTTTCCCACATATTTTAGCACTCTTGAAGGTTCATATATACATCATATATGTAAGTTAAAAGCATACCGAAAACAAATAATGCTCTATATTGTAAATATAACGAATTCTGTCAGAATCCAAGGCTAGAAATGCACAAATAACTACCCTAGCCCCTAGGTCTATTTCGCGCTTGTCAGGTTAAGGATGTAACTCTTAAGGTTTATTACATTTGGACTATACTGTCTACGGGTTTTTGTATTGGTATGCCTATGCCTCATACTCATGTCTTGTACATAAGAGTGTCTTCGGAGGTCATCCACATGCTGTGCCGTGCTGTTTGTTATTGTGATACTTTACAATTGACTTCACCTTTCCCATGTTGGTGTGCCATTCCAAGGTCGACATGACCTATTCCTTTACCTGCCTGTGCATTTTAGACCCTAGACTGATACGCTAGAAACTGTATTTTCTTAATATGCACCATACTGTTACGCTCTTTTTTCCCGATAAACTAAAATGTTTATTTGTGTCTTTTTCTTGGTCCTCTACTTTGCTAAGGCTTGGGTTTTTGTGGTTTATTGGATGTCCGCCTCCAATGTGGGATTCAAGCCCTACGTTGGAAATGTAGAGACTGCTACTAAATTGGGAGGTTTGACGACCTCCCTTATAACCAAATAAGGAGAACCTCTTATTTGGTAGCAGTCTCGGAGTATCCAACGTCAGAGTATCCCGCCCTCATGCCGATCCCCTGCCCATCCAATCTACACTGATTACTTGATACCTAGATACTTTTGAAGGTGCTGGAGCAGACTCATAGAAAATGGAGCATGGCTTAGAGGAGAGCAGCTAGATTAAATGGGTAACTATAACAATTCTTTCTCTCCTTCGCTTTCTCTTCCTTCTTTAGTCGTCTCGGAGTGTGTACAACGTGAATTGAGTAGTGAATTGAGGTGCAACTCTAGAGATTATTTAGTACTTCGCGTGAGTACCGATAAATCGGCCCGCTGTGGTAGCGGCTGAGATCATAAGCCCTACGTTGGAAACGTAGAGACTGCTACTAAATATCATTGTTGGTACAGGGAGGTGACCTTGAGTTGTTTTTCCCCTGGCGGTGTGGTAGGGAACTCCGCCTCCGACGCGTCCTCTGGCGGTGTGGTAGGGAACTCCGCCCTGTCCTTTTGTTCCCGGCTCTTTCCTCTACTCTGCCACTGTTTCCCATTCTTTCACTGTGGTGAGGAGGTGTGGTAGGATGAGGGGGAAAATGGCTTGGTGGTGGTGAATGCTTGGGTAACTGCAGTTTCTCTGTTATTTCAGTATGTATACTTGTAAGTTATTGTGAGGTGTATAAGCCTGTATATGGACCCCAGTATGGTCCCCTTTGTACTGTGTGAGTCTGGAATAAAGTATTATTATTATATTATTATTATTATTAACCTAAGACGTGCGCATGGGGGTTATGAGACACCACACGCCTGTGCGCACGTATTTGAGCTGTTCCCATCACTAACATCGTTATTTTACCATAAATAGCATTAATACTTATCCATATGCGCCTATTTTACGTTGATTATAAAGGTATTAACCTGTTACAGCAATAAAACACGTGGAAACAGCATTTGGATGGTCAAAATCGGCGATACAGGCCGGGAGTTACATAAGGTATGGCTGAGGCAACCTCCCTCCCCTCCACTCCTCCCCACGTCTGGAGAGAGATTTTCGATCGATACTCTCTCTCTCTCTTAAACTCGCTTGGTAACAGTGATGACAACGCCCTGCTTGCAACTCGCTAGTGTTAGCACGAAAATAAGGCTTACTGACTATTCCGCCCTCAGACCATTCCGACTAGAAGATCCCTGTTATGCCCTGTTTTTCTACAGGATTAACTTCGGTAATGTGAGTTCTAACTGACTGGGTATAGAAGGCTGCATGCACAAAACAAGGTATGAGGAATAGAGAACACAAAATAAGCACACGGTAACAAGACACACGATCACTTTTATTGATGTACACACTTCTATAGTTTTCTTGATGATTAATATGAAGCATAAGAAGATATGAATACTCGTACAAGACAAATGATAGAATTGAACAACACTAGAATTAAGTGGATCTGGATGGAGCCTAGTCTCCCACTTCCAACGTTCAGGTATTAATCTTCTGATCACTGGCTTTATTCACAAGTTTATATACTGGAGACCATAAATGTTACTTATAGATTCATATTCACTGTTAGATTTATCACTGGTAGCTCTGGTGCACAAGTAGTAGTTCACAGACTAGATTAGACATGCGTATTTTAGAGCACGGGAATTCTAGTAACCTCAAGGGGGTACTGATCTAAGTTTTATATTCTTGTATCAGAAACACATAGAACGCAAATCAGTGGGCGAACATCAGATATCACTAGGGTTTCACTTCTATGTAATAATATCTGGATATATGGGTAATTACGAGAGTTAATATCGCCTGTTAATTAATAAACACTGATACGCTTAGCACTTCCTAATTGAATGGTTATATATGAATTATACTGGGGCAAAGTTAGAGCCACTTCATAGAAATATTAATAAGTGAGTCTCTAAATAGCACTGTAACACTGTAGCACTGATAGAGTGAATCTTGGGTAGTATTTGATTGGTCTGGTCCTGGTTATCTTGCGTCCGTGATGTTGGGGGCTAACGACTGGTTCCGCGGCCGTCCAGATGGTCCATATGTAGAAAGTTCTCAAGACGGATCTCTTAGCGATCGTTGCTGGTTACACTCTTATATACCATCTGGTTTCTAGACCTGAATCACAGATATTAGGATCTTCCTGTCAATCTGGATCGGAATTAACGCCAAGCGCATCTCACGTCGATCGCTCAGCTTCCCGGTCTGTATGAAGGTTATAAGGTGTACGTACATTTCTTTTACGTGGACAGATCCTTCTATCTAAATCTGCCACGGAGTCTGCAGGCTCTGGAACTCAATTCTCAGGAACAACAATGATAGAGCTAGAGGTCAACACAAGGGACCAGCCACTGTTTGGTGTCTATCTTTCAACTGATTTTACTGGGGGCTGGAGCTCGGTTTATAGGTTCGGTTTTGGACCCTGTAGGCAATAGGGATCTCGAGTTTTGATGGACTTATTTGAGCTCTCAATTGATACGGGAACTAGGTAAGGTGGTGCTTACTGTTGTGGCACATGGCTGTATGGAGCCTTCATAATGTGATATAACTGAGCCTTAGTAAGAGGTACTATTTTGGCTATACTGGAAGTATTTAGGGGAGAGAGACTGGATCTACTTTGCGAGGAGGTTTGGGACATCTTTCATAGGAGCGCCTCTCTTAGATTGTTCAGTCTTCATTCTATGGTATAGCTGAGGTGCTAATTTGGTTATCGGAGTATGCAAGAAAGGTTAATGGGTTATTGTGGGTTAATAGAGGTTAGTAAGGGTGTTAGTCATACATGGTTAGTTCATTGATAGGAAGAATTCCTGTGCTACCTGGCAATGACCCGGAAGTCAAAACAGGGGTCAGGTGTACCTCCGCAGGGGTAGGGGTCTCCCTCCTCGGGTGGGTGAAAGGGGTAGGCGCGCGTTCTCTCTCTGTGATGGTCGTCTGGGCGGCTGTGGCTGGGGGCTTGCCATATTACAAGTGTTTGTAATAACCCTCTGTTTATGAGACAGATGTGGGTGTTCGTAATACCAAAACCGAAGGTGCCTTGATCAGCTGGTTTAATTGGGTGAGTTGTTAATTGCATGGTTTGTTGGATGTGGTGGAGACTGGGTTGCTAACTCTGCCACATTTATCTGGAAGTATGGCAATAGAGGTTAGTCACTGGCGAGGCGCTGACGATCATTTAGTACAGGATTGTGAATGGGTTGTGAGGGAATAGATGGCATGCAAAGGGTTAGTAAAGTTCTAATGGTGTTCCTTCCTACTGGGGAAAGGTAGGCTGGATAGGAGTATATATACAAAAGGTTTGAGAATGTTAGTAACGGAAACGTTAAGGATATTCAGGGGGTATGGTGGAGAGGCTAGGTCAGGAGGGAGTCGAGGAGCGTGGGGGGTTAACGAGAGGGAGAGGGTTAAGGGGGGCTACGTGGAAGTTTGACCCTAAGGTCTCTGGGCATAGGGGTGGCATTAGGCTACAGTTGGTATCTTAGACTGGGGGTTAACGACAGGGAAGGTAGGTTAATCAAACGCTACCGGGGGATGAGCAATAGGTGGTGGTATATGAGTCTGGAAATTATAGAATCATGTGGACTGTGGGGAAGATGAGGTTAGCTGTAGGTGTGTGCTTGACTGTGGATAAAAGTAGAGAAAAACATAGTGTATTATTACTCGTCAATACGATGGGTTATGGACACTATTAGTTGACACGATTTCTTGTTGATCTCGTTGTCCCTGGGAACTGCGTTTTCTATGAAATATATACCAAAGAAAGCGGCAGTTCGTAGGGGTAGCTTCGTTATTGTTTCGTGGTAGATATGCGTCGAGACAATGGTAAAAGAGGGTTATCTATACAATCTCTGGTTGGGGTAAGAATTAGAGTTACTGCATGGTTGCTAACATCTTCAGTCATTATCTCTGTCTAGGTCTTACAGGAATAATGGTTGCACGATGGTGTACCCGTGGGTATTATAGTTTCTTATCAAATATGACATGGGGGTTAACATATTACTTCTCGGATGGAAGAACATACATAGATTTATGGGGCGGTTTGTCTTCAGAAACTTAGTCTGGCAAGACAAGGTATTTTAGGGTATGTTGATATTGATATCTTAACTTAGGGACAGGGCATGGGTGTATTAAATTATAATTAAGGTGTATTCATGTTCATCATCATGTAGGTAGAGTCTGGCGGGTAAGAGGTGTAGGACACGAGGGGTAGTGGATACGCGAGGTGGGGGAAGGGTCAGTGGTTAGAAGCGATAGGCAGGTGTGGTTTGGAGCTGCTTAGCCCTGCAGGCTTCGGCCTGTCTGAACTGGTTGGCTTGGTTCCTTCTCTTCTTCTTTTTTCTCTCACGCTGATCTATGGGGCGTCTGCTCTCACCTGGTCCTTTCGTTCTGTGGGCCTTTCCTTCGGGTGTTTCTGTTCCCGTTTCTTTGTTCTCGCTCGTGGCTTCCGTGGTGGGCTTCTCGTTCTGGGGCATTTTACTTCCCTCTCCTTCGTTGTAGGCTCGTTCTCGAGCCTCAAGGGTGAAGTAAAGAGAAGTATAGTCATGGTGGGTCATTTGGAGGGTGTGTAGAAGGTCCCACCAGGCAAGAGAGCGAGGGTCAGGTTTCTTGTGCAGGTCTATGTAGACCTGTAGGAATGTGTCTTCGGTGTTGTGAAGGGCGGCTGCCCGGGCTTGATGTGGCCGTTGTAGACGGGCTAAGCGTCCTCTAGACGTTTTTAATTTAATATGTCTTATGAACGGTGTGCATTCGTCCTCAGTGGGGATAGGGACGGGAGCGACGAATGGTGTGGATGTGTTCATGGTGGAGGTCAGGTATTGAGTGAGGTGTGTGGGACTGACTGGAGGCCTCTTCAGTGTGGTGAAGGGATTAACAACTGATGGGGAGGGACTAACGCGTGAAGGCGGAGCTGGGGGTGAAGGGGGGATATAAGTCTGGGGTTTTTGGGGTTGTCTTGGGTGGTGTTGCAGGCTGGGAAAATATATGGAGGCAATGTGCAATATTGGTTTAGGTAAGGTGCGTGATGGAGGTGTGTGAGAAAGAGGGGGCGTGTGTGTTGTGTGGCTTGGGCTTTTAGTGGAAGAAAGGGGTTTTGTTTTTACATAACTGTTTTCAAATCTGATGGGTCTGTTGATGATTCTACCTTTGGAGGTTCTGGTGGGAAGGTAGATTTTTGTAGTGGGACTTGAGTCGCTCGACGATGTTTTATATTGAGGGGAAGAACGCTTTACAGGTGGAGGACATTTAGTGGGGGTGATGTAGGGGGTTATTTGAGAGGTAGATGCGTGTGGAGGTTTTTGTCGAGTGAGGGTGGTAGGAGGAATGGGAGAGGATTGGGTGGGGGTATTGATGGGGGTTCTCGGAGGGGCGACTTTGTGGGGGGATTTAAGTGGGGGTGTGGAGGTCGGGTACGTAATTTTGGAGAGGCTTTGTTTGGGAGTTACTTGTGTGGTAGACATGGTGGGTGAGGAGGGGTTGGTCGTTGGCATAGGGTAGTCTTTAGGGGGAGGTTGGTTGGGGGTTTTATGAGATGATGATTTTTTTTTTTTTTTTTTTTTTTTTTTTTTTAAGAGACAATGAACGGAGGAAGGAAAAACACAGATAAAACAAAAAGGTCCATGTGCCTAAAGGCATCCTCCATTCATAAAATGTTTGTAACAACTGGATTTAAACATTTGTAGATTGTAAGTTTGTGGAAAGCAATTCGAGGGAAGTGAATTCCAAAGAGTAGTAGCTCTGGGGATAAATGAATTCTGATAAGCAGAAGTTCTGCATTGTGGAGGAGAAAGTGTAAATTCATGGGCGCTCTCAGCTGCCCTAGTTCTACGGGGAAAGATGTGGAGAGGCGGCACAATTGAAGCAAGTTCCTCGGAACAATTCCTGTGAAAATATCTGTAGAATAATGCAAGGGATGCAAGTGTTCATCGTATGGATAATGTAGGAAGGTCCTGTGTGATTGCAGGGTTATTGATTAATCTAATGGTTTTATTTTGAATTTTGTCCAACTGCCTCAATGCAACCACTCCACTTCCACCCCACAGAGGTGAACAGTAATCCATCTGAGAGCGCACATGACTTTTATATATCACGGCCAACTGCTCGTCAGTGAAGAATTCTCGAACTCTGTACAGGAGTCCCAGTTTTTTAGAGGCATTCTTAGCAATGCTTCTAACATAATGTGTCCAGCTCAAGTTAGTAGTTAATGTTACACCGAGAATGCCAATACTAGGGGAAGTGGGAATATTTACATCATTAAAAAATATATGGGAGTCAGTGAGATTCTGTCGGTTAGAAAATTGAATGTACTTGGTTTTCTGTGCATTAAAGGAAACTAGATTCTCTTGTCCCCATTCATTAATTCTAGAAAGGTTGATGGTTGATGCGTGGGTGGGGTCGCAGGGATAGTGGAGGGTAAAGGAGTGGATACGGGGGGGGGCTAGACGAGTGGGTAGTGAGTGGAGGTTTAATTGGGAGGGTTAGGGGTAGGAAAGTGTGTTGGGTGCGTTCTTTGGTGGGGTTGGTGATTTGATGGTGGTGGTTTTGTGGGAGTTTGGTGGGAGGGCAGATCTAGAAGGTCATTCGGGGTGATGAGGTGGAGGTTGAGAGGGGATGAGGTTGAAGGGGAAGGTATTTGCTTTCGTGGGAGGGTGGGGGTGGTTATTTTTGGAATATAGTTAGAGGGGTGATGGTGTTTGCTTGTGATTATTCGTCTTCTTTCCCTTTGTGGAGGAGAATTCGACGAAGAAGAAGAGGAGGAGGAGGATAGTGGTCTGGCAGCTCTACGGAACTTTGTTATCAGGGTGTGTTTTCTGGAGGGATTAAAGGATTTCAGTCGTGGGCGTAAGTTGTAGCGTGAGGTGACTGGGGTAGATTGTGTGGTGCGGTTGGGTGTGTACTTGGTTTTAGGTGGGGGTGGTGGTTTTCTTACTGTGGTGCCTGGTGGAGGTACTTCAGGTACTAGACGGGAGGGTTTCTGTTGTGGTCGGGGTTGTGGGTGGAGGTTTTCGTACTTTGATATTTAGGGGAGGTACTTGACTATCAGAAGTGAAGGAATTGGTCATGGTGGAGGAAGGTGTGATAGTGGGGGCTTGGGGTTTGTAGAGGTTAGTTTGTGGGGTATGTTGAGGAATGATCGGCAGGTTCTGTGCTGGAGGGTTTAGGCCTTTAGGGGTTTGTAGGGGAACATTTATAGCCTGAGTGGGAGGGGTAGTAGTGGTGTTCAATTCAGGGTCGGACGTGTGGGGTGGGGTAATGTCTTGTGGTTGTAGAGGTTTAAAAGCTCGGGCGAATCTATTTCTGAACGTGCGAGTCACGCCGTGATAATCAATGATGACTTGATAGGCATTTGGGACTTTGATGATGGTGTAGGGTCCGACATAGCTAGGGCCTAATTTGTTGGTGACAGGGAGGTTGGCTACCATTACGGTGTCATGGATGGCGAAAGGGTTTTTATCATCGGGGTTATCATTTTTGGTGTTTTGACAGGTTTGGGCGGTATGGAGGGTGTTTTGCAGATGTTGCAATGGGTCAATTGTGGAGGTGTTGGAGGGGAGGTGAGCCTGATGGTGGAATGGCAGTAACAGGGGGGGTACGCCGTAAACACGTTCATGAGGTGAAATACCGTCTTCTCGGGGACAGGTGTTCATGCCCCATTGTATCATTTTTATCTGTGATGGCCAGTCTGAGGTGTTAAGAGCAATAATTTTGGTACGTAACTGGTTGTTGATGGTGCGATGGCTGCGTTCGCATATAGCATTTCCTTGAGGCCAGTACGGGGATGAGTGTTTGATCTTAATACCGCATTGTTGGGTGAACTGGTGCCATACGTGTCCACTAAATTCGGGGGCATTGTCGGATAGAAGAGCAAGGGGAAGGCCGAATATAGGGAACACTTCTGTGGCAAGCAGTGCGGCGATGGTGGTGGCTGTGTTGTCTTTAACTGGGCAGGCTATTAAAATTTTTGAATATACGTCACAAATGTGACGATATAGCGGTTGCCAGCGTAAGAAGGAAACGGGCCCATGATGTCGAGGGATAGGACTTGGAACGGTTTGTTGGCAAAAATGGTACCAGCTGGGCCTGGGGTGCGTAATCTATCCTTCCCCAATAAACAAGGTTTGCAGGATTCTGTCACGCGTTGTGCAATCTTGGAGGGGTTGGGGGTCCAGTACTGATCCGCGAAGATTTTTAAAATTTTCTTTTGTCCAAGGTGTATGCCGTTTCCCTCGTGGATGGCAATCATGTAGTCGTGGGCAATGGTGGGGTCTAGGACTATGTGACCGGAGTCTGTGGCAAGTTGATCTCCCCAGCGAGTCAGTTTCTTGAAGATATTTAACGGTATCCAGGGTGGTCTGATCCTTGTTTCCCAAGATTGAATTAGTGAGGGGGCTGGGGGGGAATTATGTTGGTTGCTGGGGGTATGTAAGAGCTCAGTGTTTTGTAAGGCGGTTAGGTTGGTGGGGGGGTCTTTCGGTACTGGCAAACGTGACAGGGCGTCTGCATTGGTGTGAAGTTTACCTGGACGATACTGTATTGTAAAATCGTAGTCCTCTAGTGTCTCTCTCCAGCGTACCAAGATGGCTGAGTTGGTTTCGCACCTACGCAACCATTGCAAGGATTGATGGTCGGTTATTATATCTAGTTTCGCGCCCAACACAAATGACCTGAAGTGGTTGAGTGCCCAAATGATCCCTAGGCACTCTCTCTTGGTGGCTGCATAATTCTGTTGGGCTTGGTTGAGTGTGGAGCTGGCATATGCTATCACATGTTCCTCTCCGTCTCTTACTTGAGCTAAAACTGCACCAATGGCGTACAGAGATACGTCGGTATAAAGACGGAAGGGTTTATGGTAATCAGGGAAAGCGACAATAGGTGCTTGGATCAGCTTTTGTTTCAAAGTGTTAAAAGCGAGGTCTCTTTCAGGTGTCCAGGTGAATGTGGTGTCCTTGTGGGTGAGTTGGTGGAGGGGTCTGGCTATTGCGGCAAAGTGTGGGACGAAACGTCTGTAGTATGTGGCTAAACCTAGAAAAGAACGTACTCCTTTAACGGTGGTGGGTGGGGGTTGGTTTTGTATGGCTTGAAGTTTCTTGGGGTCTGGTGCAATGCCATGTTCAGATATTACGTGGCCGAGGAAATCTACCTTATTTCGTGCAATCTCGCATTTTGAGGGTTTCAATTTCAGCCCGGCAGCTCGGATACTTTGAAGAACTTGTTTCAACCTGAGGAGGTGTTCTTCCCAGGTTTGTGAGTACACAATGATATCGTCTAGATACGCTAGGCAGGTTTCCCAGGTAAGGCCATGTAATACTGCTTCCATCAAACGGGAGAAAGTGGCGGGTCCGTTGCAGAGGCCAAAAGGTAGGACGTTAAATTCGTAGTGGTGGCCACCACTAGTGGAGAATGCTGTTTTTTCTTGGTCCTCTGCCTTGATGGGCACTTGCCAATACCCTGCTTGCAAGTCGAGGGTAGTGAACCATCTGGATACGTATAGGGAGTCAAGGGAATCGTCTATCCTGGGTAATGGCGTAGCGTTCTTAATGGTTACGTCATTCAATCTCCTGTAATCTACGCAAAAACGGGTTGACCCATCTTTCTTTTTTACTAGGACAACAGGGGAAGGCCAGGGGCTGATGGACGGGGTAGCAATTCCGGCCTCTAACATCTCTTGGACTTGGCGTTCCTCTTCCTGGCGTTGTATGGGATTTTTTCTACGGGATGGTTGTCTTATGGGGGGGCCTGTGGTGTTAATGATGTGTTGTTCAACATCGGTCTGTCCTATTTCAGTGGGTTGTTGGGCAAATACGTCACTGAACTCTAGCAATAGTTCGTACATGCTGTGTTTTTGGTGGTCGGATAATGTGTCAGGGAGAGGGGGTAATTTGAGACTGGTAGGGGTTTCATTGGAATCTATGGGGAGGTCATCAAATGTTTCGAGGTCTCCTATGATGAGGCCTTTTGGTAATGTCAGGGATTCTTCAGAGATATTGGCCACTAGAGTGTGGTTTATGCGAGCGGAAATGATGGCGGGTTGTAGGAGGCAACAATTGGGGTTGGTGGACGTGGTAGTGGGGGAAAATATCATGTGAGTTTGGGGTATGGGTCGAAGGTTAACCCATTTTTTATGGCGGGGGGGAATTTGACATTTATCTTGAACTACAGCTGGGCTAATGATGGTGGGGGACCGACTGGTGAGCAGGTACTCGCTACGCATGAGGGAGGGGGAATCACTTTGGTGGGGGTCACGCGTGAGGGGGGGATTAACGGCGCATGTGGGAGGATCAGAGTGGTGAGGTGTGAGTGATTTAGAAAACGGAATTTGTTGGTGGGACTGCGGAGGGTTGGTGGGGGAAGAGTTAGGTATAGAACATGGGTTATTGGTGGAGGACTGATGTACTGATTTGTGGTTGTAAAAAGAACGAATTTGGGGAGTTTTGTCGGTGGCAGTGACGGTTTGTTTAGAGGTTATATGGGATTGGTGGGTTTGTCTGTCATGAGGGGGTGAGTCAAGTGTGGGGTTTTGAAGTTTTTTAGTGGTGTGAATTGTGTGGGGGTGGAAGGGAGCTACTGACGGAAAGCTGTCACAAGGGAAATTTTGTTGGTTGTGGAATAGCTGAGCATTTCTGGGGGCATGGGGAAAACATTGTTGGGTACATAGGTCGGCATTTTCCCTGGAAAAATGTGTACATAAATATTTGGTAGAATGTTTTTTACATACATCAGAGTCTGTCCTGGAAACATGGGAGGATTGATCCTGGACAGAGTTAGGAGAAATGGGGGGGTTGACATCATTGAGTTGCTTGGACTTGCCTTCTTTCGTTTGTTGAGGCATTTTTTCAACGGAATGAGTGATATTTTGAGAGAACTCGGGGCAGCTAGCACCTTAGTGCTAGCTGCAACTTGGTAATCTTGACTCAGAGTTTGTTGAGGGTGGAGGTGTTTTTTCTTTTTGTGAACTGGTTTCTGCGTGATTGGTTTGTCAGAGGCTTTGGGTTGGATTTTTTTTTTAATGAGATCAGCCTCTGGAAGCAGTCAACCTGGGCCTGGAGTTTTTGAAGGAGGTCAAGTCCAAGGAAACCATCGTAATGTTTACAGTGGGAGGAAAATACTGTGAATGAGTGATAACAACGGGCATGGGGGGCAGGAGTAGTTACTGACAGGGGCAAAGTGTCTCCTAGGAGATTTAAGTAGGTATCAGCAGCTGAGATTAGTTCTGATTTGGTAGGTAACAAGGGGCCAAATAGTCGGTGGTGTTGATCATAATAAGACTTGAACAAACATGACTTAGCAGCTCCCGTGTCGATTAACAAGCGGACAGGAATGTCCTTGATTTTGGCCATGTAGTAAATGGGGGCAGTGCGATCAGTTATGGCGTCCCCCGCCGAGGCCATCGTGGGCGGGGGATACTTTAAAAATCCTGGGAGTCGGTATCTACCTCCTCCAGGGTTTCCTCGGTATCGTCTGAGGTCATGATATGGGCTATGTCTTCGGTGTGCATTTCCTCCATTTCTTCCTCTTGTCCCAACTCCTCTTCATTTACAGAAATGCGAGGAGTAAAGGGGTAAGGTTTGGCAGAGTCACGAATTTGATGGAGGGCACACTTAGCACTACAGGCAGGGAAATCATAGGGGTTGATAATCACTAATGTAGGGTTCTTACTTTGGTAGGTGTTGTAGGTTTTGTTCCGGTTGAAGATTCTGCGTGGCTATGTAGGTTGGAACCGGGGCCTACTGGGTTGGGGCTTGCCGGAATTGTAGGTAGGTTTGTTGTGGAAGGATGAGGATGGGTAGGCATTCTTGGAGTTGAAGGTTTGAGCCTTGGGGTTTTGGTTGTCGAGGTGCTGCGGGTGTGTGGGGAACCTCTTGATTACAGCGATTTGGGTGGGTGTTTCTGTGCGCACGGCCAAAATACGTCGGATCGTGATGAGATCTTTTTGATATCCGACGAAATCGTGCACACGGAAATGATCCTTTACTGCTGAGGGCAATATTGATACAAGGTTGACCAGAATCTGCTGTTCTTGCTGGATTCTGGTCAATGTGGGGAAAGACACTTTGATATGTTGGGCGATCTTATTCACTGTGGCATCTAGATCGCCTTCGAATTTAGTGTCTTGGATACGGGTGTGGGCCACGAAAACGCCCAACGAAGGCTTAATGGCCTCTATCACTATTTGGCGAAATTTGTCCCATGTGAGAGCAGGGTGCACTTGGTAGGCAACCAGGGAAACGGCTTTTCCCAGGTGAGTTAATGTCACGGCTATCTTTTCTGCGTCCGTGGTATAAACTAGGTCAAGTACGGGTTTCACTATGTCCATGAACGTTTCGATCTCGTAAGTCTCCCCATCATAATGTGGGATGGGGATGTGAGAACGGTGCGCCATGATGTTATCGTGTTCTGGCTGTTCCAAACTTGCAATGTAATGCAACCTTTTATCCGAATCAAGAACCACCGCTGCCACCAATGTTATGCCCTGTTTTTCTACAGGATTAACTTGGGTAATGTGAGTTCTAACTGACAGAGAACACAAAATAAGCACACGTTAACAAGACACACGATCACTTTTATTGATGTACACACTTCTATAGTTTTCTTGATGATGATTAATAAAATGCCCCAGAACGAGAAGCCCACTACGGAAGCCACGAGCGAGAACAACAAAGAAACGGGAACAGAAACACCCGAAGGAAAGGCCCACAGAACGAAAGGTCCAGGTGAGAGCAGACGCCCCATAGATCAGCGTGAGAGAAGAAAGAAGGAGAGAAGGCACCAAGCCAACCAGTTCAGACAGGCCGAAGCCCGCAGAGCTAAGCAGCTCCAAACCACACCTGCCTATCGCTTCTAACCACTGACCCTTCCCCCACCTCGTATATCCACTACCCCTCGTGTCCTACACCTCTTACCCACCAGACTCTACCTACATGATGATGAACATGAATACACCTTAATTTAATACACCCATGCCCTGTCCCTAAGTTAAGATATCAATATCAACATACCCTAAAATACCTTGTCTTGCCAGACTAAGTTTTTGAAGACAAACCGCCCCCATAAATCTATGTATGTTCTTCCATCCGAGAAGTAATATATTAACCCCCATGTCATAATTGATAAGAAACTATAATACCCACGGGTACACCATCGTGCAACCATTATTCCAGTAAGACCTAGACAGAGATAATGACTGAAGATGTTGGCAACCATGCAGTAACTCTAATTCTTACCCCAACCAGAGATTGTATAGATAACCCTCTTTTACCATTGTCTCGACGCATATCTACCACGAAACAATAACGAAGCTACCCCTACGAACTGCCGCTTTCTTTGGTATATATTTCATAGAAAACGCAGTTCCCAGGGACAACTAGATCAGCAAGAAATCGTGTCAACTAATAGTGTCCATAACCCATCGTATTGACGAGTAATAATACACTATGTTTTTCTCTACTTTTATCCACAGTCAAGCACACACCTACAGCTAACCTCATCTTCCCCACAGTCCACATGATTCTATAATTTCTAGACTCATATACCACCACCTATTGCTCATCCCCCGGTAGCGTTTGATTAACCTACCTTCCCTGTCGTTAACCCCCAGTCTAAGATACCAATTTTTTTTTTTTTTTTTTTTTTCTATATTCCAACTACTCCCTCTCGGGCATAGGCTGAGAGCCTGTACATTCCACCGCCCAACACGGTGAAGCCCGTGAGGTCTTGTTCCAGTCTGGGGAGTGAGACATGCGAAGCATCCATCATGGCTCGAAGCAGCTCCATCTCTGAAGCCGCCGGTTGCTTCGCTCAAGTGCTTCACCGTCTCACCCTCCAGACTCAGACCCTCACTCTCAGAACGCCACCTATTGAGCAATGAACTCACTAGGCATTGTCCCCCTGTAACATATTTTGAATATGGGAATATTCATACAGTGTTATTTAATCAGGGAACAACGAGGGTATTTTTTTGGCATTTCGGTGGGCTTTGTGGTAATGCACTGATACTAGGTACAGCACAAATTCAATCCCAATAATATCTTCCCATTGACATATCGGGATTTGAACCCGGGTCCATTGGATTACCAATCCAGTGGCATGACCACTCCACCACACCTCCCCTAGTAGCCTAATGCCACCCCTACGCCCAGAGACCTTAGGGTCAAACTTCCACATAGCCCCCCTTAATCCTCTCCCTCTCGTTAACCCCCCCCACGCTCCTCGACTCCCTCCTGCCCTAGCCTCTCCACCATACCCCCTGAATATCCTTAACGTTTCCGTTACTAACATTCTCAAACCTTTTGTATATATACTCCTATCCAGCCTACCTTCCCCCAGTAGGAAGGAACACCATTAGAACTTTACTAACCCTTTGCATGCCATCTATTCCCTCACAACCCATTCACAACCCTGTACCAAATGATCGTCAGTGCGAGGCTAGCCGCCTTGCCAGTGACTAACCTCTATTGCCATACTTCCAGATAAATGTTGCAGAGTTAGCAACCCAGTCTCCACCACATCCAACAAACCATGCAATTAACAACTCAACCAATTAAACCAGCTGATCAAGGCACCTTCGGTTTTGGTATTACGAACACCCACATCTGTCTCATAAACAGAGGGTTATTACAAACACTTGTAATATGGCAAGCCCCCAGCCACAGCCGCCCAGACGACCATCACAGAGAGAGGACGCGCGCCTACCCCTTTCACCCACCCGAGGAGGGAGACCCCTACCCCTGCGGAGGTACACCTGACCCCTGTTTTGACTTCCTGGTCATTGCCAGGTAGCACAGGAATTCTTCCTATCAATGAACTAACCATGTATGACTAACACTCTTACTAACCTCTATTAACCCACAATAACCCATTAACCTTTCTTGCATACTCCGATAACCAAATTAGCACCTCAGCTATACCATAGAATGAAGACTGAACAATCTAAGAGAGGCGCTCCTATCAAAGATGTCCCAAACCTCCTCGCAAAGCAGATCCAGTCTCTCTCCCCTAAATACTTCCAGTATAGCCAAAATAGTACCTCTTACTAAGGCTCAGTTATATCACATTATGAAGGCTCCATACAGCCATGTGCCACAACAGTAATCACCACCTTACCTAGTTCCTGTATCAATTGAGAGCTCAAATAAGTCCATCAAAACTAGAGATCCCTATTGCCTACAGGGTCCAAAACCGAACCTATAAACCGAGCTCCAGCCCCCAGTAAAATCAGTTGAAAGATAGACACCAAACAGTGGCTGGTCCGTTGTGTTGACCTCTAGCTCTATCATTGTTGTTCCTGAGAATTGAGTTCCAGAGCCTGCAGACTCCGTGGCAGATTTAGATAGAAGGATCTGTCCACGTAAAAGAAATCTACGTACACCTTATAACCTTCATACAGACCGGGAAGCTGAGCGATCGACCTGAGATGCGCTTGGCGTTAATTCCGATCCAGATTGACAGGAAGATCCTAATATCTGTGATTCAGGTCTAGAAACCAGAGGGTATATAAGAGTGTATCCAGCAACGATCGCTAAGAGATCCGTCTTGAGAACTTTCTACATATGGACCATCTGGACGGCCGCGGAACCAGTCGTTAGCCCCCAACATCACGGACGCAAGATAACCAGGACCAGACCAATCAAATACTACCCAAGATTCACTCTATCAGTGCTACAGTGTTACAGTGCTATTTAGAGACTCACTTCTTAATATTTCTATGAAGTAGCTATATCTTTGCCCCAGTATAATTCATATATAACCATTCAATTAGGAAGTGCTAAGCGTATCAGTGTTTATTAATTAACAGGCGATATTAACTCTCGTAATTACTCATATATCCAGATATTATTACATAGAAGTGAAACCCTAGTGATATCTGATGTTCGCCCACTGATTTACGTTCTATGTGTTTCTGATAGAAGAATATAAAACTTAGATCAGTACCCCCCTGAGGTTACTAGAATTCCCGTGCTCTAAAATACGCATGTCTAATCTAGTCTGTGAACTACTACTTGTGCACCAGAGCTACCAGTGATAAATCTAACAGTGAATATGAATCTATAAGTAACATTTATGGTCTCCAGTATATAAATTTGTGAATAAAGCCAGTGATCAGAAGATTAATACCTGAACGTTGGAAGTGGGAGACTAGGCTCCATCCAGATCCACTTAATGCTAGTGTTGTTCAATTCTATCATTTGTCTGGTACGAGTATTCATATCTTCTTATGCTTCATACTAATCTTCATGCTTCTAATGCTTCTAATGCTTCATAATCTAATGCTTCATACTAATGCAATATTTTGTGTTTACTTACCGTATCAGTGTGCAGAAAATGAAGAACTTTATTTGGAAAAGTTAGGGGAGCTTGGTGGCCTAATTTCTGAATTAGAGATAACGTGTTACTCAGTGGTAGGTGATTGGAATGCTACCCCTCACGAGTTGGGTGGTTCCATGTTTGCTAAACATATGTTAAGGTTTTGTGAGGAGCAAGGTTTAATTTTGTCCTCCAAAAACCTGCTTCCAGAAAATAGCTATACATATGTTAGTGAAGCATGGGAGACCAGGTCGTGGCTTGATCATGCAATCTCTAGCTCTGACTTTCATGACTCTATCTCAGAAATGGCCATAAGATACGACATTACGGATGACGACCACATACCTATAGAATTAACAATCCAAATTAATAAAGCACCGGAAATAACAGAAACTAGCAATAGCATCAAGGCAAAAGTTCCATGGAATGTAATCTCAAATGAAGAGTGCCAAATGTACTGTGATAAAACCAAGAACTTATTAAATAGGGTGCAATATGATGGTAATGGTGTAGCACAATGCAGGGATCCAAAATGTAGTGATGCACAACACAGAAAGGACATTATTAAATTTTACAATAGTATAATAGATTCTTTATCAAAAGCGGGGGAAAGTATTTTTAATAGCCGTAAATATAAGTCCTCATTCAATAAGCCAGGTTGGCAAGACTATGTGGCTGACCTGTATCAGGCCTCCAGAGATGCTAGGTCTCATTGGCTTGAAGTAGGTCAGCCTAGACAGGGGCCTATATTTGAACTTCACAAAAGAGCAAAGGCTAGGACCAAATATGCCATTAGATTTATTAAGCAAAATGAAAACCAATTAAGGAAGGAAGCCCTTGCAAAGAGTCTGGCAGAAAAGGATACTAACTGTTTTTGGAAGGACATCAGATCCATGCAAAATTGTAACACACCATGACCTGTCAGTGTTGAGGGGGTAACGGGTGAAGAGAACATTGCTGACTTATGGAAAACTCATTTTAAGGAACTACTTAACAGTGTAAACCAAAGGTCTACTAATGGTGCAATTCAATATGTGAAAGATAGTAATTATGAAGACATTAAAGTGACTGAAAGTGATCTTGAGAATGCCATAAGAAAACTTAACCTAAATAAAGCTTGTGGGCTGGATGGTATATATGCAGAACATCTTAAATATGCAGATAAGTTGTTAATAGATAAACTTAGTTCTTGCATCACCAGTCTATTTACGCATGGTGTCCTGCCGGAGTCTATGATATCCGTAATACTTGTTCCTGTCATTAAAGATAAATCAGGTAAAATTACAGCAAAAGACAACTACCGCCCAGTAGCACTTGCTAGTGTGGTGAGTAAGGTAGTTGAAATGATAATGCTAGAAAGAATGTCTGCATATATTGTCACCAGCAGCAATCAGTTTGGCTTTAAGAAAAATCACGGCACAGACCAATGCATATATGTGCTGAAAGAAGTGATTGATACATACAACAAACTAAATAGCTCAATTTGCTCTTGTTTTCTTGATGCAAGTAAGGCTTTTGATAGGGTGTGTCACAAAACCTTATTTGAAAAATTAGTTAACAGGGGAGTGCCTAGCTATATTGTTAGGATACTTATTTTCTGGTATGCTAATCAAAAAATGTGTGTAAGATGGGGCAACATCCTGTCAGGCTCTTTCGCCGTAACCAATGGTGTTAGGCAGGGGGGGATATTGTCTCCGTATCTTTTCAACGTCTACATGGATGATCTTAGTCTGGAGCTGAACAAGACTCGCACTGGGTGCTGTATTGGCAGCACCATTGTAAATCATCTCATGTATGCTGATGACCTAGCCTTAATCGCGCCCTCTGGAGCAGGACTGGATAAATTATTAAGAGTATGTGAAAAATTTGGAATCGAACATTCAGTCAAATTTAATCCTTTTAAAGAGCAATATCATAATATTTAAATCTAACCTTCTATTGAAATCAAAGCTACCTAAATTCCATTTGTATGAAGAAATTATAGAAGAAGTAAGTAAAGTAAAGTATCTAGGACACTATATTTCATGTGATCGCTCAGATGATGAGGATATGGGTCGTCAGCGAAGGCAACTTTACATGCAGGGAAATTCAATATTAAGAAAATTTCATATGTGCACATGGGATACAAAAATAACATTGTTCAACTCCTACTGCTCACCAATGTATACAGCACAACTATGGTGGAACTATAAGAAAATTACAGTGAATAGACTAAGTATCTCATATCACAATATTATGAAAATGTTTCTGGGGCTCTCAAAATATGAGAGTACAAGTACGCTATGTGCCTATATGAACTTACACTGTTACAAATCACTCATTAGAAAGCTAACATATAAATTCATTCAGCGCCTTAACACTTCTGAGAACAGGATCATTAAAATGCTACAAACTCCAAGCATAGTGTACACCTCCAGGATCCAGGCACACTGGAGGAAGTTGCTCTATATTTAACCTTAAGTAATGATTTCAGGTCTGCTACTCTACAGAATTAGCATACCGGTACTGATCCTCATAGTGCAGTACAGTACCGATATTCCTATACTGTACTGTAGCAACATACTGTACCGGAAGCTAAATGATGTGAGGCATGGTACTGTACACAATTAGGACAGTGGTTTTGGTAACACAGTAGTTTGATGACCACTGTTTTTGGTTGAGGCAGTGCTGTGAACTACATGATAGCAAGCTGGGTATTATTTAATTTCTTTTTATTTTATGTAACCTATGTACAGTAGCTTATATATATTTATATATATTTATGTTACTGTAAGGTATATATGGACCCCAGTATGGTCCCCTCTGTACTGTGTGAGTCTGAAATAAAGTATTATTATTATTATTATTATTATTATAATCATCATCAAGAAAACTATAGAAGTGTGTACATCAATAAAAGTGATCGTGTGTCTTGTTACCGTGTGCTTATTTTGTGTTCTCTATTCCTCATACCTTGTTTTGTGCATGCAGCCTTCTATACCCAGTCAGTTAGAACTCACATTACCCAAGTTAATCCTGTAGAAAAACAGGGCATAACATTGGTGGCAGCGGTGGTTCTTGATTCGGATAAAAGGTTGCATTACATTGCAAGTTTGGAACAGCCAGAACACGATAACATCATGGCGCACCGTTCTCACATCCCCATCCCACATTATGATGGGGAGACTTACGATATCGAAACGTTCATGGACATAGTGAAACCCGTACTTGACCTAGTTTATACCACGGACGCAGAAAAGATAGCCGTGACATTAACTCACCTGGGAAAAGCCGTTTCCCTGGTTGCCTACCAAGTGCACCCTGCTCTCACATGGGACGAATTTCGCCAAATAGTGATAGAGGCCATTAAGCCTTCGTTGGGCGTTTTCGTGGCCCACACCCGTATCCAAGACACTAAATTCGAAGGCGATCTAGATGCCACAGTGAATAAGATCGCCCAACAGTTTAAAGAAACTGACTGGAGCTTTTTAATTAACAATAACGACATAAATACATCTTGGAAGTTATTCGAAACCACTTACCTAAATGCAGTGCAAGACTGCATACCATCGAAAATACGGCGTCCAGGCCATAATAATAAGCCCAAATGGTGGAATAAAGATATTTCAAACTGCCTGCTTGCTAAAAAATTTGCTAATGATAGATTAAAATCCTCACAAAATGACGAAGAACGGGTGAAATTTGTAGAGCTACGACGCAAAGCCAAAAAGTTAATTAAGCAAAGTAAAAAGACCCTAGAGTTACATATTGCGAATCAAAGTAAAACAAACCCGAAAGAATTCTATAGTTATATCAGAAAGAAAAAAGTAGTTACTTCAACTGTTGGACCGTTAGTCGATGAAAATGGAGAATACACCAAAGACGAAGTACAAATGAGTAATGCCCTCAATACCTTCTTTGCATCAGTTTTTACAACAGAAGACCTCAGTGATATCCCTACACCATCGCCGATTCAGATTGATAATTCAGATGTTCTAAGCAATATCACCGTTACAGAGAGAGAAGTATTGAATTGTTTAGATAAACTCAAGGTAAATAAAACGCCTGGACCTGATACAATCTCGCCTAGAGTTCTAAAGGAAGCTAAGGATGAGCTCTCCAAACCACTGACATTACTATTCAATAAATCCTTGCAGTCTGGAACTATGCCTGATCAGTGGAAGATAGCCAACGTAACACCGATATTCGAAAAAGGCAGCAAATCCCTACCCAGTAACTATCGTCCAATTAGCTTAACCTCAGTTGTATGTAAAATGCTAGAAACGGTCATAAGAGACAGACTCGTAAATCACTTAGAGGAAAATAACATACTTAAAGATACTCAACACAGCTTTCGTAAAAAACGTTCCTGTTTAACAAACCTCTTAGA
This sequence comes from Paralithodes platypus, assembly GCA_032716605.1. NCBI lineage: Eukaryota > Metazoa > Arthropoda > Malacostraca > Decapoda > Lithodidae > Paralithodes > Paralithodes platypus. The sequence continues at coordinate 38,109,545 of CM064490.1, forward strand.
CTTCTTCCACGATATCCTCAACCTCTACGATGAGAGTAAAGCTGTAGATATTATATACCTTGATTTTCAAAAGGCCTTTGACAAAGTTCCCCACAAACGTTTACTGCTAAAACTAAAAGCGCATGGAATACAAGACGGTGTGTTGAAATGGATAGAAAATTGGCTCAGCGACAGAAAGCAAAGAGTAGTCATAAACGGTAAGGCATCTAAATGGACCAATGTAAGTAGCGGGGTACCCCAGGGATCGGTACTAGGACCAATTCTCTTTCTAATTTACATCAACGACATAGATGAGGGTCTCACCTGTACAATCTCAAAATTTGCTGACGATACAAAAATTGCAAATAGCGTACTCTCAAAAGATCAAGTTGACGATATGCAACACAATCTAGATAAATTGTCACATTGGGCCCAAATTTGGCAAATGAGTTTCAATGCGGATAAATGTAAAGTACTACATATCGGATACCTAAATGAGAAAGCAAACTATTCGATGAATAGCACTCAGCTTAAGAATGTAAACAGAGAAACCGATCTGGGAGTAACAATATCGAGTAACCTAAAACCGAGTCAACAATGTTCAGAAGTTGTTAAGAAGGCAAACAAAATAATTGGCTTTATAGGCAGATCATTTGAGCATAAATCCAAAGACGTAATCCTAACCCTTTACAATTCCTTAGTCCGCCCTCTTCTGGAATACTGCGTTCAATGCTGGTGCCCTTATTACCAAAAAGACATAAACAAGCTAGAACGAGTTCAACGTAGAGTTACCAAAATGATACCTAGCCTAAAGAACAAACCATACGAAGAGCGTCTTAGAGAATTAAATCTATTTCCTTTAACCCAGCGCAGATTAAGAGGTGACTTAATTCAAGTGTTCAAAATCATCAAAGGCATCGACAATATGAACTGTAGTAAGTACTTCACTATCGACCAATCTAATTACACGCGGGGAAACGGTTGCAAAATTATTGGTAAATCTTTTAACTCACACGAATCTAAGAATTTATTCTTCAATCGAGTTGTCAACTTGTGGAATGGGCTTCCCCGAGACGTTATAGACTGCAGCACCGTTGATTCATTTAAATTCCGCCTAGACAAATATCTCGCATCAAACCCGCGTCTGACTGCGTTTGTAAATGAATAACTTTATTTTATCCTCCCCTCAGTTACTAACCCCTATGTCCCCTACTAACTTCCTAGTCCTGCCACGTTAGTGGCAGGGCATTAGTTCCCTTTCCAATGTTCCCTTACCCACTCTAAACCACTGTTTGGACACTTGATCCTCAGTGTTTTGGAGGACAAGCAGCCTAGAAGGGTCACTAGATCTGTTGTTGCTTGATTTCCTTTGTACTCCTTTGTACTAACATATCAAAGTGTCTTTCCCCACATTGACCAGAATCCAGCAAGAACAGCAGATTCTGGTCAACCTTGTATCAATATTGCCCTCAGCAGTAAAGGATCATTTCCGTGTGCACGATTTCGTCGGATATCAAAAAGATCTCATCACGATCCGACGTATTTTGGCCGTGCGCACAGAAACACCCACCCAAATCGCTGTAATCAAGAGGTTCCCCACACACCCGCAGCACCTCGACAACCAAGGCTCAAAACCCCAAGGCTCAAACCTTCAACTCCAAGAATGCCTACCCATCCTCATCCTTCCACAACAAACCTACCTACCCTTCCGGCAAGCCCCAACCCAGTAAGCCCCGGTTCCAACCTACCAAGCCACGCAGAATCTTCAACCGGAACAAAACCTACAACACCTACCAAAGTAAGAACCCTACATTAGTGATTATCAACCCCTATGATTTCCCTGCCTGTAGTGCTAAGTGTGCCCTCCATCAAATTCGTGACTCTGCCAAACCTCGCCCCTTTACTCCTCGCATTTCTGTAAATGAAGAGGAGTTGGGACAAGAGGAAGAAATGGAGGAAATGCACACCGAAGACATAGCCCATATCATGACCTCAGACGATACCAAGGAAACCCTGGAGGAGGTAGATACCGACTCCCAGGATTTTTAAAGTATCCCCCGCCCACGATGGCCTCGGCGGGGGATGCCATAACTGATCGCACTGCCCCCATTTACTACATGGCCAAAATCAAGGACATTCCTGTCCGCTTGTTAATCGACACGGGAGCTGCTAAGTCATGTTTGTTCAAGTCTTATTATGATCAACACCACTGACTATTTGGCCCCTTGTTACCTACCAAATCAGAACTAATCTCAGCTGCTGATACCTACTTAAATCTCCTAGGAGACACTTTGCCCCTGTCAGTAACTACTCCTGCCCCCCATGCCCGTTGTTATCACTCGTTCACAGTATTTTCCTCCCACTGTAAACATTACGATGGTTTCCTTGGACTTGACCTCCTTCAAAAACTCCAGGCCCAGGTTGACTGCGGCCAGAGGCTGATCTCATTCAAAAAAAAAATCCAACCCAAAGCCTCTGACAAACCAGTCACGCAGAAACCAGTTCACAAAAAGAAAAAACACCTCCACCCTCAACAAACTCTGAGTCAAGATTACCAAGTTGCAGCTAGCACTAAGGTAACTCCTAACCCCCCCCCCCCCCCTTGCCCCGAGTTCTCTCAGAATATCACTCATTCCGTTGAAAAAATGCCTCAACAAACGAAAGAAGACAAGTCCAAGCAACTCAATGATGTCAACCCCCCCATTTCTCCTAACTCTGTCCAGGATCAATCCTCCCATGTTTCCAGGACAGACTCTGATGTATGTAAAAAACATTCTACCAAATATTTATGTACACATTTTTCCAGGGAAAATGCCGACCTATGTACCCAACAATGTTTTCCCCATGCCCCCAGAAATGCTCAGCTATTCCACAACCAACAAAATTTCCCTTGTGACAGCTTTCCGTCAGTAGCTCCCTTCCACCCCAACACAATTCACACCACTAAAAAACTTCAAAACCCCACACTTGACTCACCCCCTCATGACAGACAAACCCACCAATCCCATATAACCTCTAAACAAACCGTCACTGCCACCGACAAAACTCCCCAAATTCGTTCTTTTTACAACCACAAATCAGTACATCAGTCCTCCACCAATAACCCATGTTCTATACCTAACTCTTCCCCCACCAACCCTCCACAGTCCCACCAACAAATTCCGTTTTCTAAATCACTCACACCTCACCACTCTGATCCTCCCACACGCGCCGTTAATCCCCCCCTCACGCGTGACCCCCACCAAAGTGATTCCCCCTCCCTCATGCGTACCGAGCACCTGCTCACCAGTCGGTCCCCCACCATCATTAGCCCAGCTGTAGTTCAAGATAAATGTCAAATTCCCCCCCGCCATCAAAAATGGGTTAACCTTCGACCCATACCCCAAACTCACATGATATTTTCCCCCACTACCACGTCCACCAACCCCAATCGTTGCCTCCTACAACCCGCCATCATTTCCGCTCGCATAAACCACATTCTAGTGGCCAATATCTCTGAAGAATCCCTGACATTACCAAAAGGCCTCATCATAGGAGACCTCGAAACATTTGATGACCTCCCCACAGATTCCAATGAAATCCCTACCAGTCTCAAATTACCCCCTCTCCCTGACACATTATCCGACCACCAAAAACACAGCATGTACGAACTATTGCTAGAGTTCAGTGACGTATTTGCCCAACAACCCACTGAAATAGGACAGACCGATGTTGAACAACACATCATTAACACCACAGGCCCCCCCATAAGACAACCATCCCGTAGAAAAAATCCCATACAACGCCAGGAAGAGGAACGCCAAGTCCAAGAGATGTTAGAGGCCGGAATTGCTACCTCGTCCATCAACCCCTGGCCTTCCCCTGTTGTCCTAGTAAAAAAGAAAGATGGGTCAACCCGTTTTTGCATAGATTACAGGAGATTGAATGACGTAACCATTAAGAACGCTACGCCATTACCCAGGATAGACGATTCCCTTGACTCCCTATATGGAACCAGATGGTTCACTACCCTCGACTTGCAAGCAGGGTATTGGCAAGTGCCCATCAAGGCAGAGGACCAAGAAAAAACAGCATTCTCCACTAGTGGTGGCCACCACTACGAATTTAACGTCCTACCTTTTGGCCTCTGCAACGGACCCGCCACTTTCTCCCGTTTGATGGAAGCAGTATTACATGGCCTTACCTGGGAAACCTGCCTAGCGTATCTAGATGATATCATTGTGTACTCACAAACCTGGGAAGAACACTTCCTCAGGTTGAAACAAGTTCTTCAAAGAATCCGAGCCGCCGGGCTGAAATTGAAACCCTCAAAATGCGAGATTGCACGAAATAAGGTAGATTTCCTCGGCCACGTAATATCTGAACATGGCATTGCACCAGACCCCAAGAAACTTCAAGCCATACAAAACCAACCCCCACCCACCACCGTTAAAGGAGTACGTTCTTTTCTAGGTTTAGCCACATACTACAGACGTTTCGTCCCACACTTTGCCGCAATAGCCAGACCCCTCCACCAACTCACCCACAAGGACACCACATTCACCTGGACACCTGAAAGAGACCTCGCTTTTAACACTTTGAAACAAAAGCTGATCCAAGCCCCTATTGTCGCTTTCCCTGATTACCATAAACCCTTCCGTCTTTATACCGACGTATCTCTGTACGCCATTGGTGCAGTTTTAGCTCAAGTAAGAGACGGAGAGGAACATGTGATAGCGTATGCCAGCTCCACACTCAACCAAGCCCAACAGAATTATGCAGCCACCAAGAGAGAGTGCCTAGGGATCATTTGGGCACTCAACCACTTCAGGTCATTTGTGTTGGGCGCAAAACTAGATATAATAACCGACCATCAATCTTTGCAATGGTTGCGTAGGTGCGAAACCAACTCAGCCATCTTGGTACGCTGGAGAGAGACACTAGAGGACTACGATTTTACAATACAGTATCGTCCAGGTAAACTTCACACCAATGCAGACGCCCTGTCACGTTTGCTAGTACCGAAAGACCCCCCCACCAACCTAACCGCCTTACAAAACACTGAGCTCTTACATACCTCCATCAACCAACATAATTCCCCCCCAGCCCCCTCACTAATTCAATCTTGGGAAACAAGGATCAGACCACCCTGGATACCGTTAAATATCTTCAAGAAACTGACTCGCTGGGGAGATCAACTTGCCACAGACTCCGGTCACATAGTCCTAGACCCCACCATTGCCCACGACTACATGATTGCCATCCACGAAGGAAACGGCATACACCTTGGACAAAAGAAAATTTTAAAAATCTTCGCGGATCAGTACTGGACCCCCAACCCCTCCAAGATTGCACAACGCGTGACAGAATCCTGCAAACCTTGTTTATTGGGGAAGGATAGATCACGCACCCCAGGCCCAGCTGGTACCATTTTTGCCAACAAACCGTTCCAAGTCCTATCCCTCGACATCATGGGCCCATTTCCTTCTTACGCTGGCAACCGCTATATCGTCACATTTGTGACGTATATTCAAAATTTTTAATAGCCTGCCCAGTTAAAGACCACACAGCCACCACCGTCGCCGCACTGCTTGCCACAGAAGTGTTCCCTATATTCGGCCTTCCCCTTGCTCTTCTATCCGACAATGCCCCCGAATTTAGTGGACACGTTTGGCACCAGTTCACCCAACAATGCGGTATTAAGATCAAACACTCATCCCCGTACTGGCCTCAAGGAAATGCTATATGCGAACGCAGCCATCGCACCATTAACAACCAGTTACGTACCAAAATGATTGCTCTTAACACCTCAGACTGGCCATCACAGATAAAAATGATACAATGGGGCATGAACACCTGTCCCCGAGAAGACGGTATTTCACCTCATGAACGTGTTTACGGCGTACCCCCCTGTTACTGCCGTTCCACCATCACGCTCACCTCCCCTCCAACACCTCCACAATTGACCCATTGCAACATCTGCAAAACACCCTCCATACCGCCCAAACCTGTCAAAACACCAAAAATGATAACCCCGATGATAAAAACCCTTTCGCCATCCATGACACCGTAATGGTAGCCAATCTCCCTGTCACCAACAAATTAGGCCCTCGCTATGTCGGACCCTACACCATCATCAAAGTCCCAAATGCCTATCAAGTCATCATTGATTATCACGGCGTGACTCGCACGTTCAGAAATAGATTCGTCCGAGCTTTTAAACCTCTAAAACCACAAGACATTACCCCACCCCACACGTCCGACCCTGAATTGAACACCACTACTACCCCTCCCACTCAGGCTATAAATGTTCCCCTACAAACCCCTAAAGGCCTAAACCCTCCAGCACAGAACCTGCCGATCATTCCTCAACATACCCCACAAACTAACCTCCACAAACCCCAAGCCCCCACTATCACACCTTCCTCCACCATGACCAATTCCTTCACTTCTGATAGTCAAGTACCTCCCCAAAATATCAAAGTACGAAAACCTCCACCCACAACAGAAACCCTCCCGTCTAGCCCTGAAGTACCTCCACCAGGCACCACAGTAAGAAAACCACCACCCCCACCTAAAACCAAGTACACACCCAATCGCACCACACAATCTACCCCAGTCACCTCACGCAACAACTTACGCCCACGACTGAAATCCTTTAAACCCTCCAGAAAACACACCCTGATAACAAAGTTCCGTAGAGCTGCCAGACCACTATCCTCCTCCTCCTCTTCTTCTTCGTTGAATTCTCCTCCACAAAGGGAAAGAAGACGAATAATCACAAGCAAACACCATCACCCCTCTAACTATATTCCAAAAATAACCACCCCACCCTCCCACGAAAGCAAATACCTTCCCCTTCAACCTCATCCCCTCTCAACCCCCACCTCATCACCCCGAATGACCTTCTAGATCTGCCCCCCCCCCCACCAAACTCCCACAAAACCACCACCATCAAATCAACAACCCCACCAAAGAACGCACCCAACACACTTTCCTACCCCCAACCCTCCCAATTAAACCTCCACTCACTACCCACTCGTCTAGGCCCCCCCCCCCCGCATCCACCCCTTTACCCTCCACTATCCCTGCGACCCCACCCACGCATCAACCAACCTCATCATCTCATAAAACCCCCAACCAACCTCCCCCTAAAGACTACCCTATGCCAACGACCAACCCCTCCTCACCCACCACGTCTACCACACAAGTAACTCCCAACCAAAGCCCCTCCAAAATGACGTACCCGACCTCCACACCCCCACCTAAATACCCCACAAAGTTGCCCCTCCGAGAACCCCCATCAATACCCCCACCCAATCCTCTCCCATTCCTCCTACCACCCTCACTCGACAAAAACCTCCACACGCATCTACCTCTCAAATAACCCCCTACATCACCCCCACTAAATGCCCTCCACCTGTAAAGCGTTCTTCCCCTCAATATAAAACATCGTCGAGTGACTCAAGTCCCACTACAAAAATCTACCTTCCCACCAGAACCTCCAAAGGTAGAATCATCAACAGACCCATCAGATTTGAAGACAGTTATGTAAAAACAAAACCCCTTTCTTCCACTAAAAGCCCAAGCCACACAACACACACACCCTCTTTCTCACACACCTCCATCACGCACCTTACCTAAACCAATATTGCACATTGCCGCCATATATTTTCCCAGCCTGCAACACCACCCAAGACAACCCCAAAAACCCCAGACTCATATCCCCCCTTCACCCCCAGCTCCGCCTTCACGCGTTAGTCCCTCCCCTTCAGTTGTTAACCCCTTCGCCACACTGAAGACGCCTCCTGTCAGTCTCACACACCTCACTCGATACCTGACCTCCACCATGAACACATCCACACCATTCGTCGCTCCCGTCCCTACCCCCACTGAGGACGAATACACATCGTTCATAAGACATATTTAAAATGCCCCAGAACGAGAAGCCCACCACGGAAGCCACGAGCGAACACCACCAGGAAACGGGAACAGAAACGCCCGAAAGAATGGCCCACAGAACGAAAAGACCAGGTGACCAAGTCAACCAGTTAAGACAGGCCGAAGCCCGCAGAGCTAAGCAGCTCCAAACCACACCTGCCTATCCCTTCTAACCACTGACCCTTCCCCCACCTCGTGTATACACTACCCCTCATGTCCTACACCTCTACCTACATGATGAGGAACATGAATACACCTTAAATTAATACACCCATGCCCTGTCCCTAGGTTGAGCCAATGCCAACCAGTTCAGACAGGCCTAAATCTATGTATGTTTTTCCATCCAAGAAGTAATATGTTAACCCCCTGTCTTGCCAGACTAAGTTTCTGAAGACCAACCACCCCCATAAATCTATATATGTTCTTCCATCCGAGAAGTAATCTGTTAAAACCCCATGTCATAATTGATAAGAAACTATGAGACCCACGGGTACACCAGTGTATGTATAACCATTATTCCTGTAAGACCTAGACAGAAATGACTGCAGAAGTTAGCCCCCATGCAGTACCTCTAATTCTTACCCCAACCAGAGATTGTATACACCACCTTCTGTTACCATTGTCTCGACGCATATCTACCACAAAACAATAACGAAGCTACCCCTTCGAACTGCCGCTTTCTTTGGTATATATTTCATAGAAAACGCAGTTCCCAGGGACAACTAACTCAGCAAGAAACCGTGTCAAATAATAGTGTCCATATCCCCTCGTATTGACGAGTAATAACACACCATGTATTTTTCTACTTTTATCCACAGTCAAGCACACACCTACAGTTAACCTCCTCTTCCCCACAGCCCACAGTCCACATGATTCTATCATTTCCCAACTCATATACCACCACTTATTGCTCATCCCCCGGTAGCGTTTGGCTACGTACCTTCCCTGTCATAAACCCACAGGCTACGATACCAACTGTAGCCTAATGCCACCCCTATGCCCAGAGACCTTAGGGTCAAACTCCCACGTAACTCCCCTTAACCCTCTCCCTCTCGTTAATCCCCCCACGCTCCTCAACTCCCTTCCGACCTAGCCTCTCCAGCATACCCCCTGAATATCCTTAACTTTTCCGTTACTAACATTCTCAAATCTTTTGTAGCTACACTCCTATCCAGCCTACCTTCCCCCAGTAGAAAGGAACACCATTAGAACTTTACTAACCCTTTGCATGCCATCTATTCCCTCACAACCCATTCACAACCCTGTACCAAATGATCGTCGGTGCGAGGCTAGCTGCCTCGCCAGTGACTAACTTCTATTGCCATACTTCCAGATAAATGTGGCAGAGTTAGCAACCCAGTCTCCACCACATCCAACAAACCATGCAATTAACAACCCAACCAATTAAACCAGCTGGTCAAGGCACCTTCGGTTTTGGTATTACGAACACCCACATCTGTCTCATAAACAGAGGGTTATTACAAACACTTGTAATATGGCAAGCCCCCAGCCACAGCCGCCGGACGACCATCACAGAGAGAGGGCACGCACCTCCCCTTTTTACCCACCCGAGGAGGGAGACCCCGACCCCTGCGGAGGTATACCTGACCCCTGTTTTTTACTTCCGGGTCATTGGCAGGTAGCACAGGAATTCTTCCTATCAATGAACTAACCATGTATGACTAACACCTTTACTAACCTCTATTAACCCCCAATAACCCATTAACCTTTCTTGCACACTCCAATAACCAAATTAGCACCTCAGCTATACCATAGAATGAAGACTGAGCAATCTAAGAGAGACGCCCCTATCACAGCTGTCCCAAACCTCCTCGCAAAGTAGATCCAGTCTCTCTCCCCTGAATACTTCCAATACAGCCAAAATAGTACCTCTTACTAAGGCTCAGTTATATCACATTATGAAGGCTCCATACCGCCATGTGCCACAACAGTAATCACCCCCTTACCTAGTTCCCGTATCCATTGAGAGCTCAATAAGTCCATCAAAACTCGAGATCCCTATGGCCTGCAGGGTCCAAAACCGCCCCTATAAATCAAGCTCCAGCCCCCAGTAAAATCAGTTGAAAGATAGACACCAACCAGTGGCTGGCCCCCTTAAGTTGACCTCTAGCTCTGCCCTTGTGTTGTTCCTGAGAATTGAGTTCCAGAGCCGGCAGACTCCGTGGCAGATTGAGATAGAAGCATCTGTCCACGTACAAGAAATCTATGTGCACCTTATAACCTTCACAAACCAGTGGGTATATAAGCATGTAGCCAGCAACGATCGCCAAGAGATCCGTCTTGAGAACTTCCTACATATGGACCACCTGGACGGCCGCGGGACCAGTCGTTAGCCCCCAACATCACGGACGCAAGATAACCAGGACCAGACCAATCAAATACTACCCAAGATTCACTCTATCAGTACTACAGTGTTACAGTGCTATTTAGAGACTCACTTATTAATACTTCTATGAAGTGGCTATATCTTTGCCCCAGTATAATTCATATATAACCATTCCATTGGGAAGTGCTAAGCGTATCAGTGTTTATTAATTAACAGGTGATATTAACTCTCGTAATTACCCATATATCCAGATATTATTACATAGAAGTGAAACCCTAGTGATATCTAATGTTCGCCCACTGATTTGCGTTCTACGTGTTTCTGCTATAAGAATATAAAACTTAGATCAGTACCCCCTGAGGTTACTAGAATTCCCATGCCCTAAAATACGCATGTCTAATCTAGTCTGTGAACTACTACTTGTGCACCAGAGCTACCAGTAATAAATCTAACAGTGAATTTGAATCTATAAGTACCATTGATGGTTTCCAGTATATAAACTTGCGAACAAAGCCAGTGATCAGAAGATTAATACCTGAATGTTGGAAGTGGGAGACTAGGCTCCATCCAGATCCACTTAATGCTAGTTGTTCGATTCTATCATTTGTCTTGTACGAGTGTTCATACCTTCTTATGCTTCCTATTAATCATCATCAAGAAAAACTACAGAAGTGTGTATATCAATAAACGTGATCGTGTGTCTTGTTACCGTGTGTTTATTTTGTGTTCTTTATTCCTCATACTTTGTTTTGTGCATGCAGCCTTCTCTACCCAGTCAGTTAGAACTCACCTTACCCAAGTTAATCCTGTAGAAAAACAGGGCATAACATTGGCGGCAGCGGTGGTTCTTGATTCGGATAAAAGGTTGCATTACATTGCAAGTTTGGAACAGCCAGAACACGATAACATCATGGCGCACCGTTCTCACATCCCCATCCCACATTATGATGGGGAAACTTACGAGATCGAAATGTTCATGGACATAGTGAAACCCGTACTTGACCTAGTTTATACCACGGATGCAGAAAAGATAGCCGTGACATTAACGCACCTGGGAAAAGCCGTTTCCCTGGTTGCCTACCAAGTGCACCCTGCTCTCACTTGGGACGAATTTCGCCCAATAGTGATAGAAGCTATTAAGCCTTCGTTGGGCGTTTTCGTGGCCCACACCCGTATCCAAGACATTAAATTCGAAGGTGATCTAGATGCCACAGTGAATAAGATCGCCCAACATATAAAAGTGTCTTTCCCCACATTGACCAGAATCCAGCAAGAGCAGCAGATTCTGGTCAACCTTGTATCAATATTGCCCTCAGCAGTAAAAGATCATTTCCGTGTGCACGATTTCGTCGGATATCAAAAAGATCTCATCACGATCCGACGTATTTTGGCCGTGCGCACAGAAACACCCACCCAAATCGCTGTAATAAAGATGTTTCCCATGCACCCGCAGCACCTCGACCCCCAAAACCCCAAGGCCCAAACCTTCAACTCCAAGAATGCCTACCCATCCTCATCCTTCCACAACAGACCGACCTACCCTTCCGGCAAGCCCCAACCCAGTAGGCCCCGGTTCCAACCTACCCAGCCACGCAGAATCTTCAACCGGAACAAAACCTACAACACCTACCAAAGTAAAATCCCTACATTAGTAATTATCAACCCATATGATTTCCCTGCCTGTAGTGCTCAGTGTGCCCTCCATCAAATTCGTGACTCTGCCAAACCTCGCGCCTTTACTCCTCGCATTTCTGTAAATGAAGAGGAGTTGGGACAAAAGGAAGAAATGGAGGAAATGCACACCGGAGAAATAGCCCCTATCATGACCTCAGACGATACCGAGGAAACCCTGGAGGAGGTAGATACCGACTCCCAGGATTTTTAAAGTACCCCCCGCCCACGATGGCCTCGGCGGGGGACACCATAACTGACCGCACTGCCCCCTATTTATTACATGGCCAAAATCAAGGACATTCCTGTCCGCTTGTTAATCGACATGGGAGCTGCCAAGTCATGCTTGTTCAAGTCTTATTATGATCAACACCACCGACTATTTGGCCCCTTGTTACCTACCAAATCAGAACTAATCTCAGCTGCTGATACCTACTTAAATCTCCTAGGAGACACTTTGCCCCTGTCAGTAACTACTCCTGCCCCCCATGTTCGTTGTTATCACCTGTTCACCATATTTTCCTCCCACTGTAAACATTACGATGGTTTCCTTGGACTTGACCTCCTTCAAAAACTCCAGGCCCAGGTTGACTGCGGCCAGAGGCTGATCTCATTCAAAAAAAAAATCCAACCCAAAGCCTCTGACAAACCAATCACGCAGAAACCAGTTCACAAAAAGAAAAAACACCTCCCCCTCAACAAACTCTGAGTCAGGATTACCAAGTTGCAGCTAGCACTAAGGTAACTCCTAACCCCTCCCCTTGCCCCGAGTTCTCTCAAAATATCACTCATTTCATTGAAAAAATGCCTCAACAAACGAAAGAAGACAAGTCCAAGCAACTCCCTCTTGGTAATCCCCCCCTTTCTCCTAACTCTGTCCATGATCAATCCTCCCATGTTTCCAGGACAGACTCTGATGTATGTAAAAACCATTCTACCAAATATTTATGTACACGTGTTTCCAGGAAAAATGCCGACCTATGTACCCAACAATGTTTTCCCCATGCCCCCAGAAATGCTCAGCCATTCCACAACCAACAAAATTCCCCTTGTGACAGTTTTCCGTAAGTAGCTCCCTTCCACCCCCACACAATTCACATCCCTAGAAAACTTCAAAACCCCACACTTGACTCGCCCTCTCATGACAGACAAACCCAGCAATCCCATAAAAACTCTAAACAAACCGTCACTGCCACCGACAAAACTCCCCAAATTCGTCCTTTTAACAACCCCAAATCAGTACATCAGTCCTCCACCAATAACCCATGTTCTATTCCTCACTCTTCCCCCACCAACCCTCCGCAGTCCCACCAACAAATTCCGTTTTCTAAATCACTCACACCTCACCACGCTGATCCTCCCACACGCGCCGTTAATCCCCCCTCACGCGTGACCCCCACCAAAGTGATTCCCCCCCCTTATTCGTACCGAGCACCTGCTCACCAGTCGATCCCCCACCATCATTACCCCAGCTGTAGTTCAAGATAAATGTCAAATTCCCCCCGCCATCAAAAATGGGTTAACCTTCGACCCATACCCCAAACTCACATGATATTTTCCCCCACTACCACGTCCACCAACCCCAATCGTTGCCTCTTACAACCCGCCATCATTTCCGCTCGCATCAACCACATTCTCGTGGCAAATATCTCTGAAGAATCCCTGACATTACCAAAAGGCCTCATCATAGGAGACCTCGAAACTTTTGATGACCTCCCCATAGATTCCAATGACACCCCTACCAGCCTCAAATTGCCCCCTCTCCTTGACACCTTATCTGACCACCAAAAACACAGCATGTACGAAGTATTGCTAGAGTTCAGTGATGTGTTTGCCCAACAACCCACTGAAATCGGACAGACCAATGTGGAACAACACATCATTAACACCACAGGCCCCCCCCATAAGACAACCATCCCGTAGAAAAAATCCCATACAACGCCAGGAAGAGGAACGCCAAATCCAAGAGATGTTAGAGGCCGGAATTGCTACCCCGTCCATTAGCCCCTGGTCTTCCCCTGTTGTCCTAGTAAAAAAGAAAGATGGGTCAACCCATTTTTGCGTCGATTACAGGAGATTGAATGACGTAACCGTTAAGGACGCTACGCCATTACCCAGGATAGACGATTCCCTTGACTCCCTATACGGATCCAGATGGTTCACTACCCTCGACTTGCAAGCAGGGTATTGGCAAGTGCCTATCAAGGCAGAGGACCAAGAAAAAACAGCATTTTCCACTAGTGGTGGCCACCACTACGAATTTAACGTCCTACCTTTTGGCCTCTGTATCGGACCCGCCACTTTCTCCTGTTTGATGGAAGCGGTATTACATGGCCTGACCTGGGAAACCTGCCTAGCGTATCTAGATGATATCATTGTGTACTCACAAACCTGGGAAGAACACCTCCTCAGGTTGAGACAAGTTCTTCAAAGAATCCGAGCCGCCGGGTTGAAATTAAAACCCTCAAAGTGCGAGATTGCACGAAATAAGGTAGATTTCCTCGGCCACGTAATATCTGAACATGG